>OW569413.2:12738760-13338760 GCA_937662695.2 Halyzia sedecimguttata
GAATAGAAAAGTGCTCGATGCAACGGCCGTCGTTCAGTGAATAAAATATTATTTTCCAAGTCAGTATTCATTTTCTCACACTGTACGATACGTCGAGCAAAAATTCAACTCTATTCTGAATTAGAGTCATCTGAGGAATGTAAGAATAGAAAAATACTCGATGCAACGGCCGTCGTTCAGTGAAAAAAACATTATTTTCCAAGTCAGTATTTATTTTCTCACACTGTACGATACGTCGAGCAAAAATTCAACTTTATTCTGAATTAGAGTCATCTGAGGAATGTAAGAATACAAAAATACTCGATGCAACGACCGTCATTCAGTGAAAAAAACATTATTTTCCAAGTCAGTATTTATTTTCTCACACTGTACGATACGTCGAGCAGGAATTCATCTTTATTCTGAATAAGTGTCATCTAAGGATGTAAGAATAGAAAAATACTCGATGCAACGGCCGTCGTTCAGTGGAAAAAACATCATTTTCCAAGTCAGTATTTATTTTCTCACCCTGTACGTTATGTCGAGCTAAAATTCATATACATTTTAAATGAAGGTCATCATAGAAAACCAAGAATTTATTATCATATTCGTTGGGACACTTGGATGCTTTTCGAGGAAAATTAATCAATTATATAAGACACATAGTCCCCACCTGTATAGTTTGTCGGTCAAAATTGTATGTGAAACCCCCTTATGATTTAAAATGAATTTTAATGCGCGTGTAATCTCCTATTTTGACAAATTTGTTAATAAGGGAATAATTGTCAGTCTGGCAACACTGCTCGTTAAATTCCGTATATCCCATATTCGACAGTCCCCACGTCATAATGTGTGGATGAGAATGTGTGGATAACTTCACGCAAATAGACGCGGCAGCGAGTCGCTCGCGTTGCTATTTTGTCAGTGTAGTCCCTCGCTTCGTAGACTTCGTTCGGCGACGTTCAAATTGTAATTCACGTGCTCACCTAAAGGTAAGTTTTTATGTGAATAACCTATTATTATTGTATTCTTTTTATGTAAATTGTTATGTAAGGATTTTTTGTGGTATTAAAGAAAAAATATAATGATTTTGCTTCGATTGTAGTTGAAATAGTGGCAGTGTTCCTATGAAAGCCGGTGGTTCTTTATAAGGCCAATAAAAAATTTGACAGTTGGCCTTGCCAGGGTACATGGGCCTTGCTAAGAACTTTTACTAGTGAAAATGTGAACTTAGTTTTTACTTTGACGAGCCGTTTGGTTCTTAAAGCAATGTTCAATGATTATAATTTTATTATTCATAAGGATTATACAACTTTTTAACTTAGACTTTTTAGGAACATTTTGGCCTTACAAAGAACGGACCCGTAAGAAGGCCATTATAGGTAAAAAAAAACTATTTATAATTACATTGTAGAACGCATTTAAACCTTATTTGGTATCGATGTAATACTCGTTACTATAATTTTTAAATAATTTCCATTAATATATCCTTAGTTATAAGATGGTGTTCAAGAAATGTTCGTTGAGATTTTTAAAGAAGATTATAATGTGTTAGGCATTAAATTTTTTATCTAAATGAAAGAGCTTTTTCTGTGGTTTTAGTAAAAGCGGATATTTCGATTATTACGATTCTAGTTGTAAGTTGAACGACTGATTTATAAGATTGGCCTTGTTTGGAGCCTTGTTCCTTACAAGGCCGTTTAGAAGAGCTTTATAAAAGTTTAGTTCCAGAAATAGTGAATACATCCAGAATAAAAAAAGTAATTTATATGATACACAATAAAACAAAGTATTTATAAATGATTCGTTTCTTTTATTCATCTAGTAAATGAACAAATAAAAACTGTTTATTCGTTAGAGTGGCCTTCCATAGTCCACCCACCTTATATACGGTGGCAATTGTATAAATAGGTGAACGATGTGTGGAATTTTAAAATGTTTTTCAAAATTTGTATGAAACTTAAGAACTGGAGGGCCATATTACCCCATATTAATTATGTGGGTGTGTAAGCCAGTTTCAAGGAAATAGCGTAGTGTCCGAGGGTGGAGTATACATGACGTGTTCCTTGGACCAAAATTTGAAATTCTTGTTACCCCTTTCGGGCATTTTTCGTTTTGCGCGTGAGTAGACGAGAAGTTATTTAATTGCTGGAATTTTCGTATGAGAGGATGGGTGGGTTTGAGGTGCTATTCCTCCTTAGAATCCTCTTGGGGATCCGCACATGCGTGTATTCAAGCTGCGATATCTCCTGAACCACTGGTGATGAAGAATCAGAGTTTTGTGTGAGGTGTGTGACTTGAGAGGACTTTCAGCCACGAGTAGATTGCACATGCGTAGAAGGGAAGTGGCTCTTTTTGGGTTGTATGGCTTATGTTGGGAGTTGTTTTCGTTTATCGGTCATGGATTTGGTGCTGATATGATAGTGCGAGGTTTTAAAATAAAATTCAAGGTAATTATGTGCACAGACAAGTCAGTTTCGAGGAAATAGCGTTGTTTCAGAGTTGAAATGTCTGTACTGTAGCTCTGGGGAAAATTTATAAATAACTATATTTGGAAGATCTATATTAAATTACATTCGTATTTGAAGAATAGACGTACGCAATTACGGTCTTAACAGGAGTCCTATAATCACAATGTTTTTTTTCTTCGACCTACGGTAAAACTAATAGCCAGACTGTATTGAAACACATAGTTGTTAAAAAAAAACTTGAAGAAATATAAAAAAGCACTGAAGCGATGCCAGTACTATTTGACATGCTTGTTCACGTTGGCTAATTTGAATTGAATGATGAGTGCTTCAAGCTCAGTTGATAGAGCGAGCCGGATATCTAGTCAGAGGATAGTGGACACCATTCACAGTCGGGTCAAAAATTAACAGTGCTGTGCCTAAGCTGGCGTGAGGATACTATAACAAAGTCGACAAAGAACACAACTGACTTTCCTTATTCGCACAAGCTCCTAGGAGATCTGAGGGATCTCCTTGGGGAAGACCTAGAAGGGTCAGTACAATCATAATAATTAGCAAGCGCACCAAAGCAGATTGACCTCACGTTAGTGCTTCTTTAACTTTTCTACTTCTTTAATAGTGAAGTCAATATGCGTTGGCACCCTTGCTAATGAGTATGATTATACTGACCCTCCTAGGTCTTCCACAGGGGGAGCCCTGAGAAGCTCCTAGGGAATTCTGCGAGTTAGGAGATTCAGTTGTGTTATGTGTAGTCTTTGTTAGCGTATACTTAGGCCAGCTTAGGGATAGCACTGACAAATGACACAACGGTGAACGGTGGCCACTATAATCGGAATAGATCTCCGGTTCTCACTCATCATTCAATGCACACACACACTGCAAAATGGCTATATCTCCGAAACCAATCGGCGAATATTGCCCAACTTGACCAAGATATTTAGGCTCCAAACCTACCCTGCAAATTTAAACTCTCCAACTCATTTTGTTAGAGAGTTATCGTGCTCACGGATGGCCGAACGGGCGGACAGAATTGGATTTGACACCGGATTATTCATCAGTCGAACCCAATCGTTTGAGACCATTTTTGCCAAAAAAAATCCAAAAATACAGACATCTGGACAAAATGATAGCACGCTCCTTGCGGAACAAGCGGGCATTAATGAGGGCTGCCATTTAAAATAAGGCAGTTGATACTTACTTTCGGTATAACCGGAAATGGTAGAAAACTGCCAATATTTTAAAAAAGTAGATCAAGAGAATCGTGAATTTTTATGAGCTTATCATTTTTACTTTTCAATATAAGGCTAATTGCCTCTTGGAAAGAATGACCCTTTATTCAATACTGAATGGTATAAGTACTATGTATTAGTTAGTTATCGTTACACACTCGTTGAGTAATATACTAACTATTATACGAGTTGCATTGTTCAAAGATGTAGTGAAATCATATCCAAATCTCCGTGATTTCTTGATATTCAGATTAAAAATATCTTTCATTAGAATAACATCAATTATTGGAGTTTCCAGATTGATATGTTTATTTGAACTAGCATGGATAATGCACCTTATGGCTTAATCAAATAATCAACATATTATTATCCTTGAGCATATTCTGTTTCATTATTGGCAAGCTACATTTAGCAAAGTCACAAAATTCATATATTCTTCTGAAATTGAAATATCGGAACCTATTTATTATTTCAAACTTTGCCTATATACAACGATCACTTAAATATAAACCAGAATATTTTCATACAGATTCATTGGCGATTCAAACGAATACAAAAGAAATGACTTGTGTTCCACATAGTTTCCTTCAACAGAAATGCAATTTATAATGTCATTTTGTAAGAACTACAAGAAAATATGAGATAATCAGAAGGCTCATGTAAAAAGTTATCCTACAGTTTCCAACAAGGTTTTCAGAATAGTTAATCAACTAATTTGAACAGGAACGCCTAGTTTAGGTAAATTGGATGAGTTATACATATTATCTCAAATAGCGTAGGTGGCATAACTCAGTAGAGGTTTGGTTAATATTTCTATTAAAATTATACTTAGACCATTTTTTTCAGGAGAGTATAAATCTTATATCATTTCCTGAAATATTAACGACGTTACTGAATGTGGAAGCTCTTGAAGACAACGAAGTGTTAACAGTTGAACATGCTAGACATATAACAAGGATCAACGATCCAAAACATAAGGCCACATTGGAAAAGTTGGAATATCCGTATACGGTAAGAATTTGTATTTGTTCTACTTTTTCGAATTGACATTAGTGGACGCGGGTTCAGTTTGATTTGAATTTCAACTTTCGCCAAGCGAGATTTTGAGAAAGTGAGCATTAAAATTCCATTCAAAGCGTGAAAGTTTCGAATATATCATTTATTTCAGAAATTGGGAATTTGCAGAGACCCTATTGGCAGAACGCCAACCCGCACAAAATAGAGGATTCCATTAATTCCATTCAATGTTGCCACTACTATAGTTTCGGGCCCAAAATGTATGACATTTTGTAGGCCTTTATTGATATAATTCAAAGTCAAAACGGACATAATTTTCAAATTAAGTATTTCTGAGTGTTCCCGAACCCCAAACATACAGTATGGTGCAATTGAAAGGAATAAATTCGTTATTTCGTAAACCGGCGACTTTAAGGAAAAATCCCGAAACCCGTCGATTTTTATTCTTAAACAGGCTATTCGTAAGGAAACCATTTTATTTTTGACTTCATATTAAATAATAATAATAAAATTTTATTAATTTTTTAAACAAATACAAAAATCAATTTTTGTACATTATTGATATGGCTGAATAGGTATTTAAATGACCTTTCAAATAATGTATTACAACACCCACCTTTCCATCTGAAAATTTTAGCGATGACGTCATCACGCTCACATAGATGACGTCAAAAATAAAAAGGTATCCTTACGAATAGCCCGTTTAAAAATAAAAATCCACGGGTTTCAGGATTTTTCCTTAAAGTCGCCGGTTTACGAAATAACGAATTTATTCCTTTAATTTGCACCATACTGTATAAAGCAGAATATTAATGCTGATATGAACAAAAACAATATCCTAGGGGATTTGGCTTTTGTACGTTTGTCAAACCTACGAAATCTGGAATTTTAAAGTCATATGTCATGTAATCGGCACGTTTTATTTAATCGTTTTATGAGGTTTTGTGCAAGACACAATATTTGTTGATTTGTTTTCTCTGATAATCCAACAAAACAACGTGTTTTCTGCATAAAACATGCCGAAATAAATGACATTTATGATAATAAAATGACAGGTTGACGAACGTACAATAGTCAAATCCACTAGAATATTGTATTTTTTTCATATCAACATTAAAATTCTGTTTTATATGTTCGGGAATACTCAGAAATACTTTAAATTGGAAATTATGTCCGTTTTGACTCTGAATTATATCAATAAAGGCCTTAAAAATGTAGGACATTTTGGGCCTGAAACTATTAGTGGATCCATTGAATTGAATTAATGGAATCCTATATTCTCCTAAAATGTCATCCTTTTACATCCCGATTTTAAATAACTTGGGTTTGTATTTTTTGGGAGTTAACGACCCACGGATGCAGCTCTGGCCTACAAATTTTAAATCTGAGATATATTTGCGTGAAGTTACCACACATTCAGATCCACACATTATGACGTGGGGACTGTCAAATATGGAATATACGGAAATTGACGAACAGTGTTGCCAGACTGAAAATTATTCCCTTATCAAGAAATGAGCGATAAGAGGGATCACACGCCCATTATAATTTATTTTAAATTATAAATGGATTTTACATACAATTCAGATCGACAAACTATACAGGTGGGGAATATGTTTCTTATATAAAGAATTAATTTTCCTCGAAACGACGCCAAGTGTCCTAATGAATGCAATTTTAGATTCTTGATTTTCTATGATGACCTTCATTCAGAATATATATGTATTTCAGCTCGACATATCGTACAGGGTGAGAAAATAAATACTGAATTGGACAATAATGTTTTTTTCATCAAACGAAGATGCATCGAGTATTTTTCGATTTTTCAATTCCTATAATGACCCTCACTCAGAATAAAATTGGTTCAAGCCCTGTGGACAGGAGCTTTCTGGCGCTCTAGTTCAAACAGACAAATTATACCTCCGAAAGTATTGGTTTCTCAGAGTTGGGAATTATATCAATATATATATATTCTTTTGAACTTGAGCATTACAATTAATTTTTCATCTAACAATAAAGCATGTGTATGAAAAAAGTGTTAGCAGAGGTTAATGTAACGGGGTACCATATAATTTGATATATGATACTAGAGCTTAGGGAAAAAACCTCAGCAAAAAAACCCTATCTCCCCGTTAGTGTTGTGATTTATGAAAATTGAAATTGTTAACAAAATATGCTGAAATATTAAATATTGAAGGGCATCTTTTTCTTCATTATCGCTTCTTCCTTCAACAATCAGAGAAGTTTCTCCAAGGTACCCGAAACCCAATCTGGAAAAGGAAAAGGCAAAGGGAGAAAACGAACAAATTAAAAATGGAATATTCTATATTTTATTAAATAGATTTAAAACTCGCTACCCATTCTAAAAAAGATTCAGAAACATTATGAATAGCCCTAAAACCATCTTTGAATCTATACAATGTATACATATGATAGAACTGCATCATAAAGGAAATTCAATTCAAATAATAGTTTATTTATCAAGATTAAATGAGCAATCATGAGATTGAGAACTGCACCACGGAAGAAAACAAATTAAATCTGGCCAATTTTGCACAATAACGAACTTAACCGAGATATTCATCTCCCTAACCTACTCTGAAAATTTCAACTACCTACCTCATTCCGTTCGAGAGTTATATCTATGTCTTTGGATGAAAACCAGTCTCACTAAGTACTCTCAGATCTCTTACTTCATGTTCCGTTCCGAAATGTAAGACTTTTCTGAGAAAAACTAATTTCGGAGCAAACAACTGAGATTTTTCTCAATTCGCTCAGAATTCTTCGATTGATTAGATAATGTCATGTCTCAGGAAAATAAGTTGACATTATGACAATTCATACATAAAATAATTATATCATTCTGTGACAACGTTGAAATACGAATTATTATTGAAATTTTGAAAAATCACATCTCCGAAAGTATTAGCTTGTTAGAGTTAAAAATGATACCATTGGATTCTTATGGTAAAACTGCTTATTGTAAAAAAAATTTTTTTTTGTTACTCCGAAACCATCTGTCCGATTTTGCCCAATAACGAACTCAGCCGAGATATTTATCTCCCAAACCCACTCTGAAAATTTCAACTGTCTAGCTCATTCCGTTCGAGAGTTATCGTGCCTACGGCCGGGCAGAATGAATTTCGACCACGGATTCTTGATCAGTGAGTCGAACCAAATCGTTTAGGACCATTTTCATCGAAAAATTCTAAAATTACAGACATTTGGGCAAATTGATAAGCACTCAGTTCCGAGGAACTAGAGCGCCAAAAAACAATATTTTCTAACCCTGTACGAGATAAATGTCAAAATTATTTCAGGTACCTACACCTCTTGTTCTAGTTTTTTATAAGATAATATTGGAAGCATTTTTGGTGAACGACACTTTTTTTAAATTTAATTTCCTTCATGATATCCATTGATATAATTTCCAACTCTGAGAAACCAATACTTTTGGAGATATAATTTGTCTGTTTGAACAAGAGCGCCAAAAAGCTCCTGTCCACAGGGCTTGAACCAATTTTTTTCTACTGATACGATATTCACGAAATTACACGTCAGCATTCTACACGTAGTAACCAAGTTTTGATTTGGATCGGATTTGTATATTTCGAGTTATTGAGGAAATAGAAAAATAATTTAAAATGGGTAGAAATCCGAAACCGTTTCGTCGATTATGCCCATTATCCAACTTAACAGTCCCATTCGGATGCGCAATCTACCCTGAAAATTGCAAATCGCTATCTCTTTCCATTCGAAATTTATCGTGGCAACGGCCACCCATCCAGGTACTGAACTAACCCAAGGCTGCTCGGATCTCCAACTATATAGATCCGATCTCGCAAAATGTCGAACGGATAGTTTCTGAGATACAGAATTTTTTTCAATGATTTTTTTGAAAATTTCTAGCTATACGATCCTCACGAAATTTTGTAAAAATTTGCGCGTCCGTATTCTACATATATTTACCAGGTTTGATTTAGATTGGATCTGAGTTTTTCGAGTTAATGAGGAAATAACAACAAAATTTCAGAAGGGTATAACTCAAAAACCGTTAGGCCGATTAGGAACACGAACTTAAACGTCTCATTCGGATGCGCAACCTACCCTTAAAATTACAAGTCGCTATCTCTTTCCGTTTGCAAGTTATCGTGGTAACGGTCACCCATCCAGATACTGAACCCGCCGAACGATGCTCGGTTTCCAGTATTTCTTCAATAACTCCTACAATATATTTTTTTATTTTCTAGTAATCTGATCCTTCCTCATACAATTTCGCATAAGTATTTGTGTCGGCATTCTACAACTAATTACGAAGTTTCCATTCGATCGGATCTGTATTATTTGAAAACAAAATGTGTACTAGGGAACCGTTTGGCCGATTATGCCCATTAACGAACTTGTCCGTCGCATTTGGATGCGCAATTTCAACTCGCTATCCCTTTCCATTCGGAAGTTATCGTGGCAACGACCGGCTAGCCAGCCAGACAGAATAGAATTTGATCTCAAATTTTTCATCGGTGGGTCGAACCTAATCGTTTATATCTATTTTCGGCAAAAAACTCGAAAATGACCGACATTTGGGCAAAATGATAGCACGCCCTATAACATGCGCGCAAAAAATCTGTCCGTCTGCCTTGTAATCTTAGGATCCCTTCTCAACTACGCTTTGAGATTAATAAAAATTAGTTCAAGCCCTGTGGACAGGAGCTTTGGCGCTCTTGTTCAAACTTTGACAAATCATATCTCCGCAATTAATGGTCTCTGGGATATGATATGAATGGTTTCTTACAATGGAACTGCATCATGAAAGAAATTAAATGCAAACATACCGATTCTCCCCAATAATGAACTTATCCGAGATATTCATTCCTCAAATCTACTCTGAAAATTATATTATTGCGCGTATGTTCTGGGGAACATCGCGTTATAGTTTTGCCCAAATGTCTGTAACTTACGAATTTTTTGACGAAAATGGTCTCAAACGATTAAGTTCGACTCCCCAATGAAGAATTCGAGGTCAAATTTGATTCTGTCCGTCCGGCCGTCCGGCCGTTGCCACGATAACTTGAGAACGAAAAGAGCTAGCGACTTGAAATTTTCAGGGTAGGTGGCGCATCCCAATACGACGGACAAGTTCGTTAATGGGCATAATCGGCCCAGTGGTTTCCTAGTAATAATTTTGATTTCAACCAATATAAATCCGATCGAATTGAAACTTGGTGGGTAGTTGTAGAATATGAACCTAAGCACGTTTGTGAAATTTTGCGCGAATCGTATGGCTAGAAAATTTTCAAAAAATTATTAAAAAATATTTTTGTTGTCACGATATCTTGAGAACGGAATGCGATAGTGGCTTGAAATTATCAGGTTAGGATGTGCACCAGATCGCGACATTTCAGTTTGTTTATGAGCATAATCGGCCAAACGGTTTTAGAGTTATAGCCATCTGATATTTTCTGAAATTTGGTGGTTTTTTGTTCCTCATTAACTCGAAAAATACTGAACCGATTGAATTCAAACATGGTTATTAGATGTAGAATGCCAACGCGAAAATGTTTGCAAAATTTGGTGAGGATAGCATTTGTAGAAAATTTTTAATAAATCATTGAAAATAAAAAAAAAATTCTATATATCAGTAACTATTCGTTTGAAATTGCTGAAATTTTGCAAGAGCCTTCATAACCTAACTCTACTACTACTACTACTTTCAAGTTTTAATACGATCGGTTAAATATCGAATCGAGCATTCTTGTGCGAGTTCAGTAGATGGGTGACCGTTGCCTCGATAACTTTCGAACGAAAGGAGATACGGACTTGCAATTTTCAGGGTAGGTTGCGTATCCGGAAGGGAGAGTTGAGTTCGATTTTGGGCATAATCGGTCTAACGGTTTCCGAGTTATACCAACCTGGAATATTATTTCCTTGATAACTCGAAAAATAAATATTCGATCGAATTGAAGCTTGGTAACTAGTAGTAGAAAATCAACATAAAGACGTGTTCAAAATTTTGTAAGAACCGTACCCCTAAAAATTTTGAAAAAAATGACGAAAAAAAAATTTTTACGAACCGTATCCCGAGAAAATTTCAAAGAAATCACGAAAAAAAATATTGGTTCAAGCACTGACGTGAAGTCAGAAGCTTTTGCGCGTATGTTCTATTGTCCATTCTTCTGTATTGGACACCCTTAATCGAATTTACCATGGTAAATTATGTTGTCCATTCTCCTGTATTGGACACTTAATTCGAATTTACCATGGTAAATTCGAATTAAGAGTGTCTCCTGTATTGGACACTTTATTCGAATTTACCATGGTAAATTATGTTGTCCATTCTCCTGTATTGGACACTTAATTCGAATTTACCATGGTAAATTCGAATTAAGAGTGTCTCCTGTATTGGACACTTTATTCGAATTTACCATGGTAAATTCGAATTAAGAGTGTCCAATACAGGAGAATGGACAACATAATTTACCATGGTAAATTCGATTAAGGGTGTCCAATACAGAAGAATGGACGATAGAACATACGCGCAAAAGCTTCTGACTTCACGTCAGTGCTTGAACCAATATATCAATTAAAACTTAGACAATATTGCACTTTTGTTTTTACTGGAGATATTCTGAAGCTGAATCCAATTTGATTATGTATCTTACCAAAGAATATATTTCCATCATCATATTATCCACGGGCATTATATTATCTCCTTAAAAGTATAATATCATATCATCCACATGATTCTAAGATAGCTGAGGTTATTTAATTGGTCATTTTGCATTCAATCATAATTTGTTTTCTAGAACAGAAGGTGTATTTTATATCAAGAATAATGAACCAGAAATAATTTTGACATTTATCTCTCATAGGAATATAAGATGACATGTAAGAACCCAGATCATATAATAATTCATTCAGCATTCTATGAAAACATAGAAGTACGATTCACTATTGAAATTTCATTAAATCATATCTCCGAAAGTATAAGCTTGTTAGAGTTGAAAATGATATCAATGGATTTTTATGGTGAAACTGCATCTTGAAAAAAATTGAATTTGAAATTTGTAATGTAAAAATTTTTTTTTCGTTTCTCCGAAACCATGAGGCTGAATTCATTCAATAACGAACTCAACCAAGATATTTATCTCTCAAACCTACTCTGAAAATTTCAACTGCCTAGCTCATTCTGTTCGAGAGTTATTGTAGAAACAAAATTTAAGACCATTTTCAGCCAAAAATTCGAAAATTACAGACATTTGGGCAAATTGATAAGCACGCTGTTCCGAGGAACAAGAGCGCCAAAAAGCTGTATAACTATGTCGGAACGCGATATATCTCTAACGTCACGTCAGTGATTTCATGACTTTTAAACACATTATCAGTTTCTTCGTTTCAGACTTCCATCTGCTGCATGGACGCAGATGACTACACAAAACTGCCCATAGGTCAATATGAAGAGGATAACATCCTGAGAGAACTCAACAAGTGCCTTCTGGCCTTCCAGCAACGACAAACGAACACCAACAACAACACTCAGACGCTAAACGTGCAACCCTGCAATCCCCACAAGCAACGTCGTCTATCTCCGATTGGAGAATCAAGAGGGTCAGACAAAAACGATAATAGAAATATGGTTCCTATGATAACTCAACAGTCCTGTAGTACAATAAGGAGTGATACGTCCTCTGTGATCGACAATAACAATGTTTGCAATAATAGGTTACAAGTGCAAAATAACATAGATAAGAATGTGGTTAAGAAGATTGGAACTAACTCTGAATTGGTCCATAACAGGAGGGGAAGGTTTATTGTACTTGGGAGCTCTGGCGAGTGTCTACCGGTTACTAGAAGGCCTTTGGAGACTATGAGGACGATATATTCCAGCTGTGATTCTAGCGATGAAGAGTTTCACAGTGCTAAAACTAGTTTGGATGGTAAGGTTTTTTTTCAACTTTTCTCTGATGATACCTTGATAAACATCATCTTGAATATAGTATCTTTAAAAATAGCCAAATGTGCTAAGAGTAATCCTACCCTAGACTTCAGTTTGGATGGTAAAATTGTCATCAGTTTCTCATCATTATGACCTTGGTATAACTGTTACCTATCTTGGCCCAACATCCATCACCAGTAAATCAAACCAAATGATTTTTCGTTTACTGATCAATTAATGAGTACCTAGCACCTGCTTGGTAGCCCTCCGTTCTGATGCAGTTCATTCAGAATCAATCCAACGCTGGGTAATTACTTCCTCTTCGGATTCGTACGTCTACAATATCGGAACAGATATATCTTGGTTATAGACAGAAAACTATAATGTAACAAGGAACTCCGTTATATTATAATTGAGAGATATTGGATTGTCGGCAGATGATATTTATTTTTATGAGCTCCATGGTCTTTTAAGCGAGAATATCCAGCGTTTCTTTTCCCTAATGCTGGGGCCACACTATCGCAATTCTGCGAATATTCGCGTTCTCGCGACAAGTGTGGCCGGGTACTTCGTCGAATAGCGGTGTATTCTGGCGAATACGAATGTACTTCGCCGGCCTGTCGGTAAACTGGCACGATTCAAAGGGTTTTTTATGATACAATATTCCACTTCGGTGTTCAGTTCAGTAGCGCTCCAGATATTGAGTGCTTTCGCTGTTTGATTTCGCAGGAAATTTACGACTCGTAGTAGATAATTATTCAACGACGTATAATAGAACGCCACTGCTTCCTCCATTTCAATTCTCAAGAATAATCGTCTCGTCACGTTGACTGCAGATGTAGACAATAACATCGCGACGAAAACTTCGCGATGTTTTCATCTTTGGTATTACAACATTGATTAAGTAATATTTCAATATTTCATCTTCAATTTTTCCTCATTCCAAAGAAGTTGTGAAGGTTCATGGGTTGTCCAATTTTGGTAACCTTTCGGAGTGATATCATATCTAACTCTCTAAATAGATTCTCAAAGGGGGTAAAGATAATTAGAGTTGGGCGTAATCGAATGTTTTCAATGATCGATATGTAGCTTCCCGAAAGGTTTCAATAATCGAATGATAACTCGAGATATTAATCGCTGGGTGCTCTTCTCAGTCCTTATCACGTCAGCTGCGTCCGTTGTCCCTTATCACCGATAGGTCTCATTCCGCTTGCTTTAACAGTATTTTCAGTTTATCACAAAATTGCGTTTAACCGCTGAAATATCATCCAGTTGTTCGAAACGAAGTCTGAAAGTATGAACCTTAAATTCCCAAGAATAGATTCGAGAAGGAAAACAATACCTACGCACCCATAAATTCTATCGATCGTTAAACGAACCTCGAGTCTGAAATACCTATAAACTCGAGTAGCGTTATCTCGTCTCGGTGCCACAGGCTGGACTACAGAAAATCATTCGAATTAATTTGCTCTCATTTTTCAGAACAAATTACCATGGTAAATTCGATTAAGAGTGTCCAATACAGGAGAACGGACAATAGAATTAACCATGGTAAATTCGATTAAGAGTGTCCAATACAGGAGAATGGACAAGAGAACATACGTGCAAAAGCTTCTGAATTCACGTCAGTGCTTGAACCAATTGTTTTACTGACATCAATAGAATATATCCATAGAAGGAGGATTAACCATTCATAAATGTAATGCTTGTGGCAGAGAGAACTCAAATCAGAATATTTATGAAGGAAATCTTAAATAGTGTTACTATGGAATAACTACCTGTACATTAGTGGAAATCTCGTTCTAAGTCTTCCATAATTAGAGAATGACTCGTAAATTATGCTCGACTTCCTTGCATCATTGATTTTTGACTCACTGACCAAAAAACCCTGCCTATGAACTTAGCGAATCCAAATTTAAAATTGTTTACATGCTTACAGCAACCAAACTCTCCAGAAATACACTTTCAGTTTCGTTTAACATTAATGACGTTTATCTTTCAAACTGGACCAAACAACAGCTGCCGCAAACATATAGAGCACAGACAGATATAATTCGCATTATGTGAAAACATAGAAGTACGCTGTATTTATTTATGATGAAACTGCATATTAAAAAAAATTAATTCGAAACTTGTAATGTAAAAATGTTTTTTTTGTTACTTCGAAACCACTCGGCCGATTTTGTCCAATAACGAACTTAACCGAGATATTTATGTCCCAAACCTACTCTGAAAATTTCGATCACGGATTCTTGAGTGAGTCGAATCAAATCGTTTAAGACCATTTTCAGCCAAAAATTCGAAAATTACATACATTTGGGCAAATTGATATGCACTCTGTTCTGAGGAACAAGAGCGCCAAAAAGCGTAGCCGGATGTATTTGTTACTTTAGGTCTTCCCGAAGGAGACCCCTCATGAGCGAGTAAGGAGAACCAGTTGTGTTCTGTGTGGGCTTCGTTATTGGAGGAACGAATTGAGTCGTATTGCGTACGCGTACAGTATGACGTCGGGGACATTCGTAATTTGTAGACAACATAGTTATACATTACATATCACGCTGCGTAAGGTGCGTGTTTTCACTTTTCCCTATTTTGAACCAGAACGAAATGTATTTGTGTGTAACGTTCTGTTATGACTAGAACGGCGCACCTGTTTACTCAGTAACAAATACATGCGGTTTGCTACAGGTACTGTAATGCAGCTAAAGCTGATGAAAATGCAGGAAAACGTTTGTGGCGTTATGAAACTAACTTTGGGTTCACACTCGGTGCAGCTGGGAAGCCATATTAATCATTCACACTCTACCGTATTAAGACTCCTGCTTACTGATGCTACGGACTGTGTACCGGTCCCATCATGAATGCTCTACAATATCTCCGCAAAGCTCAAAGACACAAAAAGCAATCAATATAACGTACTAATCCATACGTATATGAACCTAGAGAACTCAAGTGCTGCAGGAATTTCCCTTTACACATATTGCTTCTCCGGAAGAACTATGACACAAGACACAACTGCAAACTGTTCAGAACCTCAATCGTCTATCTTCAATAGCCTTATTAAGGCCAAATATTCATCATTTAGCCTTAATGACGAGATCAAAAGAAATTCTGAATTTCAGAAGATCGCCTCATCAAGGCCGAATAACCATTATTCAGCCTTAATGACGTGATTGAAGATTGACCATTGAGTTTCTGACAGTTTGCAGTTGTGTCATTGTTCTTCCGAATTATGGTATCATATTAATTACGTCAATATACACAAGCTTAATAATTCAAATTCTAGTATCAGTAGGTTTGTTACACAATATAATACACGACAAAAGATACACAAAGGAAGGACTGAATCATAAGATGCATTCAAAAGGATACAATTAACTGGGACCAAAGTTGTACTGACAATGGAAAACACCAGACAGGCTTTAAATTCTTACCTATTGAATAAAGTTGTAACTTGTTGAACAGTAATCATAGTATATTTGTTAAACTCGGTGAATTGTCATCTCTTGATAATCTTATCATTGTAGGCGACTTCAATTTTCCAGAGATTACCTGGACCGTTACCTCGTTATCTGACTCTGTAAACTCTCACAACTTGTTTAAAAACTTTGTAGCAAACTCGACACACAGCTAATCACAGAACCCACAAGATTTCGAGTAAACAATCAACCCTCTACTTTAGATCTCTTGCTCACTAACGACGAACAGCTGATTTCATCTCTGGAGGTCGAATCTCCGATTGGTAAATCGGATCACGGGGTTATAACAGCCCATATCCAGTTTAATCTACTACTACACCTTAGAAAAAACGTACGGACGTTTGCTGTTACCGACTATTCTGAGGTTGATGCTGAATTATCCCAAATCCACTGGGAGTCATTTTTTGGCAATTTGAATGACCATTCGTTGATATGGAGCGCATTACACGAAATTATCCTTACTAAAATCTCTGAAAATACTTACATAATTTCGTGAGCGTTATGAAAACAACCTTGAACCCTGGATAAACCACACAATGCTACAACAAATTAAACATAAGCGACGTCTATGGCGAAAATATAAAAATACAGGGCTTTTCAGCGATTTCCAGCTTCATCGCAGATTTTCCAATAACTTACAGTTATCTCTCAAAAATACAAGGCAGAACTTCAAGGAGAGACTTATTTCTGGTGATGACGTTAAAAAAGTTCACAAATATATACGATCTTCACTGTCTTCGAAAGTTTCTATACCCTTTCTTCGAAAACCCGACCTTACTCTGTGCTCTACCGACAGGAAGTCTGCTGAGATACTCTCCTTGGCATTGTCACAGGTTTTCACTAGAGAACCCGTCTACTACAATCTACCACAAATTAAATGTCACCGTCTCAACACTTCCTTGCAACGAGTGGAATTTACTGCGGATCGTGTTCAACAACATTTGGCAAAACTCCGCACCAACCAGTCACCTGGTTTGGACGATTTAACTCCGCGTCTGCTAAAAACTTGCTCAGACACTGTAATACCTTTGGCGTTAGTCATGCAGGCCTCGTTTACCCAGGGTTCTATACCACCTGACTGGAAGCTGGCATCAGTCACCCCAATCTTTAAAAAAGGTAATAAGCTTGACTCTATAAGAATTACCGCCCAATTAGCCTGCTGCCAGTGCTTGGTACGTTCATGGAAGCCATTATTTCGGAGGAGATGACCAAATTCCTTCTGCAAGAATAAGTTATTCCACCACAGCAACACGGATTCTCTGGCCACTCAACGTTAACCAACCTCCTACACTGCGTTAATGACTGGACGTCATCCATAAACAGCAGGCAGCCCATTGACGTTGTTTATCTGGATTTCTCGAAATCTGTTGACCGAGTTCCTAAGCGAAGGCTTTTACACAAACTGGAACATCTTGGCATTCGTGGTTCCCTGCATCGCTGGATCGACGATTTCCTAACAAACAAACTATACAAAGTTAGAATCGGCGATGCATTCTCACGAGAGAGGATAGTGTAATGGGATTCAGGTGGAATTAATATGGAGGTGTTTTATCCACAGTGAACTTTATTAGATTGATTAATAATTAGGTACAAGTACAGCAAGTGAGTATTAGTACAATGTCAGCAGATGTTGCAATCATAACTATTCACGCAATTTATACCATATCAATAACAATAGTTGGTATTCAGGTAATTAGGTTGATTGTACGAAATTAGATCAATAATACAAAACATCTCTACAATAGCAGAAAGTGGAGTGCCGCAAGGCTCCGTACTGGGGCCCTTGTTGTTTGCGATTTACACCAGTGACATTCCTTACTACATTTCAAGCAAAATATCTTTCTACGCAGATGACACAAAAATTTACGCCAATCCCCTCACAAACCAGTTAACGCTTCAGGAGGACTTGGACTCTATTTCAGCTTGGTACTCTCATTGGTTACTTCCGTTAAATCCGGAAAAGAGTGTCGTGCTCAGAATAGGAAAAGACAACCCACTCGCGCTGTACCTTATCAATGGTCACCCAGTTCGTTCAGTGTTATAGTATAGCGACCTCGGAGTGGACGTAAACAGTGCGTTAACATGGTCCGACCCTATAACTTCAATTTGTAGGCGTGCGAACTCAAAGTTGTACCTTATTCGGAGGTGTTTCTCGAGGGTTTCTTATCAATCGTTTTGTAGACTCTATACTACTTATGTGAGACCGATCCTCGAAAATCTTGGACCAGCGTGGTGCCCTGACTTGGTTCGCGACAGGACACTTCTGGAAAACGTCCAGCGAAGGGCCACTCGATTACCTTTTGGACGGAGAAGACCCTCCTACGAGGAGAGACTTTCTATGGCTGATTTAACATCTTTCGAACTTCGCCGCCACCGTGGAGACCTAATCATCACATATAAAATACTCAAATTCAACTTTGGTGACCATAACGAGCTGTTTGCCATTAATCGTGACGAGCGCCTCAGAGGTCCCCAGTTCAAACTCAGGAAAAAGAACTTTTCTACTAGGCCGAGACAGAACTTCTTACCAAACAGAATATTTGACAGTTGGAACAATCTCAGTGCAATCACTCTATCCTCTCCTTCCACGAACATATTCAAAAATAGATTGGACAGGTTTCCTTAGAATAGATAGTGTTTATTTGTTTTTTTTTACATTTTATAATATTGTATTTTCTTTTTATTTTGGGAATTATGTTATGGTACTATTATTTTCATTTCATTTGGCATGCTAGTAGGCTCATTTCACTGTAATCCCTTTGTTTTTGGACACAATAGGGACTTGTCCCTCTGCCCTTACCATTATATAATAATGATAATAATATATTTTGAATTGTTGAATTTTGAACGTTCAGGAACCAAATCAGAGTGAATCCATCCGAGCTTCGAGCTTCTATATTGCCTCAAGTGGCTTATGTAAGTCATTCGCGTCGCTTCGGTGAATATTGGCGTCCCTTTTGGCACACAGATTATCCCTGTCATATTTTCTATACGCTCTTCTATGGAATGCTTTTCCTTCTATGATACGCTAATGCCTCTGCGATGCAGTTGGGCTATGATCAGAGTAATTGTTAGATTAGAATGAATGTGATAATCATACAAATCTCTTCAATACAATATTTCATTTCAGTTAACTATTCATATTCTGCATGAACTGAGAAATCCTTCGGATTATTCTTCCTTCTCTCTTGACCTGTATAGTTGTTACAAGGTGGTGTTACTGATCATACTATGCTAAGGACGGCTCATTACCCTTCTGCGTAATATTTTTTACCAACTTGTTCACAACTCACTTCAGAGGTATCCGGTTGCCACCAAGATCGATAGATCTCAGTCCCATTATTCATTTCCAATCGGGATACTCTTCTACAGTGTCGGAATTCATGCATACTTCCATTATTCGATAATTAAATTTTTAAATTCTAACTCGAAATACAGTAGAATAAAATTGTTGTTTTAGAGAGTGAAGAAGAAAATTTCAACCAGAAGTACAGCATAGACCTCGACACCTTCGAAAGAAGGCATCACTTCGCCAGAAAACTCAAGGATGTCTTGAAATCCGAGGCGCCTCCTGGTTCGAGCTCTTCCTCGTCTTACGATTCCAGTTATGCTGTAGGGATTTCTGTGACAGGTTCAGGTCTAAGGGATGAAAACATAAAGTACTGTTGAAACATCGCTTGTTTGTTGAATGCCTAAATTCAGCTCTTTCAACTTGCAGGGTCCGGAGGGAAGGTTCAACTGGTTTCGCCCTACGTGAAGATTCGTTAGACGAGTATTTTTTGCAGGATTCGCTGCAGCAGGAGAAGAAATGGATTGATAAGTTCAAGAATAAACATTCTGTTGCTTATAAGAGGGAATCGAATAAATCATCGGAATATAGCTTCAGTTCCGAGTACAGGTGAGAATTACAAATAACTTGAATGTTCCGTAATGCATCAATCATGATCAAATATGTGACATAGGCTCAAATGTTTATGTATAAAATGAAATATCTACAAAAATGGTATTGGAGGCCCTAGGGATACACAACAAACTAGAAAAGAATAATAAGGTCTCTTTGGTCTGGCTTCTGCGGTATTTCAAATTGGGACATATACGAATGGCTTTTCTTTGCAGCCCAACTGCTCTGCTAACTTCTCCCGCTTTTCCCCACTCTATCATTTCATATCGACCACATCTAATACGTGATTAAAAGAAGGTCCTTTCGTTTGCATAGAAAGTGTAGCACTTTCCTACACTCGGTGTAATTTACACTCGATATTAGTATTCGTTTGCTTATTGGATTTACACCAGTGTACACGAAGTGTAGTTCATCTGCACCTGGTCGAAAGGAGGTATGAAATGCACTCAAAACAGAATGTAGGGTTATGGTTAATGTTACGGCAAAAAGAAGGCGCCAATAATTGACTTGTTATGAAAATATTTGTTGTCTGGGAACTTTGATCTCTTCTTCAAAATGGGTATCATCAAATTTAAAATTTGCAATAAGGTCAGGAGGATGCAGAAATAATTAATCCGTTGAGAAACGGTAATGCTATTTGGAAATTGTTATGTGGATTTTTTTCACCAATTGATTTTTCAGACGATGTATTTACTGTTAATTTTTATGAAAAAGCCTTCAGGGAAGGGAGATTACTACAGTATGGGATTTATATCCATCAGATTGATGGCTGAACAAAAATAATAACCAATGTTTTTGACGTTTGATAAACAAACCTTATTTCAGTGTATTTTTCATTCGTTTGCGTTATTGCACTGAAAATCAGCTGATTCAGAGTGCAGTGTAGATTACACTACACCAAGAAACAGACGAAAGAACCTACAGTGAATGATCCTCAGTACATGAACATGCATAAACTATTTATAATAGCTGACGCAGAATGAATAGGTACATTTTATCTTAGCCAAATATGAGAATCGACATACATGCAACAACTACACAGCAATCAATACTTATCTCTCAAACTGAAGTAACCTTTTTGAGTTTTATGTATGTTAATATCTAATCCATTAGCCGTGAACCATGCTGAAGCCCTAGAGAACGCATCCCCACACAATGTCATGGGAAGAAACTGTTACGTTCGTATCTTCTGCATATACAATACGTTCCGTGAATCAACCGAAGTAACCAATATTTTCAGGACCGGTAACATCAGTCAGTCTTCCTGTCAGTTGTTTAACTTTGAAGGTTGATTTTTGTTGAATATTTGTGACTTGCGTATTGCAGTATTATTGCTATCATTCGATTTAATTTTTCGATTTTAAATTCATTATACACTTATTAATTATACGATGAATCGTGATGCCGCTTTGTTATTCAATGAACTTCTGAATTCTGATTCGAGTACAATAATTAGACAAGCTGTACCAACAATTAGCAGTTGCAAATTGCAAACAAATATTTTGATTTATACAGAATTTTTTCTCATTCAACAAACTTTCATATCAAATTCATGAATTGATTAATATTTTTGCGCGCGTGTTCCGCAAGGAACAGCGTGCTATCATTTTGCCACAATATCTGTATTTTTCGATTTATTTTTCGAAAATGGTCTGAAACGATTGGGTTCGACTCCCCGATGAAGAATTCGAGGTCAAATTCAATTCTGTCCGGCCGGTCTGGCCGGCCGTTAGCACGATAACTCTCAAACGGAAAGAGTTAGAGCGTTGAAATTTGCAGGTTAGTTTTGTAGCGTAAATATCTCGGACAAGTTCGTTAACGGGCGAAATCCACCAAGCGGTTTCGGAGTTAAGTTAGTAAAAACGTTTTTTATGAATATTTCCGGAACCGATCACTCGATCTATCTGAAATTTGGTATCAAATTGTAGAATCATGACCTTTATATGCCTGCGAAGTTTTATATTGACCGGATGGCCATAAAGTGGCAAAAAAAATTTAAAAAATTTTAAAATTTTGTTTCCACGTTAAGTTAGATGCAAAAGACCAAAGCAAACACTTTCGCAAAATTTCGTGAAGATCACGTGACATGAAAAAAATCAAAAAATTACTACTATTTTGCGGAATATTTAGCTTGAAATTCCAAAACCTATTTTTGGCGCTCTAGTTCCTCGGAACTGAGTGCTTATCAATTTGCCCAAATGTCTGTAATTTTGGAATATTTCGATGAAAATGGTCTTAAACGATTTGGTTCGACTCACTGATCAAGAATCCGTGGTCGGAATTTATTCTGTCCGGCCGGTCCGGCCGGCCGGTCCGGCCGGCCGTAGGCACGATAGCTCTCGAACGGAATGAGCTAGAGAGTTGAAATTTTCAGAGTAGGTTTGGGGGATGAATATCTCGGCTAAGTTCGTTATTGGGCAAAATCGGACAGACGGTTTCGGAGTAACAAAAAAAAAAAAATTTTTTTACGAAACAAATTCCAAATCAAATTTTTTTTAATAAGCAGTTTTATCATAGGAATCCATTCATATCATTTTCAACTCTAACAAGCTAATACTTTCGGAGATATGATTTTTTAAAATTTCAATGTAGATCGTATTTCACAGATTGATATAATTATTATTCTATGTATGAATTCTCATAATGTCAACTAAATCGATACAAGTTCTCGAAGTTCCGACCTCGGGAATTTTCCTTGCTAAAAGTCTGTCTGAGAAACGTCAAAATGAATCCGTTAGACGGGGTGCGGGAAATTTTTCGCAACGAAATGGCCGTTCTAGGCAGTTTTCGGGACTGAACGTTGACGAGAAGCGAAGATAAGGGTAAAAAACGGTCAAATAAACCTCCATGTGGCGATTTTATGTCGAAAAGTGAAAATTAAGAATATCTATCCGCGGTTAGTACCGACGTTTTATTCTAATACCGGAGATCGAGAGGATCCTTCGAGGAGTCCGATAGTGTAGATGTATAGATAGTGGATATCTCGGTTTCGGACGAGGGAAGGCGGGTTCGAAGCCCATCAAGGGAATTATACTTTTTCGTGTTTTTTTTTCAATTTTTATCGCAATATTAACTTCGAATAACGGTATATCTGCCGACTTTAAGTAAGGGTGTTTTCCTTTTTTTTTTCTGAGCATATATCGCTGAAAATAAACCATTACTATACGGGGTGTTCTTTTTTTCACGGCACAATTTGCCACGATTGAATTGATTCGTGCCACAAACAAACCGTTATCTAAATAGGAACCTTGGATGGATTCTTATAATGTATTTTTCGGAAATCTCTATACAGGGTGTTTTTCTTTTAATGTCAATTGCAGATTGCTGTTTTTAACGCTATGAACATACCCTTTCATTTTTTCGTGTTGGAAAATATACTTTCGAGGCATACATCGTTGGAAATAAACCATTACTATACAGGGTGTTCATTTCCTCGCGGCATCGATTATTTTCAAATGCAAGCGTTTTAAGTAAAATGTCACTTCGAGATTTCTATCGCGAGGAGAATTCTCAACTTTGTAAAACCGTTGCGAAATGATAACCGCTGCTATACAGGGTGTCTTAAGAAATATGTCAACTCCGAAACTTTACGTGTATGTATTTCAGTGGAACCCAAGGCGGCTCAGATTCACAATTGGACCCTGTAGGGGGCGCTAAAATCGATGTATAGGAACTCGGAAACAGGCGGATCGATTTTGATGAAACTCTGTGATTTTCTTTCGGCGTATCTCTGATTCACAATAGCATCCTGTAGGGGCGCCCCGATCGATCTATAGGAAACGGCTCGAACGATTTCGATTAAACTTTGTGTGCGTATTTGAATGGGCCTCAGAGTCACAATAGGAACTCGGTAGATAGCACTGTGTTCGGTTTATAGACTCTCGAGAACGACCGGACCGATTTCGTTGAAACTTTCTGTGTGTGTGTGTCTGAGGAAGTCTCGGAAAAATGTAGATCTACCGGAAAATGTAGATCTATCGGAAAAATGTAAATCTACCGGAAAAATGTAGATCTGCCGGAAAAATGTAGATCTACCGGAAAAATGTAGGTCTACTGGCTAGGTAGATCTGCGGGCCCACTAGTTATTATTCTATCTATGAATTCTCATAATGTCAACTTGACAGAAGGGAATATTGTAACTTCAAAAATATTGGGGTTGAAATACTCGTATTTTAGCGATGCAACGGGGACCTCAACCGAAAATGTTTGAAAATATTACGTAAATATTGAAAGCATAATTCTGTAGTTTGGTGAACGTAGATCAGGAAATTTTTGATCGATTACAAGGTAATTTATTATTACTTATCTAATAAACCATTATTTGAATTGAATTTCCTTTATGATGCAGTGATATCATATGAATACATTGATATAATTCACAACTCTGAGAAACCAATACCAGATATAATTTGTCTGTTTGAACTAGAGCGCCAGAAAGCTCCTGTCCACAGGGCTTGAACCCATTTTTTGAAGTTCATTCTGCCTTTTCCGGGCATTTTTCGTTGTGCGCATGCGCAGATGAGAAGTCATTTAACTGCTGTAGTTTTCGTCAGAGAGGATTGGGGTTTTGGGGTGGCGGATGCTATTCCTCCGTAGAATCCCCTGGTGAGGGTCTGCGCATGCGTGGATTAAAGATGCGATATCTCCTGAACCACTAGTGTTGGAGAATCGGAGTTTTTTGTAAGGTGTGTGATTTTGAGAGGGCTTTCAGCCGCGAGTAGATTGCGCATGCACAGAAGAGAAGTGACTGTTTTTGGATTGTTTGGATTATGTTATGTGTGCTGAGCCGATATTGTGAGGTTTAAAAAGAATATTCATGGCAATTCAGTGCACGGACAAGTCAGTTTGGGGGATGTAGCGTTGTTTCCGAGTTGAAGTGTCCGTACCGTGGCCCTGGAGCTAATTTTGAAATTGATTGTACCCCTTACTGGCATTTCTCGTTATGCGCATGAGCAGACCATCAGTGATTTAACTGGTGGTTGTTTTCTTCAGACAGGATTGGAGTTCTGGGGTGGCGGATGCTATTCCTCCATAGAATCCCTTGGTGTGTGTCTGCGCATGCGTAGATCAAATATGCGATATCTCCTGAACGACTATTGTTGGAGAATCGGAGCTTCGGACTTTCGGCCACGAGTAGATTGCGCATGCGCAGAAGAGACGTGACTGTTTCTGGGTTGTGTGGGTTATGTTGAGAGTTTGAGTATGCCTTTCGGTCCAAAACTCGATTATGCTGAAATTCCGATATACACCGCCACGTGGTAAAGGATGGCAACGTTATTGGTTATAACGGCTAACGTAGACGGAGACCAAATGTGCGCCGGTATAAGCAATCGACCAAAATCGGAATAGTTATTGGAAAGGCACTCTATTGTCCTGGGGATGAGAAATCGCCCCCGAAGGCGGATGAGCTTCTGGGAGTGGCTAACGGCATTGGAATCAGGAAAGCAACGGGAAACTATCTGATTAAGAATCCCTTGTCGTAAAGCATGATGAAAATGTTTATTCTCAAATTTGGACGATACTGATCATGGTTTTCGGAGGCCAAGATCCGACAGGAGAAGGTGCAAGGATTATCAGGTCGTCATCAACCAAAACCTTGTAAAAACGCCGATGAAGTACATGGAATGTGTTTCGGTCAGAAAAACTACATAATGCAATTTTAGAGATGGACAGATTAAACATTGACATCCTGGGAGTGAGCGAGGTGAGGTGGCCTGGGAGTGGTCGATGTATAGTGGAAGATCATAAGGTTTTTTACTCTGGAGATGAGAATAATCTGCATGTAAATGGCATCGGAATTATATTGTCCCCTAAAATGTCCCAATACAACATAAGTTTCACGGCTATATCGGACAGAATAATATTTTTGGAACTTAAAACTGCACCCATAAAATTGAATCTGATTCAGCTTTATGCACCTACCTCAGATAGACCTGAAGAAGAGATTGAAATGTTTTATTCGACTTTATCAGTCATTTTAAAACAATTGGAGAATGAGGACATAACTGTCATAATGGGGGATTTCAATGCTAAAATTGGTGAAGGTGAGAGTGTAGGATTAATCGGGCGATTCGGACTGGGGACGAGAAATGAGCGCGGAGAAAGATTCAAGGATTTTGTAATGGAAGAGCAATTTGGTGTCCTGAACACAATGTTTGAACAACCACAAAGAAGACTATATACGTGGATTTCACCTCAAGATGAACAAGGCCATGTATTAAGAAATCAGATAGACTACCTGCTAATAAATAAAAGATACGATATCTTTTATTACAGCTGCATTACTGCGAAAACATATCCAGGAGCCGACATTTCATCTGACCACAATCTTCTCTGTGCTAAATTTAAACTCAGATTTAAAAATGCGAAGAGGGCTTCTGAAAGAAAGAAATGAGATATGAGTAGAACCGAACAAAATGAAACAAGGGAAAAAATAACTGAAAAAATATCCCAAGAATTTCACGAAAGAAGGAATTCAGCGAATGATGTGGAATCGTCTCTGTCGAGGTTATCTGAGGGGTTTGAAAGGATCGGCAATGAGTTTATGAATACGAAAAAGATCAAAAATAAATCCTGGATGACAGATGAGATTTTGGAACTCATGAACAGAAGAAGGGCCGTGCAGAATAGCGAAAGGGATTATAAACAAATTCAAAAGATAATTAAAAAGAAAATAAGAGAGGCCAAGGAAAACTGGATAGCTGGTCAGTGCGGAGAAATGGAAGAATTGGAGAAAAAATACGACTCTTTCAATGTCCACAAAAGGATAAGGGATATGACGGGAATGATGACAGCGAATACTAGCGGAAAAATACAGGATAAACATGGTAACATCATACTAGATCCTTCAGGAAAAATGAAGATTTGGCAAGAATACATAACAGGACTATTAAATGAGTCGATCAATCAACCCACCCACTTACACTATTAGGAATTTCCTACCGATAACAGTGGATGAAGTTAGACGAACCATAAAGAACTTAAAAAATAGGAAAGCTCCAGGTCCCGTTAACATCAGAGGGGACTTCTCAAAACTTATTGAAGAAGAAGAGGATATGAAATGGCTCACCGATGCCTTCAATGAGATTTATTCCTCTGGAGTAATACCAGATGCATGGATCAAAGCCACTTTCGTGACTATTCCAAGGAAATCAAACGCCAAAAGTTGTGAAGAATTCCGCACCATCAGTCTTGTCAGTCATGCACTCAAGCTCTTCCTGAAAATCATCCACAGAAGAATATATAAAACTTGTGATGATCAAATAGGGCAAACTCAGTTCTGCTTTCGAAATGCCTTGGGCACTCGAGAAGCACTGTTCGGTATACAAGTTTTAATTCAACGTGCCAGTGACGTTAACCACGATCTCCATGCCTGCTTCGTTGATTACCTGAAGGCGTTCGATCAAGTGCAGCACAATAAAAGCGTTCGATCAAGTGCAGCACAATAAAATGATGAAAGTTCTGGAATCGGCCGGGTTGGAAGGACAGGATTTGAGAATCATTGCCGATCTCTACTGGAGGCCGACTTCATCTGTTAAAGTGGAAAATGAGGAGTCTGATCAGGTTTCGATAAACAAAGGAGTTCGACAGGGATGCGTGTTATCCCCACTGTGATTCAATATCTACTCAGAATACATCTTCAAGGAGGCCCTTGAGGAGAGTGGAGATGGCATTTTTGTGAATGGA
This sequence comes from Halyzia sedecimguttata, assembly GCA_937662695.2. Lineage (NCBI taxonomy): Eukaryota > Metazoa > Arthropoda > Insecta > Coleoptera > Coccinellidae > Halyzia > Halyzia sedecimguttata. Next base: position 12,766,453 of record OW569413.2, read on the forward strand.
GAAATGATAAACAACATTAGATATGCAGACGACACCGTTATTATGGCGAATGATTTACATTGGTTGCAGAGGTTGATGGACAGGATGGTAAATGTGAGTGAAAAATACGGACTACATCTAAACGTGAAAAAAATGAAGTTCATGATCATATCGAAGAATAAAGAACGAACCGCTCAATTGAAGATCCACAACATGTTAGTACAAAGAGTTACCAGCTATACTTACTTGGGAACGAACGTTCATGAAGATTGGGATCACTCCATTGAGGTGAAATGTCGAATCGAGAAAGCCCGAAGTGCCTTCCTCAAAATGAAAAAGCTTTTTACGAGTACCTTAGCTATGAAGACCAAAGTAAGACTACTGAGGTGCTATATTTTCCCAGTGCTTCTATATAATGTCGAAGCATGGACATTAACAGAAGCGTCCTGCAAGAAATTAGAGGTGTTTGAGATGTGGTTGTACCGTCGTATTCTGAAGATCTCCTGGGTTGACCACATCACGATTGCAGAAGTTCTCCGGAGATTCAACAAGGAGAAGGAGATCTTGTACCAAGTAAAAAAAAATTGGTTCAAGCACTGACGTGAAGTCAGAAGCTTTTGCGCGTATGTTCTATTGTCCATTCTTCTGTATTGGACACCCTTAATCGAATTTACCATGGTAAATTATGTTGTCCATTCTCCTGTATTGGACACTTAATTCGAATTTACCATGGTAAATTCGAATTAACAACAACTCTCCCTTTCGGATACGCAACCTACCCTGAAAATTGCAAGTCCCTATCTCCTTTCGTTGGAAAGTTATCGAGGCAACGGTCACCCATCTACTGAACTCACACAAGAATGCTCGAATCTTCAACAATATTTAACCGATCGTATTAAAACTTGAAACTTGGCAGTAGAGTTAGGATATGAAGGCTCTTGCAAAATTTCAGCAATTTCAAACGAATTATTACTGATATATAGAATTTTTTTTTTTTTTTTTTCAATGATTTATTAAAAATTTTCTACAAATGCTATCCTCACCAAATTTTGCAAACATTTTTGCGTTGGCATTCTACAACTAATAACCATGTTTGAATTTAATCGGTTCAGTATTTTTCGAGTTAATGAGGAACAAAAAACCACCAAATTTCAGAAAATTTCAGATGGCTATAGCTCTAAAACCGTTTGGCCGATTATGCTCATAAACAAACTGAAATGTCGCGTTCTGGTTCATATCCTAACCTGAAAATTTCAAGCCGCTATCTCATTCCGTTCTCAAGTTATCGTGACAACAAAAATATTTTTTAATAATTTTTTTAAAATTTTCTAGCCATACGATTCGCACAAAATTTCACAAACGTGCTTAGGTTCATATTCTACAACCACCCACCAAGTTTCAGTTCGATCCGATCTATATTGGTTGAAAACAAAATTATTACTCGGAAACCACTGGGCCGATTATGCCCACTAACGAACTTGTCCGTCGTATTGGGATGCGCCACCTACCCTGAAAAAGTCGCTAGCTCTTTTCGTTCTCAAGTTATCGTGGCAACAGACGGCCGGACGGCCGTACGGCCGGATGGCCGGACGGACAGAATCAAATTTGACCTCGAATTCTTCATTGGGGAGTCGAACTTAATCGTTTGAGACCATTTTCATCAAAAAATTCGAAAGTTACAGACATTTGGGCAAAACTATAACGCGATGTTCCCCAGAACATACGCGCAAAAACGAAAACTTGAATACCTGGGTCACGTTATGAGAAAACCGGAGAGGTATCGACTTCTACAACTGATACTACAGGGAAAAATTCAGGGAAAGAGAAGCATTGGACGACGAAGAATATCGTGGTTGGAGAATTTGAGAGTTTTAATTCAACTCAACAACCACAGGGCTATTTCGGGCAGCAATTGATAAGGTCCGTGTTGCCATCATTTCAGCCAATATCCAGAATGGGTAGGCACCAACAGAAGAAGACTGAGCCGATATTGTGAGGTTTTAAAAGAATATTCATGCCGATTCAGTGCACGGACACAAGTCAGTTTGGGGGAAATAGCGTTGTTTCCACTTACGGGCATTCTTCGTTATGCGCATGAGCAGATCATTAGGGATTTAACTGCTGGTGTTTTCGTCAGAGAGGATTGGGGTTTTGGGGTGGCGGATGCTATTCCTCCATAAAATCCCCTAGTGAGGGTCTGCGCATGCATGGATTAAAGATGCGATATCTCCTGAACCACTAGTGTTGGAGAATCGGAGTTTTTTGTATGGTGTGTGATTTTGGGAGGACTTTCGGCTGCGAGTAGATTGCGCATGTGCAGAAGAGAAGTGACTGTTTTTGGGTTGTGTGGGTTATGTTGGGATTACTGAGCCGATATTGTGAGGTTGTAAAAGAGTATTCATGCCAATTCAGTTCACGGACACAAGTCAGTTTGGGGGAAATAGCGTTGTTTCCGAGTTGAAGTGTGCGTACCGTAGCCCTGGGGCTAATTTTGAAATGGAGGTTACCTCTTACAGGCATTTTTCGTTATGCGCATGAGCAGACGATACGTGAATTAACTTTTGGAGTTTTCATCTGAGAGGATTGGGGATTTGGGGTGCAGGATGCTATTACTTAACAAAATCCCCTTGGGAGTATCTGCGCATGCGTGGATTGAAGGTGCGATCTGTCTTGAACCAATGGTTTTGAAGAATCAGAGTTTTGTGTGCGGTATGTGATTTTAAGAGGACTTCCAGACACGGGTAGATTGCTTATGCGCAGAGGTGACGTAGCTCTTTTTGGGTTGTATGGCTTATGTTGGGTGTGGTTTACGTCTAGCGGTCATAGATTTTGTGCTGAGCCAATATTGTTAGGTTTCAAAAGAAAATTCAAGACAATTCTGTGAACGAACAAGTCAGTTTCGAGGAAATAGCGTTGTTTTCGAGTTGAAATGTCTGTGTCGTGGCCCTGGGGTCAATTTATAAATAACTATATTTGAATGATCAATTTTAAATTATTACTTTCGTATTTGGAGAATAGGAGAAGAAATTGCGTTCCTAATTCGAAATTCATGTAACCCTTTTCGGAGATTTTTCATTTCACGCATGAGCAGACAAGAAGTGATTTAACTGCTGGAGTTTTCGTCTGAGAGGATTGGAGTTTGCAGGTGTTGGATGCTATTCCACCATAGAATCCCCTTGGAAGAGTCTGCACATGCGTGGATTGGAGCAGTGATTCAATGGTGTTGAATAATCAGCATTTTGTGTGAAGTGTGATTTTCAGGGGACTTTAAGCCACGAGTATATGCTTATGTTCAGAGGAGACGTTTGGATTGTATGGCTCATGTTGGGAGTGGTTTGCGTCTAGCGGTGATGGATTTGGTGCTGAGCCGTCATTTCAAGGTTTCAAGAGAAATATCATGGCAATTCTGTGCACGGACAAGTCAGTTCCGGGGCAATAGCGTTGTTTCCGAGTTGAAATGTCTGTATCGTAGCCCAGGGGCGAAATTATAAATAACTATATTCGGTAAATTTACCTATATTAAATTACGTTCGGATTTGGAGAAGAGGCAATTGCGTTCCTAACAGAGGTCCCATAACCGCAATTGTTTTCGACCTACGGTAAAGCTAACAGCCAAACTGTATTGATAGCCATATTTGTTAAAGGAACTAGAAAAAATAAAAAAAAGCACTGACGTGAAGTCAGTACTTTTTGGTGCGCGTGTTCACGGTAGCTAATTTGAATTGAATGATGAGTACTTCAAGCTCAGTGGATAGAGCGAGCCGGAGATCTACCCAAAGGATAGTGGACACCATTCACTGTCGGTTCGAAAATTAACAGTGCTGTATCTAAGGTGCCATAAGTATAGAGTAACAAAGTTGAAAAAGAGCACAACTGACTCTCCTTAGTCGCACAAGCTCCTAGAAGATTCTGAGGGATCTCCTTGGGAAAGACTTGGGAGGGTCAGTATAATCATAATCATGTTTATAGCACACGCGCCAAATTCAAATTGACTTAACAGTGAAAGAAAAAGTGTAAAAAAAATATTGACGTGGGGTCAATCTGCTTTGGCGCACGTGCTATAAACATGATTATGATTATACTGACCATCCCAAGTCTCTCCCAAGGAGATCCCTCAGAATCTTCAAGGAGCTTGTGCGACTAAGGATAGTCAGTTGTGTTCCTTTTCAACTTTGTTACTCTATCCTTAAGGCAGCTTAGCAGCTTAGCACTGTTAATTTTTGAACCGACAGTGAATGGTGTCCACTATCCTTTGGGTAGACCTCCGGCTCGCTCTATCCACTGAGCTTGAAGTACTCATCATTCAATTCAAATTAGCTACGGCGAACAGGCGCGACAAAGAGTACTGACTTCACGTCAGTGCTTTTTTTTATATGGCAATTGAAGGGCAAGTTTCAGATGTAAGAATATACAGTACCGTAGACCGGTGTGACTTTGCACTACTTTTCATAGTTTTGTTGTTCTAACTTTTTTATTTTTACGTGAAATGAGTCCTTTGTAAACTATGACTAATTTCAACATTTTAGCTATCTACTGCTGTTGTTAGAAACATAAGAAAAGGTGCGCAACATTTTTTTTTTAATTTCGCCAAATCACCCGCACATCGGTGCGAGTTTGCCAATGCCTTCAAAATCCGTTTGTTTGCAATTTTATGAATTGTAAAGGGTGTCTTTGTCACAAAAAGTTTTTTAAAAATGTATTAAAGACAAGGTTGCTATTAGAGGCGAATAAAACAACAAATTATAGGAAAATAAAATCTATTATTCTTTATAAAATAAAAAAATTCAGTCTCTTTGTAAATAAGCAATATATAAACTTAAAAACGGCTCTGTTAGATCAAGTAAACTAGAAGCATTTGCAAAAGCGTCCAAAAATGCAAGCTAATTAATATTATGGGACCTTAAGTCTCTATGGAAATTGCTGTATATCGATTATTGAATATCTGGATAACATGTGTTATTCGGAATGTTATTTGTTAAGCGGTCAATCGAGGTTGGCACGCGAACGAATATAATCAATAAATGCAGTAAAGAAGTTGAACACATTGTTTTAATTGAGATATATTACAGAAATAATAATCTCCCCTGGAAGACGTTGGGATAGACAAATGCATTTTTCTTTTTCCTCAAATATTTTACTACAAACTCATCACCATCTGTTTCTATAACTTCTCCAACATAATGTTTAACAATGTGTTTCCTCCGTATAATTACGATATTTCCTCGCACCTATTTTTTTTATATTGACGACCCAAAGCTGTGTCTAAAAATAAAATAAAATAAATTTTGGTATGGGCAAAGTCCCCCGCAAAAGTGCAACAATAGAAAAATTTCTCAAAATATAGAAACCCTCTGAACCAAATGCTTTAAATTTTTTTAAGTGACCCTAAATACATTTTAAGTAAGCTGCTAAATATATTTTGATGTACCGCTTGTCATATTTTCTACAAAAGCCTTAGTATTTTGCATTAATAAACACGTTAAAAACTTACCCACTCACATAACACAGCGTAAAGGTCTGGACAAACTGGCGCTGCGCGTTGCGACAAGTCGGCGGCAAGAGACGCGATCAAAATTAACACTACGGATGTGACATTGTACATCAAAAATCGATTTTTAATTAATCGGTTTTTTCTTTGGCATGAAAAATCGATTAATAAATAATCAATATTTCTCAAGAAGATAATCGATTTTGTTATATTAATCGATTTGTTCCTTAATTTCAAAATAAACGCCATAAATAATATATCAATAGATTTATTCGTTGCAAATAAACCACAGAAATAGTAAGTTCTTATATAATCAACACAAATTAAAGTTTTAGAACAATCAAATTACAAAAGATTCAAATTAAAATTTTTTTTCACCCCTTCGGAGTATGTTGGGCCAACATAAATAGAAAATATTTATTCGGAGTGAAAACCATACGTTAACATTAAGTATAGTATATATTCCGCCGTATTCACAAAGCATTCAATCTCCGTTAAGTCCTAACTGAGGTCCTCAGTTAAGGATAAATTTGAATCGCAACCTCAGTTAACGTTGAAATTAACGTGAAACAGGCCTGTTTCACCACCGTTAAATACAGTAACTGAGGTTGCGATGCATATTTATTCTTAACTGAGGAGCTCAGTTATGAGTTAACGGAGATTGAATGCTTTGTGAATACGGCAGATTATACAGGGTGTCCCAAGTTCGAGTGCCTTTTAGACGTTTCTGGAGAACTGGACATATTTGAAATCTGCAGCACACAGTTATTCTTAGACGGAAGTTACACGGTCAGTCTGGTATCAGTCTCGCATCACATCAATCATGGATTGATGGGAGATTGACGGAAATTGGTTCTATATTCGTAGATTGATGGACTGATGATCCGGATTGATGCAAATACTGATGCGAGACTGATACCAGACGGACCGTGTAACCTCCGTCAAAAAGATACTTAATATGCATATAAACTACGCGCGGCAAACCCTCGAACGGTGATACGCGAGGCGTCCTCGCGCTTTTTATACGGGAATGACTCACGGAGCAACCCCGACTACATTGCGCGAGGCCGCCTCGCGTATCAATGTTCGAGGGTTTGCCGCGCGTAGTTTATACGCAGGTTTATGTTTGTATTGAACCGTATCATGCCGTATTCATAGTGACCACAGCGGATAAGAAAGTAATTTGGCGGACGGGAAAGTACTTTCTCGTCCGCAAATTACTCGCCTTCAATAATAGTCGATTTTACAGTCACAAATTAGTACATAAGATGCCACTTTTCATAGAGGTCGACGAAAAAATAAATTATGTGGATGGAATCGTGAAGGTGAACAGTATACAGGGTGGTCCAGATCTCAACCAAGAAATTTTAAACACATATTCTACAAATAAGCCCTAGTTTGTCATATAAACATATGTCGAGAAATGTTTCCTCTTTGAGATACAGGGCGTTAAAATTATTAGAAAAAAAAATGTTTTTCTATTCTTTTACTTCGAACATCTTCTTTAAATTCGTATTTGAGTGTGGCTGTTAACGCTTATTTTTTTGGATTTATACTTTTTGTTTGCAAAGATAGTCTTATTATTATTACGTATCATATTAAATTTTAGCGATTTCCTCATGCATGAGAATGTGTTTCATTTTTTCACTCGGAAACGGTGCCTCGCACGTCTAAAAGTCAAGAGAGTGAATTTGCTTCAAATCAAATAAGGATTTCAAGAGTAATTTCTATTTTTGGAAAAACCAGTGGCGTATCATTTTTTTTGTCTAAAAATATTCAGTCTCAATACAGTAGGGATGCCACTGGTAGAATAAAAAAAAATGTATTCAAAAAGTGCTCCTTGATCCTTAAAACTCATATCCCAAATTTCATAGAAATATTTTAAGAAGTGTGAAAGTTATTAATAAAACATTTTTTTTCTATAATTTTAACACCCTGCATCTCGGAGAGGAAGCATTTCTCGACATATGTTCATAGGACAAACTAGCGCTAAGAGTTAAGATCTAGACCACCATGTATAATACAGGGTGTTTGGCAGAAGGGAGAACATTCGGAAATAATAATAATAATAATATTCACTTTATTTAGCATAAGCTATTAAATACAATACAACATAATTATCAAATAAGAGAAAATTCTATCCTATTGATTTCCTATTTATACCATTCCACAACCACTTTAGCACGTTTAAAAGTACCAAAATTATTACAATGTTTAACCTCATTTGGTAATTTATTAAATATCAACAAACCCCCATAAAATAAACTCCTTAACATACTACATCTATTAAAAAAATCAACATAAAAGTTTCTGACATTTCTTGTCTGGTAACCATGAATTGAACCAACATAATTAAGTCTCTCCGTTAAATATAAAGGCAACATTTCCATTTTCATCTTATATATAAATTGAAGAGTTCTATAAACAATTCTTTGTTTGACCTTCATTATATTCAAGACTTCAATCATCAAATTAATTGGGGTATATCTGTTACAACCTAAAATACATCTCATAGCTCTATTCTGAATCTTTTGCAAATCACGCATGCTTGTTTGATCAATATTAAATAAAATTGTCGAACAGAAATCAAGATGCGGCGATATTATCGCCTGATATAAAGTTCATTTGGTATAAAAAGACAATGATTTACCTATTCTGTATAAAAAGTTAGTTTTCTTTGCCATTTTACTAATAACGTTCCTTGCATGTTTCGTGAAACTTAACTCCTCATCAATAACAACTCCCAAGTATTTTATTTCTGTGAGCCTTTGCAAAGTTTCATTGTTTACTATGACATATCTAGAAATATTTATTTTGGCCGATTCGCATTTAGACCCTATAATCATATATTTGCTCTTACTTACATTAATACTTAAATCATTATTACTCAACTATTCATAAATATTCCTTAAATCACTATTGATTTTATAGTACAATTCATTAATATTACTTCCACTCAAATCTATCATGGTATCATCAGCAAACATACCTACATATATTACAGTGTTTCAGAACACCCACTATATCATTTATATACAGTATGAACAACAAAGGACCCAAAATTGTACCTTGAGGTACCCCCGCATCTACATCAATATTATTTGAAATGAAATTCTTATACTTAACATTCTCCTTTCTTTGATTTAAATAAGACTCAAACCATCCATATACTGATCCACACAAACCTATCTTCTTCAATTTTTTTAACAATAATTTTCTATTTACAGTTTCGAAAGCTCTGCGAAAGTCAATAAAAACAACTAGAACCTTCTTGCCCTCATCTATAGCCCTCAACCATCTGTCACATGCATTTACAATAACAGTCTCACAAGAATAAGTTTCTCTGAAACTGATCAGGTGTAACAATTTTCTGAGAATCGCAATATTCAATTAATTGATCCCTAACAATCTTCTCAAACATCTTCTCATATGGAGGAACTGTATTTATTGGTCTGAAATCCTCACACAATATAGATCCACTCGACTTAGGCACTGGTGTTATCGTCGATACCTTGCAATTTTCCGGGAAGACTCCACCCTCAAGAGAAGAATTAACCAAATTAAGAAAGCGATGCCCAACCACATCAAAAGCATCAACCATAACGGCAGTAGAAATTCCACTATCCAAATCAGTTGTTTTCTTCACCTTTCTTATATACTTTTTAAGTTGCATCATATTCAATTTTTTAAACTTATCAAATTTACCTCTTTCTTTCACATGTTTCAACGCATTCTCAGAATATTTAAACTTGGGAATGCCCTGGACAATAGTTCTTATACTTTCAGCGTAATATTCGTTAAAATATTCAGCAATATTGCGTCCTTTAACCAAGTTCGATCCGAACTTTATTTCATCAGGCAGCTCTCCAGATTTTTTACCAGGTCGTAACATCTTCAAATTATTCCACATTGCCTTTCTATTATTTTTATTTTTGTCAATTATTTCGTTGAAGTATTTTTGTTTTTCTCGTCTAACTAGTGTAACAACCTCATTTCTAATCAACTTAAATTGGATCCAATCATTATTATTTTTTGTTAATATTGCCCTCTTATTATATGCTTCATCCCTTTTCTTCATTTTTTCAATTACTCTTCCAGTTATCCATTTATTGTACTCATACTTGCATAAAATTTTCTTCTCAATTAATGGACACATATTATCAATAACATAAGCCATCTTATCGATCAAGTCTTTAGTCATTATATTTACATCACCGCTATTACTCCATTCAACTCCAAAAAGTTCATTTTGAAAAAGAGTTCTATTATAACATTTATATTCTCTATAAGTTTTTACCCTATACTGATTATCATTATGGTAATTCATTTTTACGCTTATCAACGAGTGATCACCTATTTTCGGTGTAATATGAACCTCAATATTCAAATTCCTGCTTGTTACCCTAGTGCTCTGATTGATACATTGTTTGAGACCATATTGCTCCACAAGTTCAACACATTTTCTACCATAAAATGCATTCCCCAATAGATCATAATTAAAATCACCACAAATTATTTGTATTCCCTCAAATTCAATAATCTGAAATTTAATGCTTGTGGCTTTTACTTGATGCAAATCCATATTAACTCAATGAAAAATTATATACGATTTACACTTATTTATTCAATATTGTGACGCGTTTCGTCGACACAGCGACTTCATCAGACTACATCATACTGTATGATGTAGTCTGATGAAGTCGCTGTGTCGACGAAACGCGTCACAATATTGAATAAATAAGTGTAAATCGTATATAATTTTTCATTGATTCAATAATCTGATCCAGAAATTCCTCAAAAATATTCATAAATTCTACATCAAGTCCACTGGGAGACCTATATACAGTAGAAACACAATATTTATCATTGCCTATCCGTAACTGTATAGATAATATCCATATATGCACTCCAATGTTCCTATTATATACGATTTTAGTTTTATATGTACTGCTTACGAACAATTAATAGTACACCATCTGTTTTTCGGTTTGAAGTATCACAGCGTATAATTTTATAGCCATCAATATGTATAAATCAATATGTATAAATCAGTATCAATGTGTGACTCAGAAAGACAAATTAAAATCGGCTTAAAGTCTCTAATCATAACATTAATATTATCCTGATTGTTAATATATCCCTGGCAATTGAGGTATACAATAGAACACTCACTTATAGTTGCTATATCGCTGTTTTTTCAGCCTCCCTTTTTATTACCCTTAGGTAGCAGGGACAATTTCTGTCATTAGCAGCATGCCCAAAATCTACATTTATATTTGTTTTCTGGACCGCCCTTATGCAGTTTATACACGCGGGCTCATTTTTTTTATCACATTTACTATATTCATGGTCTCCAGCACATATCATGCAGCATACTTAGCAGTACATCTATCCTTGAAATGATTGTATCCCGAACAGTTGAAACATCTAACTACATCATAGTATTCATAAATGAACATTCTCTCCACCCAACAAAAATTTTTTTCTTCTTCAAAATTTCACTAGATTCAGAAGATTCAATTTCCATTATTATACTACCACAATTTTTTTTATTCGCCTTAACATACTTCCTAGCTATTCTTATTTTATTATGCATTCCCTCATTCAGGTTATTCTGATAAACAATCTCCCTTATAATATCATCATCTGACTTATTGATATAATCTTTTTCAACATTCACAACAATAATTTTAGGTTTCTTGAATTTCAATTCCTCAATTTTATATTTTTCTCCTATCTCAATCTTAACCTCATTCATAATTTTTTCTTTAGAATTTTTATTATTACAACTTATCATGACACTTCGATTTTTTAAATGTTTATTATTTTCTATTCCCACTGCCAATTTAGCCGGATCTATTTTCTCCTTGATTTCCTTCGAAGTATCAGATGACTTCTGCACTGATATTGGCTTAATAACAACCTTTTCAACCTCCCTATTAATATACCTCTGAATACAATGTTTTCTGTTTAGTATCCTTACTTTTATCTGCCAATTCCTTTACTATTATATTATTCTGTTCTACAGCATCCAAACATATTTTCATACTATTTTTAAGAACACGCATCTCTTCAACTAACTGCTGTATATATGACAACTGTGTTATGTTGCAATCATCACAGATATATCTCACCGAACTTTTATTGGACAACAATTCGTATTCCTCATCACTCACCTCAGTACATTTCTGGTGGAAAATTTGATTACATATTACGCAAATCAATTGTTTATTTCCTTTCTTTATATTATCCTTGCACTGTTTACACACCGGCATGTTTAATGCACATATGCTAATCAGTTTCACGATCTGAACTTCAACACAATTATCCACCAAAACTGTTCACTAATTTACGATGTATTTTTCCCCAAATCATAATTTTCAACTAGTTCACAATATGAATTATGTCTTTACTATCATCATAGTCTCAAAATTTATTAACTTCCGACAATTTTTACCACAAAAATTTCCGTTTTTATGCGACCTAGAATTCACATGCAGCGTGAAGGTTATCGGACATCATTTACGGTGCTGCTACTCACTCAGCGCTAGTTTATTTGGCCAAGCCCCCTGGATAATTAAAAAAAAAATAATTTTTCTTACATCTTGTTTCACCACTTTCATAACTTTAAAGTGTAATTTCTTTCAAAAATGGGTAAACCAGGATATATTTTTATTTTTTAAAAATCTTTAATATTGGCAGATTCTTATGAATTGTTGGTTTATTCAGATGTTAGCTAGAGAAAAGTTATGAGTCCTCAAACTTACACAAAGTTGTAAAAAATACTTAAATCTTAGCTTCAACTTGCATTTAAAAACAAACAAAAAATGATTTAGGAGTTCCAATTCTAGCAAAATATCCCTAGTGTGTGACTTTTCTAATGGTATGTAGTTTGCTTTTATAAAAACAAACCTTCAAGAGTTATTTCATAATTTTATCGAGTGGGAAATTTTCGACGAAACTGTACCTTTACGGAAAGGGAAATGTTTTGCGCAATTTAATACTGCAAAGTGGGTAAATAGTAGATGATCGATTGAAATTATATCAGTTCTTGAGTACAAAGAAAATAGATGTACCAGTAAATAATTTATTTAAGTAATATTCGTCATCTGCTTATCTACACACTAGGGATGTTCTGCTAGAATTGAAACTTCTCAATCAATTTTTTTGTTGAAGTTGAAGTTAAGATTCAAGCATTTTCTACATCTTTCTGTAAGTTTGAGGACTCAACTTTTTTTGTAGCTAACATCTGAATAAAGCAATAATTTTATAAGAATCTGCCAACATTAAAGAATAAAAAAAACAAAAAAATTGCTTGTTTTACCCATTTTTAATAAAAATTACACTTTCAAGTTAAGAAAGTGATGAAACTAGAAGGGAGCAGAATTTTTTTTTTAAATGTCCAGGGGGCCAGTGCCAAATAAATTAGGGCTGTGTGAGTAGCAGATGACCCCACCTATCCACCATTTTCGACGTTCTGCCAAACACCCTGTATATGAAGCGGCAAAAAGAATATTTCGAAGCCAACTGCGATATTAAAATCATTTTCAAAGACCCTGTACTTTACAGATCATGTTAGTACTATGCAAATAAGTTTACGTAGTAGATAAACATGGCACACAGCTCATCATCTGGTTAGCATAATCTGTTATATTTCAGTTCCGAAATGGAAGAATTATACGAGCAATTCACCAAGTGGCTTGAAGATCCAATACTGGAAACGGAACGAGGCACAAGAAAAGAACTAGACAACCGCGAATTGGCAGTTGTCAAATTCGCCGGTTCTCTCCTCAAACGAACCTTGAGCGAATCTTTCGCCGGTGTACCAGTACCCCTCACAGAAGAACTCGCTGCCTCCAACGCAAAAAACAGTCAGATGAAGACACCAAACAGAAACAAACTGGTGTTGAATGCAAAATCCTTGAGTCTAGAACTGGCTAGGCATAAGCATAGACTCGCTGCTCAATTGGTATGTAGAAACTACGTCCATGAATTTACGTCATAATATGTAGTCCTAACTCCAGATTTAACGAATTTTCAATCATCAGATACTAACAATTCCAATCGATATTTTCTGCGTTGAGAAAACTACACCCCAAGAAAAAGGTAATTGAAAAAACAACGTTTTGTAAGCATACACGAGATCTGTTAAATATTGTTGGATATTTTACATCAAAGCTATATTATTATTTCCTATTCGAAATATGCTCGTTCTCTCTATTTGTGCGTTTATTTCCTGATTTGTTACCATTATATTTTTGGCGCACTGGTTCCCCTGAAGTCTGAACAGGAGTACCTATCAGTTTTTTCCAAATGCCAGTATTTTTCGAATTTTTGGCCGAAAATTTCAGGGTAGGTTTGAAGTCCAAATCGCCAGTTAAATTCGTTAGAGCTCCTGAACTTTTGTTTTTCAAAAATTACTTATCTGCTCGAATTGTGCTCGGTTGTTATTTGAAAAATACTGACACGAAGACTCATGCAGAATTTCGTGTGGATCACATGGGTAGAAATAATTGAGTACCTCAAAAATTAGCCGTCAGATATCGCTGAAATTTTGCGTCAGTTTTCGAAACCTTATCGGATCGGATTGTTGGAGATTTTGGGGGAATATAGAAAAATTATAAGTAGTGGACCAATCGATCAGCAATATACAGGGAGTCCAGTTTGAAAAGTGGAAAATTTAGGAGGTGATAGATAATAGAAAAATAATATGTATATCCTTAATTGACCATATTCGAAATGCTTCATTACAAAGTACAGGGCGTTTAAGTTTGATTGAAACATCAAATCAATTCGTTTTTGCTGAACGGCTGGACATATTTGATTGAAATTTTATAGGCCTCAATTTCCAGCGTGGTAGCAAGTTTTGTGGCGGATAATATTTTTTTGCCTTACCAGTGGCGTCCGTACTAGCACGTGACTGGACATTTTTTGGGAAAAAATTGTTACACCACTACTTTTCTTTGAAATGAACATTAATTTTGAATTTTTCATTCAATTTGTGAGAAAAAAGCTCTCCATCGGTTTTTTCTCAACTAAGCACATTTTCTTGGCAAAGTGTAAGAAATTCAAAAACTACCGCGTCTTAAATTAAGAGGTAAATCTTCAATGTAGTCCAGCAGATTAAACGAAAGAAATACAAGAAAAATTTCTCAGTTTAATCTTGGGGAATAAGATTGTAAATAACTCATAACATTATCGGAAAATTTATTTTCAACTGACTGTGGCCGAAGTTCTCGAGGATTCTCGTGTGCCCAAACATGAATGTTATGGTAGTTGGTAATTCCACGACTAGAAAATGGGGGCTCAACAATTTTTTGCAAGACGTCGTTCTTCCGCTGAGTTCAAGAGCCATTGACAAATCCGCATTCGCTTTTCTGCATCTCGAAGGTTTAAATTCTGATGATATACGTGTCTGTGGTCATCTTAAAGTGTTCGTAATACACTGCTCAACAATTGATAGGGATCATTTACTTTTTCTAAATTTATTTCTGAATTATTCGCTCCAAGATTATAAATTTAGTCAGATATCAGAGTATTTTCAGTTGATAATATGGTTCACTTGAGAAAAGAATGAAAAAATGGAAAGTTGGAGAGAAAAAAAGACTTTATTAGGAACACTCAAAATTCTGTGTTTGAATAACATAAAAATTTTATGATGACACCACAAGAAGGCTGAAGTTTCGGTTAAGCTAGTACCTAGTTGGCCCCCCACGAGCTCGTCTCAAGCATTCTACCCTACGAGGCATACTTTCAATCAAACGATTTATAAAATTTTGGGGTAAATTCGTCCAAATATCCCGTAAAGCGTTAGAAAGGTCCTCCAGGTTATTGATTGGTTGTTCTAAGGTTGACAATTGTCTAGACATCTCAGACCAGACATGTTCGATGCAATTCATGTCTGGAGAGCGAGCTGGCCAGTCCATCCTATCAATAGCATGAGTTTCTAGCGCTTCATTAACCAGACGACTACGGTGTGGACGGGCATTATCGTCAATTAAAATGAAATTCTCGCCCAAGGCAGCCGCAAACGGAACAATTATGGGTTCAATAATCATATCGTGATATCTCTGGCTGCTCATTGTGGTGTTCTGCAGAACAACCAACTCTGTGCGTTGGTTCAAACAAATGCCTCCCCATACACATATAGAACCTCCGCCAAAAGCTGTTGTGGGTACCATAAACTGTTCTGCATACCTTCGACCTCTTTCCCTCCAAGCAAGAATACGTCCATCGGAGTTGACCAAACGAAATCTAGACTCATCCGTAAATAAACATCGGCTCCAATCTTCAACTGTCCAATTGCGGTGCTCCTCAGCCCATTGCCGTCGATGAACCCGGTGTTCCCTATTCAAACGGGGAGGTTGTACCCTCCTACGTGCTCTCAAACCACGAACATGTAGTCGTCGTCTTACAGTCTGGTTCGAAATTAGAACTCCTGTTGCAACTCTAGGTGATCTATTGAGCCGCGACGCCGTGTAAGTGGGATTTCTCCTAGCATTGAGGACCAAAAGACGATCTTGGGCAGCTGTTGTACTGCGCTGCCGACCTCCCCCATGAACATAAGCTACTGAGTCGTTTTGGATGAACCTATTCCAAGCCCGACTCACGACACTTTGCGAAACATTCAACCGCCGGGACACTTCTCGCTGGGACAAACCTTCCTGTATCCACCGTATGATTTGATCCAGTTGCACAGGAGCCAAACGTCTTCTCGGCATGACTGATAAGCTAATATTGTTCTCATTTCTTCAATTATTGTCACCTTATGTGTTTGAACGAGATAAAAAAACAGATTTAATAACAAATACCACATTGCTTTTCACTCCACATGTAACAACCTACAGATAATAATCGATTTTGTGAACAAGAGCCGATGAAGTGAGGATAAATTTGATATAATCAACTCAAAACATCTTAATTTTTCCTTAGAGAACATATAATGTACAGATATTCACGAGATAACTTGAAAAAAATACAAATGAAGAGAAGTTCATAAGTGATCCCTAGCAATTGTTGATCAGTGTATTTGAGACTACGGTAATTGAAGTTACTGAGCTGCCTGCGAGAGCTGAGCCTTGCTTTTTCATAAAAAGTACGAAGAATACGATTTTGATTATTAATTCGACGTCTTCAATTAATTTCGTTATTTGCACGCAGGCCAAAGCTACGAAAATTTTGATGTATTGTAAAGAATACAATTCTTCTGTTAAGATAACGTCTTCGATATATACGAACTGCCGCTTCTGCATTTCAGTCTGACGTGAGGTCAGGAGCTTTTGCGCGCATGTTCTATTGTTTACTCACCGCTATATTGGACACTCTACTAGCATCGACAAATACCGTTTTCTCAACTTTTATAATATATGAATGCATTTCATTACATTTTAATGGCACACTTCAGTAGAGAATTAATTCTGACATTCTATTGGAATTGAAATATGAAAAAACGTACGTTTTTTCATAGTAGGTACCTACGTACCTACGCATCAATTACGCAAAAATTAGTGGATCGGCATTCTACAAGCAAACACCGAGTATTAATTGAATCAGATTTGTATGTTTTGAGTTATAGAGGAAATAACAACTAAATTTCAGATGAGTATAACTCCAAAACAATTTTGTCGGTTATGTCTTATATATTATATATATATCATTATTCATACGAACTTATATGACGCATTTGGATGCGCAACCCACCCTGAAAATTGCAAGTATAGCTATCTCTTTCCGTTCTCAAGGTATCGTGAGATACATAATATTTTTACGTAATTTTTTTAAAATTTTCTAGTGGTACCCCCACAATTGTACACATGTCTCTATGTCGATATTCTACAACTAGTTACCAAGCTTCAATTCGATCGAGTCTATCCGCCGTATTCACAAAGCATTCAATCTCCGTTAAGTCCTAACTGAGGTCCTCAGTTAAGGATAAATTTGAATCACAACCTCAGTTAACGTATTTAACGGTGGTGAAACAGGCCTGTTTCACGTAAATTTTCACTCAAGCTGAGGTTGCAATTCAAATTTATCCTTAACTGAGGACCTCAGTTAGGACTTAACGGAGATTGAATGCTTTGTGAATACGGCAGTATATTTTTTAAGTTGTATATTATTGTATATCGTATATTATTATTATACTGATCCTCCTAAGTCTTCCCAAAGGAGACTCCCTCCTAAACTCTCGAAGAGCTTGAGCGAGTAAGGAGAACCAGTTGTGTTCTGTGTAGGCTTTGTTTCTGTGTCCTTACGCCACCTCAGGCACAGCACTGTTAATTTTTGACCCAACAGTGAATGGTGACGATTACCGTGGCTAGAAAATTTATTATCTAGCCACGGGATTCAACTTGGGGCTTCCGCTCCCAAGTCAAATGCTCTCCCACTGAGCCAACCGCACTAGTCATAAATAATAATTTTAATTAAATATTGTACAAGCCAAGTTGAAACAGAATATGAAAACTGTGTTTAATAAGCTTCATAAAATAAACTTAATTATAAAAAAATATATATCGAAACTACTCTTTTTTCTCAATCCTTAGCACGTTGTCAAATGGAAATTTCTCCATGATTCAATTTGTAACAGACTGAAGATGTTGAAACAAAAAATTATCATTCATTATTCATTAAACAATTAAAGTTTATGCTTCGTTTAACAACTATCCAAACACCGTTTACATAGACAATAACATGCAGCAAAGAATACATGAAAGATACACGAAAAATCCATGTTTTACCCTTCTATTCAGCAGCTTTAAACTTAATTGAAAATACATTTAACTCTCTTTTCGTTCGAAAGTTATCGAGGCAACGGTCACTCATCCAGCTACTGAACTCACCCAAGGTTGCTCGGATTTTCAACAATATATATCTGATCGTGTTCAAACTGGGAACTATACAGGGTCTTTCACGAGGAACCTCACCCATATTTATACGGGAAACTACTGAACGTATTTTCATGAAATTCAGCACTTATAAGTACTTCACGATGCTGATGAAATCTAAAAAATTTTCAAGGCATGAGCACCTCCGGTTTTTCCGGAAATGACGTCAACTTCCGTTTTTCAAATTAGAACACCATTTTTTCATTGCAGAAATAGATTCCTTAGAAAATTTCAAGTTATTTTGATGTAACATTCTTCAGTTTTGGTTGGAAAATTCTCTCTGAGCGGGAAAATTCGAAAAAAAAATCGAAAATAGAGCTCCGCTGAAACAAGAATAACTTCGAGGTTTTTGAATAGAAAATTTTCATTTTTGGGATTTTTCAACATGTAAGATTGATGTATCCACTTTAAAAATCGAAATCGCGATTCATGATACAGGGGGTGAAAAAATCGCTTTCAAGGTAGGGATGACAAAATCATGAAAAATCAATTTTTTCAAATTAGAACCCCATTTTTTTATGGCAGATATTGAATCTACGTGTAAAATAATGTGAGTGTATGCATCACACCCTTGCCCTAAAGTGGATATTTTCTGAGTTATTCACGAAAAACTGTTTTTCGTCTTGAATTTTCAGCTATTTCTTTTCCCTTCACGCCAAAAAGATGAAATTTTCAGGAACTGTTACTTAAACCATGTTTTAGATTTTACTACCCTAATATGCAAGAGAAAAAAGTTACAGGTTGTTCCTAAATAGATGGCGAATTTTGATTCGAATTTGTATCGGAAACCTCTTTATTTCAACTAATCGGCCATCGGTTTTCTCTCCAGTGATAAATAAATAATTCCTTATGAACCATATGCAATATTTATTATCCTTTTTTTTATGATAGATATCATTAATTACATCTGCCAAATTCCTCTTTATTCAGTAGCATTTTGTGTTTACTATTAATTTGGTGATAATTCGTATTAAGTTATAAAATCGATCACTATGCCTAATTTAACCAATGAAGATTATTTAAATCTCATTCTACTTCATGGAGAATGTAATAAAGTTGTAGATAGAACGATTCGACTGTTCATTGAGAGGTTTCCTGACCGACCCAGACCAACGAGAGATACCATTAACAGAACCATGACAAACTTGAGAAATGTCGGATCTTTCGTTAAGAAAACTATACACAGAGAAAAAAGTGTAGTAGAAGATGAGAACAACGAAATTACAGTTCTTGCATATTTTCGTGTGAATCCTCAAAATTCTCTCAAAGATGCCGAGATTGATCTGGGATTATCTCAATCGAGTGTTTGGAGAATATTAAAAAAACATAAAATGCACCCATATAAATTCAATAGGGTACAGCATTTGAAGGAAACTGATTTCGTCAGGAGAACAGAGTTTTGCGTAGCTATGATGATTCGATTTCAAGAGAATGAAAACTTTTTGGACTGTATAATTTGGACAGATGAATCTAAATTCACAAAGAATGGTTCTTTCAATAGGCATAACAGTCATTATTGGGATGAAGAGAACAACCACCACTTCAGACAATGGAACTTTCAAGAGACCTGGAGTTTCAATGTTTTTTGCGCCATCAAAAATAATGCAATTCTCGATGTTCACATTTATGATGGGACTTTAACTGGTAAGATAGAACACTACACATGTTTGCATTATTTAAAGAATGTTCTCCCTTAGGAGATAGATATTCTGACATATTGACTCAAATAATTGAGCCGCTAGTACAGAACCATAATGACTTATGGTATCAACAAGATGGCGCGCCTCCACACAATTCACTCAATGTGTCAAATATCCTCTACAGGCTATTTGAAGATCGATGGTTGGCGAACAATGGTCCACATCTTTGGCCACCACGTTCTCCCGATTTAACTCCTTTAGACTATTATGTTTGGGGTAGGATAAAAAATATTGTCTACTCAACTCCCCTGACTGATAAAGAGGACTGCATAGAACGAGTCAGAAATGCGTTCAGGTTTGTTTAGATTTTTAGATTCATAGTTTTGAAACTCAATTTGGTTTTTAAACACTTTTGCAGATCTCTTCCTCCCGATGAAATAAGAAGAGCAACGCACGAAGCATTCCTGAGACGTATAAATAAATGTCTAGAAATTAACGGTCAAAGCTTTGAGCATCTTCTCTAGTTATAACTGCGAGAGTTTGCCATGGTTCTCCTAATAGTAACTTGAAGTCGGTTTCAAGAAGGGGTGAAAAATCTACAGCATGGTTCAAATAACAGTTCCTGAAAATTTCATCTTTTTGGCGTGAAGGGAAAAGAAATAGCTGAAAATTCAAGACGAAAAACAGTTTTTTGTGAATAACTCAGAAAATATCCATTTTAGGGCAAGAGTGTGATGCATACACTCACATTATTTTTTAACGTAGATTCAATATCTGCCATAAAAAAATGGGGTTCAAATTTGAAAAAATTGATTTTTCACGATTTTGTCATCCCTAACTTTGAAAGCGATTTTTTCACCCCCTGTATCATGAATCGCGATTTCGATTTTTAAAGTGGATACATCAATCTTACATCTTGAAAAATCCCAATAATGAAAATTTTCCATCCAAAAACCTCGAAGTTATTCTTGTTTCAGCGGAGCTCTATTTTCGATTTTTTTTTCGAATTTTCCCGCTCAGAGAGAATTTTCCAACCAAAACTGAAAAATGTTACATCAAAATAACTTGAAATTTTTTAAGGAATCTATTTCTGCAATAAAAAAATGGAGGTGCTCATGCCTTGAAAATATTTTAGATTTCATCAGCATCGTGAAATACTTATAAGTGCTGAATTTCATGAAAATACGTTCAGTAGTTTCCCGTATAAATATGGGTGAGGTTCCTCGTGAAAGACCCTGTATAGTAAAGTTAGGTTTTGAAGGCTCACGCAAAATTTCAGCTTTGTTGGACGGATAATTGCTGATATATAGAATTTTTTTCAATAATTTTTTAAAAATTTTCTAGTGATATGATCCTCACTAAATTTCGCAAGAATTTTCGCGTTGGCATTCTACAACTAATAACGATGTTTGAATTGGATCGGTTTCGTATTTTTCGAGTTGTTGAGGAAATAACAACCAAATTTCGGATGGGTATAACTCCAAAACTGATAGGCCGATTATGCCTATAAACGAACTCAAATGTCGCATTCAGATGCACAACCTACCCTAAAAATTGCAAGTCGCTATATTTTTCTGTTCTCATAAATGATATCTTAAAAAAAATCTTAATTTTCTATAGATACGATTCTCACAAAATTTCCAAACATTTTTAAGTCTGTATTTTGCAACTACTCACCAAGTTTCAATTCCATCGTATTTAAATTGGTTGAAAACAAAATCATTAATCAGAAACCGTTGGGTCGATTATGGCCATTAACAAACTTGTCAGTCACATTGGGACGCGCCATCTACCCTGAAAATTTCGAGTCGCTATCTCTTTCCGTTATCGTGGTAACGGCCGAACGGCTGGATGGCTGACAGAATCATTTCGACATCGAATTCTTCATTCTTCAGGGAGTCGCACTCATTCGTTGAGACCACTTTCGGCTAAACAATTCGAAAACTACAGACATTTAGGCAAAATGATAACGCGATGCTCCCCAGAACATGCGCGCCATAATGAATATCTGCGTATTCCTCGCTACTAAACCCATTTTTTGGGATGAAAAAAACACTGATAATAAGAATAGCGATCACGAAATCAACTCAGTCACACATTCACTAATTAGTTTGATGGGTTGATTGCCATTGCTGAATTGTTTCACATTTCAGGTAGAGTTGGGCATAATCGAATGATTTCAATAATCGATATGCAGGTACCTAAGTTGTCGAGAGGTTTCAACAATCGAATGATAACTCGAGATATCAATCGCTCGGTGCTCGTTTCAGTCCTCATCGCATCAACGGCTTCCCTTATACCCTTATTACACTATGCCTATTTCATGTCTATATTTGCGCCTATTTTCAGGGCTATTTGTTGCTTGAATTTTCCCCCAAATGAGTGGCACTATTACACCGCGCTTTTTTCGTGCTTGTTTCAGGCAGTAATTTCAGAGCTGCAAACATAG
This sequence comes from Halyzia sedecimguttata, assembly GCA_937662695.2. Lineage (NCBI taxonomy): Eukaryota > Metazoa > Arthropoda > Insecta > Coleoptera > Coccinellidae > Halyzia > Halyzia sedecimguttata. The sequence goes on from OW569413.2 coordinate 12,788,890, forward strand.
AAGAAACTGACATATTTACCTCAATACTTGTTTTGTTCGTATATTTTTAAAACAATACCATAGTGTTTAAAGAATGTCTGAAGAAACGTTTAATATGCTACTACATAGAGTGCAAATTCAAATACAGAAAACACACTGTAATTTCAGAAAGCATTTCTACAAAAACGAAATTAATAATTACTTTGCGATAACCAGGCTACTGGTGAAAACTTCATATCACTAGGGGATAGCCATCACAGATTATCTGGCCTTCGTAAGTTTAGTTAGTTTACGTCCTCAGAGTATAAAGATAAATTTATTATTGAATTTACGAAGGCTGCGATTCAAAGGATAGAATAAACTAGCTTATGTTGAGACGTCAAGTCAGACAGATAAATATTGTGTTGGTAGACATGACATTTCAACAAAAAGGCTTGAAATCCGCACGATTCAGGGGGAACAAATAGAACCAGTTGTAACGTTGTTCGAGCGGTATTTTTAGTAATCAAATTTGTTATTAATAATAAAACGAGCGTCAACCCAAAATATGTAATTTTTAATCTTCCAAGATGACGTACAGTTTTACTTCCCCACTAATCATCCTCATCTCCATGTGTTTTAGAACATGCGTGAAACGGCCGTTCTAATCAACTCACAATTACACATGTATAAACTAATCACACAATTTAACTATATCTTACATCCCCCCTTCCAAGATAAAACTCATTCATATCCCAGAGTAGTCTTTTGAAAGAAATACAATATTCATAATTATTAATAAATGAAACAAAAATATTATATTATACTAGAGCTAACTAGAACTATTTAACAAATTTACATTTCAATAGAATATATAAATTCAATATTCATTTGGAAACCTAATTGGTTTATTAATTAGATTTCTATCTCTTAAATTATAATTACTAACATTTATACAATCTCCATTTATATTTTCACTAGAATTTTCCTTACCTGGGGAACACCTATCGATAAGGTGTTCCCTGTTCCTTCTATAGAATTTATTATTTTCATTAGCTATTAAATAAGATCTAGGTTCAATACATTTTGAAACAATTTTCCCTTTATGCCAAGAGTTATCTAATCTAAAATAAACATCTTTATTTCTCATATTCCTCAGAGGTCTACTGTTTCTGTCATAATAAAATTTTTGTTTATTTTGTCGCTTCATAATATTCTTTCTCAAACTCTCAACATCATTAAGCTTTGGCACAAGTAAGGAGTCCTTCATTGGAAGTGAATCTTTAAGTCGTCTGTTCAAGAATAATTGGGCTGGAGACAAACCAATATCGGGCACTGGGGTGTTACGATATTTGAGCAAATACAGTAGGACATTTTCATCATTTCTTCCTGATTTTTTTAGAACGTTTTTACATATGTTAACTGATTTTTCAGCCATACCGTTGCTTTTAGGGTAGTTGGGACTAGAATAAATTAATTTAATATTATATTTTTCTGCAAAACTTTTAAATAAAAAGGAATTGAATGGGTTGTTGTCAGATATTATTTTATTAGGAAATCCAAAATTATAAAATATTTCAACGAGTACTTCTATGACATTTTTTATGCTTTTTGACTTTATATATTTGAAATCAATCCATTTCGAGTATCTAGTAATCTACGACAGTTAAGTATGATTTACTTTTATAATCAAATATGTCAATTCCTATTTTCTCCCAAGGTCTATTCGGAAATTCATGGTGTAATAAGGGTTGCTTAGAATTATTATACCTGTAATGATTGCATGTATCACATTTAAGAATATAATCTTTATTTGTTTCGACATTCCCGGCCAAAATAAACACTCCCGAGCACGAGCTCTACATTTATTGATCCCAAGGTGACCTTCATGGATTTTTTCTAAAATTTCTGTTCTTTTATTTTTCGGTATAATCAGTCTATCTCCGTAAAATAATAATTCTTCATATTCAGATATATCATCTCTAATATTGTAGTAGTTTTTTAAGTCATTTGACAATTTTTTGTATTTTTTCCAACCATTCTTAAGATTTTGCTTTATCTCACAGAGGATTTCATCCTTATTAGTAGCAATTATTAATTCAGATAATTTATTATCAGAAATTGGTAATATTTCTGTTAAATCATGCACCTGAATTTCTTCATGGTCAACTATAGTTGTATCTAATATACTAGCCCGAGATAGAGCATCAGCAATGAACATCTGTTTCCCAGGTAAGTATTCAACTTCTAATTCATATTTCATTAATCTGTATAATAGTCTCTGCAACCTAGAAGAAACTTTATTAATGTCCTTTTTGAAAATGCTTACCAATGGTTTTTGATCGGTATGAATTTTGACCTGTCTACCATAAATATAAAAATTGAACTTTTCCACTGCAAATACAATCGAGCTTAACTCTCTTTCAATATTCGCGTATCTTTTTTCGGTATCTAACAACGTTCTAGAGGCAAACGCCACTGGCTTTCCTTCTTGCATAAGACAGGCGCCAAAGCCCTCCATTGAAGCATCACATTGTACAATTACTTCTTTATTAACATCAAAATGTTTCAGGATAGGAGCTTGTATGAGTAAATTCTTTATTTTATTCACAGTATCAGTGTGTATTTTTTCCCATTGAAATAAAACATTTTCTTTAGTAAGTTCTCTTAAAGGCGCAGTTAAAGCAGACAAATTTGGAAAAAACTTTCCTAAATACTTGATTATGCCCAAAAATCTAAGTAATTCCTTTTTATTAGTTGGAAGTTTCATCTTTTTTATAGCATCAGTCCTTTGTGGATCAATTTTGACACCGTTCTCTGATACAATAAAACCTAGTATTTTTATTTCTGATTTTTTATATTGAAACTTATTCTTATTGAACGTAATCCCGTTCTTTTTAGCAATTTCCAACACTTTAATCAATTTTTATCATGTTCTTCCTCTGTTGAACCTGAGATAATCAAATCATCTATATATATTGCATCATTTAATACATCCCAAAAAATTTCTATATTTTTTCTTTGGAATATTTCAGCTGAGGTATTTATTCCGAATGGTAGGCGTAGGAATTTATATCTGCCAAAAGGGGTAGAAAATGTACAAAGTTTAGATGAATCATCATCTAATGGTATCTGATAAAACGAGTCCCTTAAATCTAATAATGAGAAAAAATTTTTATTTCTAAGATTACCCAGTATTTGATCTGGTGATAGGATCTGAAAATGCTCGCGTTTTAAATACTTATTTAATTCAGACGGATCTAAGCAAATGCGCAATTTTTTATCTTTTTTTTCTGTGATCACTATATTGTTTACCCATTCTGTAGGTTCAATTTGTCGACTTATAACGCCAGCTTCGACTAAATCATTCAAAGATTCTTTTAATTTAGGTATAAGCTTCATAGGTATCCTTCGCGAACCATGAATTATAGGAATAGCGTTTTCAGTAAGCTCTAATCTACAAGGTTTACCAGGAAAACACCCTAAGTTATCAAATACCTCCCTAAAAGATGATATTATTTCATATTTCGAATTGAACTTTATTGTGGAAACTTCATTTACGTGTTTGATTAAATTCAAATTCAAGCATGCCTTCAGACCCAATATTGGCTTGTCTGCATTGTCCACAATATAAAATAATAATTTTGACATATTACCCCTTACAATACAGTTAATCTCTACAGATCCTCTTACTTGCACCAACTTCTTTCCAAATGCCATTAAGTTAACATTGACAGGTGAGATGCTGTCCAATAGACCAACTCCATTACAGTAGACTCTCGTTGGAAGAATGTTGCACTCCGCACCAGTGTCAAGCTTGAAATATACATTAATATTATTAACAAGAATATATTCATATAATCCATTAATATTTTTTAAATCATTTATATTCAATTGGTTAACATTAATTGTATCAATAAATAGTTCATCATTGTTCAGCGAAATAGTTTCTATTGGATATTCTTTTCTATTAACTTTCGGTTTTGATTTTTTAAATAAACAGCAAGATGCAAAATGATTCTTTTTACCACAATAGGAACAAACTTTACCAAAAGCAGGACATTTATTGATTTGATGCTTATAATTGCATTTAGGACATGTCTTATTATTGATATGATTTTTATTTACGATTAAAGAATTTGAATAACTAGATTTATGTTCTGAACAACTAATCTGATTTAAAGGTTTACTTATCTTATGAGAATTATATGATAACATTAGCCTGCTGCTTGCTTAGTTCCATGATGTTGCACATTTCTTCTGTCTTCTTCAACGATAGTCCCTCATATTGCAGCAACTTCTCCCTCAAGCCATCGTCCTTCAAACCCAATATAATTTTGTCTCGTACCATTTCTTCTTCATCTGTATATTCACAATTTTTCGATAATGTCTTAATTTCCGTTATGAAATTAGCTAACGACTGACCTTCCTTCTGAGTACAACGCAGAAACTTGTATCTTTCAAATACTACGTTTTTCTTCGGCTCACAATATTTTTTGAAAGCAGTTTTGACTTCTTCCAACTTGGTTGTTGCAATTTTTAGTTTAAGGGTATTAAAAATTTCTATACCTTCATCTCCAATTAAATTGAGAAATATTGCTACTTTCTTCTGTTCGGATGCATCTTGATCAACCGCAGCCAGCATATACAGTTCAAATTTTTGAATCCACATGGCCCAGTTTTGTCCCATGTTACCGGAAAATTCCATCACATGCGGCACTCTAAATCCTTCCATATTTCGGTAATCTTCGTTAATTTCTTCAAATTTGTATTTTCGGTTTTACAACCTGACACCATGTAGTATTTTCAAGCCTGAAACAGTCTACAAAATAGTCCCGGGCGCATGCGTATTTCTTCAAAATTTCAGGCGCAGTCAGTCAGGCTGACAAATAGGTACGAAAAAGGTATAGTGTAATAAGGGTATTACTCATTATCTCCAATAGGTTTGCCTCGGCTGCAGTGGCGTAACGTACACCCCCGCAGACCCAGCGGTGCGGGGGGGCTTGGGCGTTGGGGGGGGGGGGGGGATTAGGGAGAATATTTAATTAAAATCGGTAATTTTTTTTACAGCCGGGGCTACTTTTAATGCTTTCAACGTCGTGTTACATAAAAAAGAGTATACGGTGACCGACCTCAACAACAATCAAACGGTGATATAAAAATACAAGCATAACGTGAGAAACGGGCTGGCGGGCTGGCGGGCAAGCCTCGAATAAGTTTGAGAAGGTACCTGTCGCGCCGCAGCGGCATACACTTTCGTTTGTTCGCACTCTAGAAGCTAGAAGTCTAGAAGGTTTCTGAAAAAATAACTGATGTCAGAAACGACCTTGAGGAAATGAAGAACCTCGCAACACAGGTTGCAAATGCTTGGGGAGTTACCGACAAATTCGATAACAAAAGAAACAAAAAAGTTGAGAAGCATTTTGATGAGCTTTGTCAAGATGAAAGATTGACAGACACAGAAACCTATTTCAAAGTATTCCTTTTTTCAGTTCTTTCTCCGAAATGTTTGTTGGATGCAACAGATGTTGAGATGTCTGAGAAAGTGAATGCCTTGATCAAGGAATATGAAGATGACCTCAGTTCTGACCTCAACTTCCAAATTAACTACTTCAGAATTGCATTGAAATCAGAGATTCAGAAAATATCATCAATACGGCAGTTAGCTGATCTCCTGTTTTTAGAAAACTTTTCTATTGCAGCTAGTTTCCCAGATCTCTGTACTGCTTTCATGTTATTTTTAACATTACCAGTTACTGTAGCAAGTGCAGAGCGATCCTTTTCTAAGTTGAAGTTGATAAAGAACTATTTGAGAAGCACAATGACCCAAGAAAGACTTAGTGGGCTTAGTTTATTGAGTATTGAGAATAAACGAGCCAGCAATATGGACCTTCACGAAGTAATAAAAGTATTTGCAGCGAATAAATCAAGACGAAAAGAGAGATTTTTCGCTGAATCCACATAGAAATCAACGACTCAAGTTATTTACCCTTTTACTTCAAGTAACAAAGTATATCTATTTCTAAAATACAGATGCAATTAAATTATTCACTGAAAATTTTGAATATTATTTCAATTAATAAAGTATTATTTCAAATAATACTTTTAAGTAATTTTGGTGGTGTTAAACATAAACCACATATTCTAAATAATGTTAGTACATATTAGGATTTCTGTTTATATCATCATATTAACATTTATTTGTACTTATTATTACCGTAGGTCATAAGTTGGGCATCAATCTTTCAATAAATTGGAATGCATTTTTCATTAGATTTTTTTTAAGGAAAATCATATTCACTGTACTCCACTTATTGTAATATTTTCGAAATGCCGACGCGTAGCTCTACGGTTCGTCGGGTATAGGGGAAGTGTTGGAGACATTTTCGATATTAAATAATTCTAAGAGGTGGCCCTAAAAATATTTTTGCGAGGGGGGCCGGTCGAAATTCGTTACGCTACTGCTCGGCTGGCTACAATATTATTCGAGTATTAATTTAATTCGCTTCAAAATGGTGATATTTTCATACCATGTGCATATATACCATACTATACTATACTATATTCCCAGCAGTTCGGAACCCGGGAACCGTCGGAAAAGGGTATTCCTCAGAACAATTTGGAGACTTCAAGGTGCTAACATCGTGAAATCATATGGGCTTCGTATAAATATCAAAGTATAGTGTTTTTCTATTCCTTCACTTGTTCTCGCTCTAGAAATATTGAAGGGTTTTGGTGCGGGTGACTGCAGTTTTGGGTCGGTGATACACGCTGTGGGGTTCGATTTCGTTGTGGGATTGCCGATACAGAGTTTATCGTAATCATTAAAGGATACTGTGGGAGGTATATTCATCATTGAATGGTTTCTTTCTGGGTTTTCTCTCCCAAACTCTGAAAAATATCTAAAAATATAAAAAATTAATTATCATGTGATTTGCTTCTGCGTAAGAAACACAAGATATTTGCCAGAAGCAATCAATAGAACAATGTTGCCTAACAAATAACAACGAAACAACATCAACGAAGAAACAACTATATCGTAACGTTTCGGAGTCTATATCAGACTCCTTCGTCAGACGCTTAACGAAAAAAATCTTCAGAATTATTTTGTTGATTGTTATTCTGAGATTCCCGAATCTCAAAAAGATTTTTCTTTCGTTAAGCGTCTGACGAAGGACTCTGATATAGACTCCGAAACGTTACGATATAGTTGTTTCTTCAATGATGTTGTTTCGTTGTTATTTGTTAGGCAACATTGTTCGATTGATTGCTTCTGACAAATATATTGTGTTTCTTACTCAGAAGCAAATCACAAAATAATTAATTTTTTATTTTATAGATATTTTTCACAGTTTGGGAGAGAAAACCCAGAAAGAAACCATTCACAGAGTTTATGTTTGTGCGAACTACATCTGGGGTGAGTCATAGATGCATAGAATACGTGGTGAAGTCACTCTTTGACATATTTTCGGCCGATTTGCGGTCCGAATACTGTCAAAATACAAGGATTTTGTTCTACTTCAGTTTTCGCCGATAGATGCCAGCAGTGGAAATTTTATGGACAAAATTATCGACATGTCACATCAAATTCGAATACCGGATCAGGGGCAGATTTCTAGCATCAAGATAGGTATTAATTATAATATTAATAATATTGAAATATCGCTGATACCGTTGTTAATAAATCAACATAGGAGAACGCTTAGACTTGTTGATTTATTATAATCTCGCCGGTTGATGAACATTAAGGAATAACTCTATTATACATTATACAATTCAGTTATATACATATTGAGAAGGAATGAAATGATATGTTATGAAAACTAACAATATTTTTTGTCAACGATGAAAGGACTAGCAGAGAACAAAGTTCAGAGCAACCACACAGTGTGATTTCATCAAAGTTGAATAACTTTCCTGAAGCGTCATTATTTTTGGCGCTCTTATTCTATATTATTTGTTCCATGGATATTGTTACACGACAAGAATGGCAACTAGTAGAGGTAGGGTATTGAAAATTAAAACATTTGTTTGTTCGAAACATTTTTCTACCGAATATATATTGAATGAAATATTCAAAAGTAGTACAATACCCTCTATTTGGTCAGTTTTTCAATTTAATGAATTAATTTTCTATATTTCTTCAGTATACTTAGTTCTGAATAATAGCTATCGAATTTTGCAATCTAATAATCCAATTGCTGAAAACATAAAAAGTTGTCAAGGGGTATTGGGTGAAAAAATGCTGTATACATGATAATGTTTTGATGAACTTTCAAATTATACATCGAAAATAATAAGTAAAATGTTCAATTTAAATGAGCTGTACATGATAAAGGTAATTAATACATTTGAATAATAATATGATATCGAAAGATATTATGTAGAGGTATTACAGAAAATTCTATGTATAATTCAATGTATTTCAAGATACACAAATTAAATGCTTAGATATATTCTAAAGACATTGTATGTGATCTTTTGTGATGGGAAAATAATGATTTCACAGATTTCTTCATTTACAGTTCGATTCAAAATGATCCAATGGAACTCTTTTACTGATAAATCCCTTATTTAACCTCATTGTGTCTTGGCAAAATGAATTTTCTGTTCCAAACAAATGAGGTTTACATATAATGTCCAAACAGACATCTGACTAATCAAAAAGTGAATTGATTTTTCAATAAACTGCTTCATTATATTCTTTCAATTTGGATTTACGAACTAGCAACGGTGGAAAGACTGGAAAGTGAACTTTGTCGTCAGTTCTCATTTATTCGCTTGTCAGAATCTTCGAAATCGACACTAGCGGCACCATCGTTAACAAAGTGAAGTAGTACATAAAGTACGTGATTTGACAATTCTAGGTCCGTTTTTCGGCCGAAAATTTTAACAGGATTTAGCAGGGAGTGTCGACACCTTGTTATTCTATGCATCTTGGGTGAGTCATATCATATTCTGGCGATTTACTATTGATTCCATGCCAGTGGCGTACCTGGTGGTTTTTACTGAACTCTGCTTGCCTTTCCTTACCTGGATCCTATATCTGTCTCTTTTTTTTTCGTGGCCCACCCATTCTGTCTGAGTGTTCCTTGAAGGCCCAAGGAAGTGGAGTGTTCAAACTACCATCTCCTACTTCCTTTTGTAATCTCAGCTATGCCAGCTTGTATACCAATTGTTTCAAAAAGATTGCAACCGGCGACCTGTTAATTGCATATTTCAAATGCAGCTAATACTTTCATGCAGATTGTGTCAATTTGACAAAGAAGGAGGTCGACTATTTGTCATCCAACAATGAAGTTTGGAATTGCTTACAATGTATCTCAACTGCACGCCAGCTGCGTAGCAATTCTGCTGGATCTAAATCGTTGGCTACAACTCAACCTGCCTTGGCATCAAAAAGCGAGTCCTCCAACAATGATCAGATCACAATGAGGCATTTTCAACTTTTGATGGATCAGATTCGTGAAGTTTCGGCTGGTGTGGAGCGTATTGAGAGAAGACAGAATGACCTGATTGCTCAGATCAGTGGCTGCCCAATTATGATTCAGGAACACTCTGAGATTCTGAAGGACTATCAAACGAGTCCGGATTCCTGCAGAGGCAACATATTGAACCTTGAACGAAACCAGTCTAATTTGTCTGCTGAAATACCATCCATTACGGACAAATTTGCCGGTTTGCAGTCTGCAGAGTTTTCTAGGGGAGTGGATGTTGATGTTCTGGAGATAATGGACAGAGTCGAGAAATCTCATAATATCATACTACCCAGATAGCACACAACATTCTGAGAATGTGATATCTAGCTTCTGAACGTTCATACTTTAGAATATTCTAATAGAACGTTCCATGCATCGTCGTATAACATCTAGAATATTCAAGGAATGTCCTTCAGTAAACGTTCTGATCACATTTCAAAAATGATATCCATATCATATGATATGAAGAACATTACTAGAATATCCTTAGAGAATATTCATAGGAGTTGTAGTTTATTTCAGTATTTGGTAAGATCCTTGTGGAATATAATAAGAACCTCCTCAGAATGTTCTTTGATCATTGCGTCGCGTGGGATCATTTTGAGATTTATGGTTAATTTAATAGTGTAGTGTAACATGTGACTTTACTACTTCACCTCAGAGGCTTTTCGATGCTATAGAAATTTTTATATCTATTGTTCATAAGCTCGGTCAACACCTCCTACATCCTTTTAGGAGGTGTTGGCTCGGTATATTTTCACTAGTGAAAGTTAATCAGTAAAGTTCTGATTCAAATAGATGAACAGCTTTTCAAGCCGAATATTTTTCCCTAATCTTCCAACCCTGACCGATTACTTCGGCTATCAGAACACGCTCCTGGCTCTTGTTACCAGCCCAGCCTACAGAATTACAGATATTTATTAATTTCACAATTCGCATCCTGGAATCATCACGTGACGTGACGTGAACCAATATGGCGGTTCTTTAATCTTTGTACATAAACAACAAATAAGTTACGTGTTGAGGTCGTTGGTTATTTTATAGTGTTCATTGACTTATTCCGGAGCTTTTCTGCTGTTTAAACTATATTGAAATGGAGAATGAATATCTGAAAAGACTATTGTTGAACAACGGAGACTTTGCTGAACGGTAGGTTCGAAAAAAAGTACCTTCATCATGTGTTTACATTTGATTTTATTACAGATATACATATAATAAAGTTGGGATTAATTAACGGCTTAGATCCTTCAACATTGAATGTTTCTGATCTGGATAGTGGATAATTCAATTGATGGTGTTCCTCCAATCACATATATGGATATTGCAACATATTTGGATTATTATATACCACAACCTACAAGACATTCATGCATTTTTGCTAATAAAGAGTTCATATCTAACAGCACAATGCTGGGATAATTACTTTGAAAACAAACAGTTATTACTACCAAAAAATACAAATTCAATTATTCACCTCACAGTCGCATTATTGTGATTTCGTTATATGATTTCCAAATAGTTGTTTCGAAGTACAAATCCTATAAGATCTGGAAATATGGGAAAAGAACTGCTAAGAAATTTCATTCAGAAGTTATTATGCCAGGGCTGATAGCGAAATATTTCACATCTGTAGAGGTTGCTGCAGATTATCGAGAAATGATCTTAATAATAATGATCATGAACCAACTGAAGAATCAATCAATTTTGAAGAAAAGATTTTCCTATTAAATATTACAACGTATTACAAAAATTGGAGAAATAGTAATTTAGACCTTGAGGAAATTAAAACAAAAGTGGTAAGTTTCAAGATTTTGATTTGTGTGATGTATCCAAATGTTACATTCAAATAGATTTTTGTTCTCTAGAAAATTCATTGATACTACCACATTACTGGTTATCAAATTTGTTCACATATAAAAATCCTCGAAATTATTGTATGAAATTCTCCTGGAAATTAATAATGTATACACCTATCTAACATATAGGATTAGATAAGTCCACAGCATACATATTATTATTTATGTTACATTTCGGTTGTTGTTTTAGGTTTACGAGTTGTGAAAAATTGGGGGGCCTAAACACAAAGTGATAACAAAAGGAAAGGTTGATGACAAATGCTCTTGCTATGAACTCTAGCTGGTTAGGATTTAAGAAGAAGGATAATTTTTCGGCATTGATTTTTTCCGAAATAGTGAAAGGTAAGAATTTTTGAAGAATTTACTATGTTCTATAAGATAGATAAGATAAGAAATATATTTCTATGAAGAAGCAATGTTTGATGGAATAACTAGTCAAGATATTTTACCGAAATCGCTTTACTTGGAATTATTGCGATAACTAAAATACATTAATACATATTTGAATTATCTCTCATATTTTACAGAATCTGTGATGAACATTCATCGAAAGATTACAGAGTCTGATGCGGAATTGGTAATTAAGGACTGGTTGGTTAAGGTGAAACAGAAGGAGGAAAAGTTCCAGAAATTAGACCTCAAAACTATAATCTAGTGAAGGTAGGAATATTAGTTGTACTCAATATCATTCATACCATGAAGCAATATTTTTTGATTATTCTACTAGCTAAAATTTGGTTTGTTGCCTTGTATTTCATTCTGATCTGTGTTTACACTGAAAACTATTAAATTATTCAAGGTGCCTAGTAATATTTCATTTCTTCTCTTCCAGAATCTCTGATTTTGAAACCAAAAGGCTGGTTGGTAGCCAAAAATGATGGAGAAGATAATCTCGCGAATATTATTTTTTTTATAAACAAAATATTTTGTTATTATTCTTTTGAATTTATTTCAGGATATGTCTTCTTAAAAATAAAACTGATGACTTGAATTATGTATTATTATAAAATGGATTAGTGTTGTTTGACCTCGAATAATATTATTATATTATTTGTGAAAAAACTAGGCTTATGCTCAGAATCAGCATTCTGATGATTTTTTATGGGATTACGAAAAATGAATAAGAATTTCATAACCATTCAATGTGATGAGTCTATGAAATCTCAAAGTTTAACTAAATTTACAAAACATTTTAATTTTAAATTGAATTATAACAAAAAAGCATTCAATACCGTTAATTTATCGTTGAACACAATTTTTTTTTAGTTTTTCAGTTGGAGTTCGGTATTATTAATTCCCGCAGGGAATGCGGCAGGAATTAATAATACCAATGAATTTATAAATTCAACCAAATATTCTCGGAATTAAAGTATATTCTGGGAATATTTCTAGAATGAGTGGGAATCTCCATAGAATATTTGGAGTAATATTAATAGGAGAATTTTTGAAACGTACCTGGAATATTCTCAAGAATATGCCTGAAATATTGTCAAGAACATTCCTAGAAGGTTTTAGAATATTCGGGAGAACATTCATAGAACCTGTATAGAACCAGAGTTCCTCTCTCACTTAATAGTGCATGGAATGTTCTAAGAATGTGTGGGGTCTGTTGTGAGGATATTCTATGAATATTTGAACATTCTGGCGGTATCTTCTAAGAACATCCATATAACATGTGTGTGCTATCTGGGTAATCGGTGTTCCAGAGGGTGCGGATTCTGCTTCGGACTCAGACAATGCTAGAGCTGTGGCAGAGTATGTATGTTCATCATCTGCTCATTTTATGATGAACGTGACACGCCTTCCTGGCAGAAATGATGTGTGACCCCGTTGGCTCAGGGGTTTCATTCTGTAACTCAGGGATAGTCAGATCACTGCTCAGGAATAGGGCACTGCTTCGTAGAAGTCAGGAATATCGAAACATCAAAATTTTAGATGACAGAACTAAAAAGCAAACGGAGGAACTGAAGATTGAACGCGAATAACTAGCGAGAAGGCATGCATCAGGTGAAAGTAACCTGACCATCAAATACGTAAAAGGGGTACCAAGGATAATTGATTCTGTTGCGCTTGGTACTCATTCAAAAAACCGGAAACACTGAACATATGTCCTATAGTGTATACGAACGTAATGTCCCTTAATTCTAAATTTCTGGAGTTGCTTCTGTTTGTTCATGAATACAAGTCATTCATAATATTTATTTCTGAAAGCTGGCCGAGTCCTTCGGATCCTGACTCTGTCTACTCGATACCTCATTACTCATCCTTTCGTAACGATAGTCAGAACGCTGTGGGATATGCACGAGAATTTGCTGGATGATTTCGAGATAGATGTGACAAGTCAAGACTGGCCAGACATAGACATCAAATTTTTAATTGCCGGTTCTCAATTTTAGTTGGATGTGTTTACAGACCTCGTCCCTGTGCTGCTGACATCGACGTGGTTCGCTTTCGGAGGGATGTTTGTAAGTTGAATCCTAATATTTTCACTGCGGACGACTCTTACTGTCCCGATATTACATGGCCACTAGTAATACCCTCCTCACAGCGTTCTCCATCCTTTCCTTATGCTGATTTTTTGCTACTGCTGGTCTTCAGCAGGTTATAAAAGAGCAGACAAGACACAGTCATGGTCAGACTCCATCATTGGTCGATTGGTCGAGTGTCCAGCATTTGCCACCTTTCAGCAGGTCGGATCATGATGTGTTGATGACTGAGCTGCAATTGCAAGTTCCCATGGTACCAGGTTCCCAGGGGGTGCACATCGGGAAAGTAACTGACTATGGCCACATATCTAAAATTATCTCCTCAATCGACTGTAGTACACTTTTAACACCGGATATGCATGTGGATGATATGTGGATGAAACTCGAATCTGAACTCAATGAAGCTATTTCCGTATGTACCAGATGTGTGACTGTTCCGTATATTCCGAGGAAATGAGGATTGATGAGCGTATTTTGAAGCTTCTGAGACGCAAGAAGTCCCTCTGGTAAAGGCACTGGCGATGTCATTTGGAAGCCGATTATCGCAATCATAGAAGCTTTTCTAATTTTCTCTCCACAACTCTGACAACTGAAAAATCTAAATTTGAACGCACACTGGCGAATAAGTCTTACAGAGGGAAATTCTTCAAATATATCAACTGTTAGAGACACTGCTGGTAATATTTGCGGTAGTCCGCGGAAAACAGCCTATATTTTAGCGAGCACATTCGCTGAGGTGTACGTACCTGAACCTCCTGGAAATTAACCTATCATTGCACCTCCTCGTGAGCATGACGAACTGGATATTATATTTCTTTCCAGGGAGTTGGTGGCAGAGTATCTAGACAATACACAAAATTATTCCCGAACGACAGCATGGTTTTCTCCCTCATCGTTCTACTCTCACAAACCTCATCTGCTGTCTTGATGATTGGACGAGGGCACGGGATGCCAATCTGGCTGTGGATGTAGTTCATCTGGACTTTTCAAGAGCCTTTGACAGAGTGCCAAATGGGCGCCTTTTAAGTAAACCCGAACACCAGGGAATTAGAGGTGGCCTACTCAGCTGGATCGGTGCGTTTCTATCAGGTAGATCTTACAAACTTACAAATATCCCCTACCCTCACGTAGGGGATATTTTTTCGTCTAGTGAGTGGAATGTCAAAAGCGACGTCCCTAAGGGTTCGGTTCTTGGGCCGATACTTTTTCTGTTGTACAGTTCGGATCTCCCTAGATGTTTTCAGTCCACATGTTTAATTTACGCTGATGACACGAAACTGTATAATTTTCCACTTCTCAATGCCTCAATTTTCCAAGAAGATTTGGACAAGCTAGCTGTTTGGTGTCATGATTGGTTGCTTCCACTGCTGCGCACGTTTCCTATTTTATAGGGGGTCATCGTATAACTCCAGTCACTGAGCAGTGTGATTTGGGTCTGACCATCTCCAGTGACCTAACGTGGACTGTTCATATTACTTCTGTGACGGCCAAAGCTCGCCAACTGACATATTTGCTGCAGAAGACTTACCGAGGCTCGGGCAGGGTGGTTTGTAATTGTAAGCTTCTATACGAGTCCTTCGTTCGTTCGGTCATGGAATAAGCAGGATCAGCATGGTGGACTTCTCTTGTAGCGGAGATGAATTCGCTGGAATCCATCCAAAGATGGAACACAAGAATCCCTTACGGACCCTCTCGATCTGATTATGAGACCCGCCCCAAACTTGCAGATATGTTTTCGTTTTCTCATGAACGCGACAGTGGTGATCTCATATTCACATGCAAGTCCATGAAAGGAATTTTCAGACCACAGATACAAGCTATATTTCAGAAGAATACCAACAATCTTCGGGGTCATGGCTGCAAGCTTGCAAAGGAGAAGTTTAGAACTACTCAAAGATTTTTGAGCAACCGAGTATTTGATTTATGGAATGGGCTTCCGGCTTCGGTTGTGGACAGCGCATCGACAAATTCGTTCAAAAATAGCTTGGACAGTCCAAGTCGAATTCAACACCAGTTAAGCTGATTCGAAGGCGTTCGATTTGATTTTTTTTTTGCTGATTATTTAGAGTTTATATTGAGGTTTCAGTATTTTTATTTTCTTTTCCATTTGATTTGTGAACTGATGAATAGTCTGTATATTGGTCCATTTTCGTAATTCTTCTGGAGTTTATAGGCATAAGCCTCTACTCTTATTTGTATTTTAAATGAATAAATAAATAAATTTGAGTAAACAGTTTACTTATTTGTTTTAGTTTGAGTTCACTGCGGACTTATTATGAACACTACAAAAGTAAGTACATAAGAATGTAGTTACTTTTGTAGAGTTAACTTACTGATATGAGGGGTATTCTCAAAATAAACTTTGTTGTAATGGATAATGAAATAATGAATACCGCGATTCGCAATGAAAATAAATCATTCACCAGCTGTCTACCATCAGAAGCCAGCCATAAATTCTATCTAATCTCTCATACCTACCTCATCGATTTTGCCCTCAAGTCCGAGGTGTCGCAATCGAAATATCAAAACCATCAAAACGTAGACGAGATATTTCGGCATTCTCGTAACTCGAGTCGCGTTATCTCATCTCGGTACCATATTATAAACCACAGAAAATCATTCGAATGAATATTCGCTCGCATTTCTTAGATCATCTCGAGATATCTCGGCGAAAAATACAAAGAAATATTTTGTCACTATTTGGGACAAAATGTCTGGCAAGTAAAAGTGTCCACTATGCATCTTGCTGTCATATCATACACTGCTAAAATCAGGTATAATAAACAACTAGTGGCCAGCAGTCGATATTTTGGGATTCGATGAGCCAGTAGATGAATTAATTGGATAGATCTATATTTTTCCAGTAGATCTACATTTTTCCAGTAGCTCTACATTTTTTAGTAAATCAATATAATCGGTAGATAAATTGAATCGGTAGATCAATTGAACCGGTAGTTCACACACACGAAAGTCCCATCGAAATATGTCGAGGTGTTTCTGAGTTCCTATAAACCAAATACAGCGCCACCTAACGGGTTTCTTTTGTAACTCCGACACCCACTCATATTATATTGTGGACCTGACACATACTCAGATACACACACAAAGTTTAATTGAACTCGGTGCAGCCGTTCTTCCTGTAAACAGAATACAGCGCCAACTTCCGGTTTCCTATCGTGACTCTGAGATCCACTCAAACACGCTCACAAAGTTTCATCGAAATCAGTCGAGCCGTTTTGGAGTTCCTATAAATCGATTGGGGCGCCCCCTACCGGAAGCTATTGTGAACCAGAGACACACCGAAACACAAACACAAAGTGTCATCAAATTTGGTCCAGTCGTTTTTGAGTTCCTATAGATATATAGTTTGTAGCGCCACATACCGGGACCAATTGGGAACCGCCGCAACACATGCACACAAAGTTTCATCAGAATCGGTCAGGCCGTTTTTGAGTTGAAATTTTTCGAAAAACAGTGGTTTTCCTTTTGCAACGGTTTTGCAAAGTTTATAATTGTCCTCATAATAGATATCACGAGATGACATTTTACTAAAAACACCCTGTCTAGTAGTTTCTCATTTTCGACAGTTAATTTTGTTGAAATATATACGAAAATTAACAGTGCTGTGCTCAAAATGGCATAAGTTCATAGTTATAAACCAATTACTTGGCAGATCCAGCTATTAAATTCGAAATACGAATTAATTTCGGGGGGGGGTTTTGAAATTTTGGCATTTGATTTCATATGAGCTGGGAAGTGTAAGGGTCGCTTTCTGCAACAAAAAAAAAAAATTTTCAAGACAAAAATTAACAATTCGGGGGGGGGGGGTTTGAACCCCCAAACCCCCCCCCCCCCTGGCTACGCCCTTGCTGAGAAATTAAATTCGCAAAGAGCTAATATCTTGATAATTATTCCTGGAAAATCATAAGAAATTAATTTCTTCGATTTCACATCTGAAGAAAAATTCTCCAATCCTCTGAAATCCCTTGTGAATGTACATATTAGCTCAAATACCACTAAAAACTTAATACACATCTCATCTAAAACAATTTTTTATTATTATGAAATCGACGTGAGAGGTGAAATAAATAAATAAATAATTTGTAAGTGTATCATTCTGTGCGCCTGTCAAATCCATTTCATTTTATTATTTTCAAAGGTAACTTTGTTTTAGATGAGGTTTGTATTGCGTTTTGAGTGGTAGTTGAGTGAATATATTCAAAAGCCATTTTAGAGGGTTGGAAAATTATTCTTCAGCTGTAATATCGAAGAATTTAATTTCTTACGATGTTCCAAGAATAATTAGCGAGATGTTAACTCTTTGTGCATTTAATTTCTCAAGTATTATTCGGTTTGTACCAAAATTGTGAGGTTTTCACTAAAGAAATCATAATTTGTGAGGAACATTTAATTAATATAAACTTTATTTGAATTGTGATAATATCTCATTGGAATTATATTCTGAATAATTTTTCAAATTTCCGCAAAGCCCAAAGCACCCTCTATCGTGCTGTCATCAAAATATTAATATCAAAAAAATTCGGAATTTCACTATGAAATTTGGCAGTTTGGTATAAAATGAAATTCTGAGTAACATTTCTTTCAGAAACTTTTTGATATTGTTCTGTTTTCTACGTCTTTTGGTCACTTTTCTAAAAAAATGTCAATTTTGGCAGGTTTTCAGAATAACACGATCAATGACACACATGTCCAAAATTATCGTTTCTTGAGCACCAACTTTCCCGAAAAGCCAAATTTCAAAAAACTATACAGGCGAGAAAATTTCCTCTTGGTGCGTACTTTTTGAAACGCACCGTATATTCACTGTTGGATCAAAATTGACCAGAGATATGACATAGGTGGCATAGATGGTCCAAGTGACCCAGCAAATAAAAATGGGAAAATAATCTTACCAAATGTAATTTATATTATCAGTTCTTATGATAATCAATAATAGGATAGATTTTGGATTATTTGACACTTTCATCTAGTTCTATAGGTATATCATATCAAATGATTTATCTTTTATTCTCCATTCTGGAAAGTTGTGTTCTCTAATTCCCGCTCTGTAATAATTTCAAACTGTTAAAATTCCGTTATTAAAACAAATAGGTACTGTTAAACAAAAATTGTCACTAAATTTTCCAAATCGCGATGGGAAGAGCACTATTATAATTGAATAAAGAGCTATCCGGTAAAAGATTAAAATCATATTAACAACCATCCTATCAAGTGTATACATTCAAATTAAAAAACTAGTTCAAGCACTGACGTGAAGTCAGAAGCTTTTGCGCGTATGTTCTATTGTCCATTCTCCTGTATTGGACACTCTTAATCGAATTTACCATGGTGAATTATATTGTCTGTTCTCCTGTATTGGACACTCTTAATCGAATTTACCATGGTAAATTCAATTTAGATTCAAATGATGCTAAGTTACCTTACCTAACAATAACATTATTTATTATTATTAAATACCCTTCGCACAACAAAGGTAAGGTTAAACTGAGCCCACGTGTGCTACGGATGCAATGCACTATGAAGTCTAGACTATTGAAATTTCATTATAACAGATGACTTAGACGGAGGTTATTATTATATGAATTGTGTTGGGCAGACGAAACCCGCCCATCCACTGCGACCTATCGGTCTATTGTGGCTGTGACACACCTTTAATCTATACTTCACCCACAAGCTCAAGCCTCTTGATAACGAATATGAGTCTGGTGGGTGAGAACTTGTCCAGTTCCCTCAGTCACAGTTTATGGACTCCTAGTTCCTTAATTCTGATCCTGTCCCCAGCGGGGCAGCCACACATGATGTGTTCGATAGACTCGTCGTCCTCCAGGCCTAGTCTGCACCTGTGGCTCTATTCTGAACTTCACTCGTTTTCGACCACTCGTGACGAAAACGAACGGTGGTAATTGCGAACGATAGTTTATATTGCTATTCTCATGTGCCCTTCGTAATGACCGATGAGTTAAACGAATTCGTGTCGTCTGAAGACTTGGCAACATAGTAACATTTGAAATTTGAATGTGTTTATGTATATGTTATTGGCGCGCTTCTTCATAAATCAAAACGATAATTTATTGTTTGTTGAACTTGAGTGATTTATTTGATTTTTTCTATTTGCTTCGATAAGAAAAAAGTAATTATAAATTTCCTAAAATGTAAGTCTCAGTTATTAAGCGGGAAATTTACTACAGAATTTTCTTCGGAATACCTATGAAAGAGGAACTGAGTACAATGTTAAATATTCCTGGACCGAAAAAATAATGGAAAACTTGGAGAAAGTTTTGCAATATAATATTGAAAGATTTTACAACGATCAAGGGTTATTTCACTTCTTCAGACAGGTCTTAGTTCAAGCACAAAATCTAGAGAGATTGTATCGAATACTTTTTTTTTCTGTTTTATTCTTCTGAAATTGTCGAATTATTTTCTGTTTATTGTTGTGATATATTTTTTTAGAATTAAATATTTTTTTTTTCAAATAGAAATCAATATCTATTTATTTATAGCGTGACTTTTACAATTCTACGAAAAGCTAAACGTATTATTATATTCCTCTGAATTCTTCATGAAATCAGCTCTGGATTTTGTTGCCTACTAGCCACTTCCTGATCAATTCCTTCACATTCCAGTGAATTAACTGATTAGTTAAATAATGAAAATATTGGATTTATTTTACCAATTTTTGGGGGAAAAATTACAATGTATGCGTCCTTAGAGTGTATAAGTGATACGGTCACAAAAATTTATGGATGTTTTGCAACACTTGCCAAATAAACAATTGTAATTAATAATAGAAATATGGATCATGCGGAGTAATATATATATAAGTTAAACCTTTCCACTTATGTAATTAATAATGATTAATTATTTCACTGAAGCTATAGCTGTTTTTCGTTAATTTTTCTATTCCAAACTGGATTTTTGTTATATAGATATTATTTTTTGTTTACTGTGATATTTTCTCTAGTATTGGTTATTGAATACTTTTATTTCTGATCCTTTTATTCTACGTAGACACAGTGAAATATTTTTTTTGTTGTTCGATGTTGTGAGATTATGTAGAACTTCATATTGAATACTTTTGATTTAAATTGTATTCTACTACGGCATTGTTGAATAATGTTTTGTTTATGGTTGTGATTTATTTTTACAATTAAATACATTTTTTTGGAAGAGAAATCTATATCTATTTATTCATAGTGTATATTTTACAATTCAACGAAAAGCTATACGTATAATTGTATTCCTCTGAATTCTTTCTGAAATCAGCTCTGGAATTTGTTGCCTCCCAGTCACTTCTTGATCAATTCCTCTACCTTCCGGTTACATTTCTGGAATGAACTAATTGATTAATTAAATAACGAAAATGTTGGATGATTTTACCCATTTCCACTTCGATTTCATTGTCATCTATTTGGCCATCATTTCGTTCAATGCAGAAGTTATGTAGAACTACACAGGCATTCATAACATGGCAGGATGTTTCTGGGTCATAGTGCAATATCCTGTTTTCGAATAAACACCTAAATCGCATCTTTAGTACACCATTAATCCTTTCAATTATGCATCTTTTAGTTTTATGAGCATTATTGTATCGCCTCTTTGGTGTTCCAGATGTTCTGGGGTTGTTATAGGAGTTAACAACCATTCCCGTAATTGATAACCTGAGTCTCCTGTTGAAATATGCATATATTTATATGAATATTCATTCCATCTGACAAACTGACTATTTACCTAACAAGAAATAATCTTCATGACCTGCAGTATGCAAGTTTCTTAATAGCTGTTGCACTTCCGAGTTATTCCAGATGAAAGAATCAAGGGTTATTCCTGGTTATCTGGCACATACATTTAAATTTTTCATTTTGCTATCATATATCTGAAAAAGGTTCTGTTTATCTATACTTAATATTTTTATTATTTTTTCAGCAACCTACCAGTTGAACATTAATCAAATGATATCCTTTTCGATTAACATAAATGTGTTTTGGGTAATTTGAATCTTCAATTTTAGGTGGAAATATTGCATTGTGTGCAATCTATGCAACCTATTACACCAGGGAAGCCGAATTTTCATTGAATCTAAAAATATTAATAAACTTTAATAATTTTGCAATATTCTAAAATATCAATACCTACCTTACCTTTGCCTTTACCTGCTATTCAATTCCGTCAATGTTAGTGGGAATCTAACAAATCTATTCGATATTTCTGGTTTATTTAAAACATCGACAATTTGCAATATGATAATAATTCTGACAATTTAATTATTTTTACTGAACAGATTTGTTAATTACACCGTAAAATACCAACTTATTTACCAACAACAGATTTGAGGTTACAAAATGTGTAGAGGCTTGCATAATAAACAACTGCTTGCATAATAACAACTGAATGCGAGTGGAATTTCTTCCGAAAACGAGTGCTATATACCACTCGTTTAGAATTTCGAGCGCTCGTCTCACCAAATCATATCATCTGTCAGTTGAGAATTGCAAAACGAGTGAACGTTCGTGATGATTACGAAAACGAATGATAATCGTTCGCAATGTCGACCTCAGAATAGGGCCCCTGGAGTCCTAAGCCAACCCCAGCGTACTTAGGTTTTTTCGGAGGCCACAGTGGCCCGTGCATACAGCTGTTAGGATTCTCAGTTCTACCCTAGAGAATCTGAGCCATTGTCTGGCTCTTTCAGCTGGGGGGGCAGTATTTGTTGAGCGAACTCGTCTAGCTATGTGAAGGTGGCACCCCCAAATGCGAATTTTTAGTTGAAAATTTCAGGATTGTTTGACCATCGTAGGTCCACGTTTGTCAACCCTTTCGTTTTATTTGTCCAGGCTCCGTTCAAAAGATATATAGGTATTACATATATTTCGAGCGTTGTCTCAGCAGCACCCCCAAATCCGAATTTTGAGGTCAAACTTTCAGGGTCGTTTGTCCATCGTAGGTCCACGTTTGTCCACCTTTTTGGCGCTCTAGTTCCTCGGAACTGAGTGCTTATCAATTTGCCCAAATGTCTGTAATTTTCGAATTTTTCGATGAAAATGGTCTTAAACGATTTGGTTCGACTCACTGATCAACAATCCGTGGTCAAAATCCATTCTGTCCGGCCATTCATATAATTTTTAACTCTAACAAAATAATACTTTCGGAGATATGATTTTTCAAAATTTCAATGTAAATCGTATTTCTACGTTTTCACAGAATTATTCTGTGGGTGTTCTATGAATTGTTATAATGTCAACTCATTTTCCTGAGACATGACGTTGTCTCATTGTCATTCATTCTAGCAATCGTATAAATATGAGAATTTTATTATAATATCATACTTTTTGTTGGTTGATATTTTCATGCCGATGGTCAATCCATAGGATGATGGGAATGGTAATGGTAAGTTAATAACATTGTCATTCATTCCAGCAATCGTATAAATATGAGAATTATAATATAATATCATACTTTTTGTTGGTTGATATTTTCATGCCGATGGTCAATCCATATGATGATGGGAATGGTAATGGTAAGTTAATAATATTGAGTTCAGAATATCTCCACTAAAAACAAAACTGGAATATTGGTGTATTGGGGTAGATTTGAGGAAAGATTTATATTATCGTTCATCATAGAATTGAGGAATGAATATCTCGGATGAGTTCGTTGTTGGGTAGAATTCGTCGATTGGTTTTGGATTGATAATTTTTGGCAATCTTGTTGAATTTAAATTCTTCTATGATGTTTGAATTAAATTTCTGCTAAGATGAAGTTCTAAATTTCAATAATGAATCATACTTCTATGTTTTCACAGAATGCTATAATTATTCTATCTAAGCTTTATTATGTGATCTGTGATCATACTCGTACATTTCATCGTGTTCTATAAGAGAGAGTCAAATTCATTTCAGCTATTTTAATTTGGTTTCTTTCATGGTGCAGTTCTCATTCTCAGATTGCTCATTTAATCTTGATAAATAAACTATTATTTGAATTGAATTTCCTTTATGATGCAGTTCTATCATAAGAATAAATTGATATAATTCTCAACTCTGAGAATCCAATACTTTCGGAGATATAATTTGTCTGTTTGAACTAGAGCGCCAGAAAGCTCCTGTCCACAGGGCTTGAACCCATTTTTTAAATGTAATTTCTTTCATGATGCAGTGCTATCATAAGAGTCCATTGATATAATTCCCAAATCTGTTAAACCAATACTTTCGAAGATATGATTTGTCTGTTTGAACAAGAGTGCCCAAACGCTCCTGTCCACAGGGCTTTCCCCCTTTTTGGCGCTCTAGTTCCTCGGAACTGAGTGCTTATCAATTTGCCCAAATGTCTGTAATTTTGGAATATTTCGATGAAAATGGTCTTAAACGATTTGGTTCGACTCACTGATCAAGAATCCGTGGTCGAAATTCATTCTGTCCGGCCGCCCGGCCGGCCGTAGGCACGATAACTCTCGAACGGAATGAGCTAGAGAGTTGAAATTTTCAGAGGGATGAATATCTCGGCTAAGTTCGTTATTGGGCAAAATCGGACAGATGGTTTCGGAGTAACAAAAAAAAATTTTTTTTTACGAAACAAATTCCAAATTAATTTTTTTTAATAAGCAGTTTTATCATAAGAATCCATTCATATTATTTCCAACTCTAACAAGCTAATACTTTCGGAGATATGATTTTTCAAAATTTCAATGTAAATCGTATTTCACAGATTGATATAATTATTATTCTATGTATGAATTCTCATAATGTCAACTTGACAGAAGGGAATATTGTAACTTCAAAAATATTGGGGTTGAAATACTCGTATTTTAGCGATGCAACGGGGACCTCACCCGAAAATGTTTGAAAACATTACGTAAATATTGAAAGCATAATTCTGTAGTTCGAGAGAGGAGAAAATTTGGTGAACGTAGATCAGGAAATTTTTTATCGATTACAAGGTAATTTTTTATTATTACTTATCTTCTTTCAAACATGTTTTATGGAATACCTACTATTTGTAGGTACTTTAAACCTGTTTTGGGCAATTGTCATACGAAACTTGTTTTTTTGGCGCTCTAGTTCCTCGGAACAGAGTGCTTATCAATTTGCCCAAGTGTCTGTAAGTTTGGAATTTTTGGCTGAAAATGGTCTCAAACGATTTGGTTCGACTCACTGATCAAGAATCCGAGTGCGAAATCGATTCTGTCCGGCCGGCCGACCGGCCGTAGGCACGATAACTCTCGAACGAAAGGAGTTAGCGGATTGAAAATTGCAAGGTGGTTTTGGAGCGTAAATATCTCGGACAAGTTCGTTCGATCTATCTGAAATTTAGCTTAGATGTGAAAATTCAATACAACAAGAGGGATATTTGTAATGTATACATTAAAGTCATTCATTCCGAACTTGCACATAGACTCCATTCGGTAGAATTCGATATTTTGGACCGCGAAATTAGATTAAAAGTTAGGAGTAAGATTCATCGAAAATTTTGTAATCAAACTAGGAAGCTTAATTTACTGAAACAAAATAAACCGGAAATTAAACACGCTCAGCCCAAAATTATGAAACATAAATTTTTTGACCGATTCATAAATTTATCAAATTCGAAATTTTCCAGTGAAGAAATAGAATTGTTGAATAAAGGTTTCAAATATAATTTACACACCCCAGTTAATAGAAAAAATTCAGAACAAAGTGCTATAGATACAGAAATAATTCTCAATCGACAAATAACCAATAATCAATCAATAAAATATCAAGCGGCACATTTTATTAAAAAACAGGAACTTTCTGATAACGGTAATCCAGAATTGAAAATCGTGAAAACATTGAAATCGAAAAGCGCCGCGGATAATATTGTTTTTACAAAAGCCGATAAAGGAAATACTGTTATCGCAATAAACAAGGACGATTACATTAACAAAACGGAAAATTTCATTGCAACTCAAAATTATAAAATACTTAATAGGGATCCGACTACAAAATTTCAACGAGAATTAAAGAACAATTTGAAAGATATACATTCTTTAATAGATGAAAATTCAAAATTCAAACTAATTCTGAGTAATCCGCAAGTCCCGCAATTGTACTCGTTTATCAAACTTCATAAACCGGATAGAAATATTAGACCAGTAGTTTCGTACATTTCAGCACCAACAGTTAAAACTTCGCGTTTTCTAATAAACCCGATTAAAAATTATTGTAACTTCGTACCAACTTTTTCGATCAAGAACTCGCTTGATCTAGTAGAAAAAATTAAAAATATTTCCCTACCGGCCAATGCAAAATTAGTGTCTTTCGATGTTGTTAACCTTTTCCCTAGTATTCCACCCCAGGATACAGTGAAAATAGTTAGGGATTTATTAGAGAAAAACTAAGTCAATATATAGTGATTCAGTCCGAAATACTCCAGCTTTTGGAAACGTGTTTGAATCAAAATTACTTTAGTTTCAACGATAAGATTTATACTAGCGATGAAGGACTTATCATGGGGAATCCGCTCAGCCCCCTTTTGGCAGAAATATTCATGGACAATCTAGAAGCCATCGCTAAAACACATCCTATTTTTTCCAAATTCGTATATTGGTTTAGATACGTAGATGATGTGCTCGCGTGTTTTAAAGGAACAGACCGGCAACTGAAAATATTTGTAGATTTTATTAATAGCATTCATCCAAATGTCAAATTCACAATAGAAATGGAAAATAATGGTGCAATTAATTTTTTGGATTTAACAATAACGCGGAAAAACAATCAACATGATTTTTCAATATTTAGGAAACCATCCCATACGGATACAATCATTCATCGATCCTCGTGTCATCCATTCGAACATAAAGTCGCGGCATTTCGTAGTATGTTACATCGGCTAATTAATATACCTTTATCCGAAGAAAATTATGGTACAGAATTAGAAATTATCGAACAAATAGCGGTGAACAATGGATATAACACAGAGTTAATCAGAAAAATGATGACGAAAAAACGTAGTCTGATGAAGTCGCTGTGTCGACGAAACGCGTCACAATATTGAATAAATAAGTGTAAATCGTATATAATTTTTCATTGAAATTTAGCATCAAATTGTAGAATCATGACCTTTATACGCATGTGAAGTTTTGTATTGACCAGATAAAAAAAAAAATTTGAAAATTTAAAAAAAGTTTTTCCACAATAACTCTCGAACGGAATGAGCTAGGTAGTTGAAATTTTCAGAGTAGGTTAGGGAGATGAATATCTCGGTTAAGTTCGTTATTGGGCAAAATTGGCCAGATTTAATTCGATTTCTTCCATGGTGCAGTTCTCATTCTCATGATTGCTCATTTAATCTTGATAAATAAACTATTATTTGAATTGAATTTCCTTTATGATGCAGCTCTATCATATGTATACATTGATATAATTCCCAACTCAGAGAAACCAATACTTTCGGAGATATAATTTGTCTGTTTGAACTAGAGCGCCAGAAGCTCCTGTCCACAGGGCTTGAACCCATTTTTGGCGCTCTAGTTCCTCGGAACTGAGTGCTTATCAATTTGCCCAAATGTCTGTAATTTTCGAATTTTTCGATGAAAATGGTCTTAAACGATTTGGTTCGACTCACTGATCAAGAATACGTGGTCGAAATTCATTCTGTCCGGCCGTCCGGCCGGTCCGGCCGGTTCGTCCGTAGGCACGATAACTCTCGAACGGAATGAGCTAGACAGTTGAAATTTTCAGAGTATATTTGAGGGATAAATATCTCGGCTAAGTTCGTTACTGGGCCAAATCGGACTGATGGTTTCGGAGTAACAAAAAAAAATTTTTTTTTTACAGAACAAATTCCAAATTAAATTTTTTTCAATAAGCAGTTTTACCATAAGAATCCATTCATATCATTTTTAACTCTAACAAACTAATACTTTCGGAGATATGATTTTTCAAAATTTCAATGATAGAAGTATTCTATGGCTATTCTATGAATTGTTATAATGTCAACTTTGACGTTGTCTCATTGTAATTCATTCCAGTAATGGTATGAATACGAGAATTAGAATATTATCATACTTTTGTTGGTTGATATTTTCATGCCGATGGTCAATCCATATGATGATGGGAATGGTAATTGAGTTCAGAATATCTCCGATAAAAACAAAACTGGAATTGAGGAATGAATATCTCGGATGAGTTCGTTGTTGGGTAGAATTCGTCTATTGGTTTTGGATTGATAATTTTTGGCACTCTTGTTGAATTTAAATTCTTCTATGATGTTTGAATTCAATTTCTGCTAAGATGAAGTTCTAAATTTCAATAATGAATCGTACTTCTGTTTTCACAGAATGCTATAATTATTCTATCTAAGCTTTATTATATGATCTGTGTTCATACTCGTACATTTCATCCTGTTCTATAAGAGAGAGTCAAATTCATTTCAGCTATTTTAATTTGGTTTCTTCCATGGTGCAGTTCTCAGATTGCTCATTTAATCTTGATAAATAAACTATTATTTGAATTGAATTTCCTTTATGATGCAGTTCTATCATAAGAATACATTGATATAATTCTCAACTCTGAGAAACCAATACTTTCGGAGATATAATTTGTCTGTTTTTTTAAAGATAATTTTTGAAGCATTTTTGTTTCAACGACACTTTTTTTAAATTTAATTTCTTTCATGATGCAGTTCTATCATAGAAATCCATTGATATTATTCCCAACTCTGAGAAACCAACTCTTTCGGAGATATAATTTGTCTGTTTGAACAAGAGCGCCAAAAAGCTCCTGTCCACAGGGCTTGAACATATCTTTTTTTTCATTTGTCCACCCACAGAAACTGAAAAATCGAACATTGAAATTTTTGGAAAGTGAGAAGCTGACACCCCTTAATTCGAATTTTGAGTTCAAAATTTCAGGATCGTTTGTCCATCGTAGGTCCACGTTTGTCCACCTTTTTTTTTCATTTGTCCAGGTTCCGTTTAAGAGATATGAGTATCTACGAGTATATACAGGGTGAGTCTTTAAGTTGTGCATTAATTTTAACCAGATATTCCTCTCATCAAATAAAACACTCTTTTCATTTACCATTTTTCCAGATTCGGCTCAGGTAAAAAGTTATAAGCGTTTAAAGACTTTACAATGGGCTGATACTCCCCTGAATTTTCTATGTACGTTTAACATGAACACAGATTAGTTTTAATGTAACTCGTATTGTATATTGACCAAATCTGATGCTTGAAATTCACTGACTTTGTTTGAGAACTTATTTACTCACTCAATTAATATGATTTGGCCTTTCATGCAACATTCCCAGCAAAAATGTCTTCAATTCTTGAATATTAAAACAGTGAACTTTAACTTGATACCTCTTATATCCATTAGATACTTCATTACCCAATTGTTTCCACTATAATAATATACACAATTTCATGATCTCCTATTGAGAAAAATCCTTAAATATCCTATATATCTTCAATGATACTTGAAAATTACTCCACTCATATTATTCCATAGACATAGAATAACATGGACTGGCCCTCACGTAACTTTATCACACAGTTCGTTGCGGAATACATTAGAGAGAGAGATGTTATGAAGGATAGAATACTTAAAGGCAAATAATGGTATAAAAATAATGATGTTTTTTATATGTATCAGAATATACAGAAACGAGTGTCGGATTTAAATGAAAATGTTTTGCCTTTAAATATTCTGTCTACAAATCACCAAAACACATACACAATACACGAAACCAAACAATACAGTAACAAGAAAGGTCAGAGAATAAAGGAAACCAATGTTTTGTATTCTGTGGTTTTGCCAAACGCCAAATTATAAGAAAATATTCATATACCGTGGTTTGCCTTAAACTATTCTGTCTTTTTTCAATGCTGATTTCAATGGTCTCTTTCTCACAACCAGTCCATGTTATTTTAAGTCTATGTATTATTCCTATTCCAATTCCAACCTCAATATAAATCACAGCACAGAACACTAATAATTGATAATCGAACTTCGAACTTCATAGCAATGATCTAATAATAAGTAGAAGAAGAGCTTAGAGAGAGAGGCATTGACTCCAACATAAGAGTGAGATGCAATGATAGAAATCAGCTGATGTAAGGCAAAATATTGTGTTTTGCAATGCTAGTCTTACTAAATTATCATATTTTATTCGTTTTTTCCATGTTCATTGAATTTTTTTTGACTTATTCGAAGTTTTATAAAGATTAATAGATTATATCTAATAATGGAGATGGCCTATTAGGCGTCCGGTTGTACGAATATTATAAAAATAAATCATAAAATTTCAATGGTGAGCTGTCTGAATCTTAGGAAATAATAATTTATACACATTCTAAAATATGACAGTCGTAAGTAGGTATTTGAAATGGAATCAGGGATTACTAAAAGCTGAAATAAAATATGAATTAATTTCGGGGGGGGGGGGGGTTTGGGGGTGTAAGGGTCACTTTCTGCAGCAATTTTTTTTCTTTTAAGAGAAAAATAACATTGCTTTCAAAGGATTCTTCAAAACAGTAAGGACTTTGATTGATTTTTTTGGCCAAAAGAGAATCAAGAACTTGCGAACAAACGCAAGTTATTACATACATGTTTATTGATAGAACTCAATCCTATGACACCCTTTAAATGTTTTATGAAATTTTCAATCAAAATAATAATCTATAACCGTTGGCATTGTGGCTTGCAGTTTTGATCAGAGATATGGAGGTATCATATCTCTGGTTTTGATTGAGTGTTCCTTATCCAGGGGCGAATTGATAAATGTAGTGAAATTTCTGGACTTTTCATCAGACTTTATATCATTCAAAGAAGAATATCTTGAGAACAGTACGTTTTAGGAGAAATTATGAAGAATACTTTATTTTTCTAAAATGATTGTAGATTCTTATAATAACTAAGCTAAACTTACACCCGGTTTCTGAAAGGCTGGTCAAAGTTAACAGAACTGTTAATGTCAAATCCGTCCAAGTTTTCGCGCTTTGCGCAACTCAGATGAGGGTTAATCACTGATTAGTTAACATTTGTGTTGATCAGCCTTTCAGAAACCGGGGGTTAATCTCCTTTCTTTATGCTAATTTCTCATAGATTTTTTAATTCGCGAGTCTATAACTAGGAAACGAGTGGAAGTAGGAAAAAACTGTTAATTGGAAATTATGTATCATAGTTATAGAAAACTTTGCCCCAAAATTCATTCCATTCGGAATATCCATGTCAAAGATAGAAATGAAAAACTGATTTTTTTCGAAATTTCAACAGCCTGTATCTCTTCACCAGAGCAGAATTTGGAAAAATGGTTAATGAAAAAAGTGTTTAATATGATGAGAAGAATCTATGGTCAAAATTAATGCACAACTTTAAGACTCGCCCTGTATGTTCCGTGCAGTTACTGAGCGGGACCCAAAGATCGCTGAAAAATGTTTGAGTGTTGGAATCGTTTGTCCGCCCTTTCGTTTTATTGCGCGTATGTTCTGGGGAACATCGCGTTATAGTTTTGCCCAAATGTGAAATTTAATTCTGAGGTGCCGTCCGGCCGTTGCCACAATAACTTGAGAACGAAAAGAGCTAGCGATTTGAAATTTTCAGGGTAGGTGGCGCATCTCAATTCGACGGACAAGTTCGTTAATGGGTATAATCGGCCCTATGGTTTCCGAGTAATAATTTTGTTTTCAACCAAAATAAATCCGATCGAATTTAAACTTGGTGAATAGTTGTAGAATATAGACCTAAGCACGTTTGTGAAATTGTAATAGTACGATGATGGTTTTTTGATGTTCTTAGGTTTATTATAAAATAAAGATGTTAGGCCGCTGTCACCAGAGCAAACTTAGCATGGCTTTTACTCCTAAAATAAAGTAAAATCTTAGAAGAGTTCACTTTATTTATCATCAGACAAACCGGTTAAGTTTACTCAAAATTTTGAGAACATACATCGATCAAGGCTTTGGAAAGGACTATAGGTCCGTGCTCCTTGCACGAAGAAGGAGTCTATATGTTATATACTTTTCTGAGGGATATGGTTAGGAAAGAATAATAGATTTCGAAACTTACTTAAATACTATATTGTCATAAAATTAATTAATAACCAGTTACACACTTAGAGAAAAACAAATGGAAAATTTCGTGTCTCTGGGACACCGGACCAATATTCAGTTTCAAAAGAGCAATATCTATACAAACAAAATTAATCCTTCGACATCTTTTACTATTCCTAGCTTCAATCGATCTTAACACAAATATCGGGTTACCTCTTTCGTTTGTACGAGGGGTTCAATATTCTATAACAACAAATCACAAATGTTACATCAAGTCAATTTACCTACGGGAGCTGTCAGTGATTATGGGAATATTTTCATAGAGAATCATAAACTTTGCATTACCTATGACTTACTACTTCTGTCTCAAAAACCATTAATCCAAAAGGGTGTATCAGTACCAAAATTCACCCACTTCACGAATCTACACCTTTTCTTAAATACAACTACTTGCTTCCAATTTACACCTCACATTTACCGCGACTTCGTTCCGTTACTCTACTTTACTTCTTCCTCACAATTACCGGCCCGAACTGCCTAAGTCACCTTTACTCAATATTTCTTCATCTTCACGAGCTACCGTCTCGGAGGCTAAAACGTAACTACAATTACCGGCCCGAACTGCCTCAGTCGCCTTTACTCAATATTTCTTCATCTTCACGAGCTACCGTCTCGGAGGCTAAAACGTAACTAACTCTGTTTTTCCAAACCACCGCAAACGGGGGGGTCTGTCCCCTCTTCTTCAGTTTTTGCAAGCCGGAATTTTTCTGTTCTCATGCCGCCCACTCGAAAATATCCCACGGGTTTTTCAGGTCCACCGACTCTGCAATTTCGGCAGTTTTTAACGATCTACTACCAAGAATATCAATGCATATATCGCTGTTTAAGGAGGCCTTTTTGTCAACCTCAACTGACGCAACAAAGTAGCGTCTTATCGGTCTTGAAACCTATAAAGTCTACCTATCACAAAGGTTGGCCGCCGGATGGGGTACATAACCTTATCAGCCCACGTCTAGACGAAAACCATAAACACTCAATGAACCATTGTGCGATATATACGATACAATGTATGAACCATACTGCCGATTGATTCGTTCCTATTCTCATTTAATATTAACTTGAACTGTGTTTCCATATATTCCCATATATTACATCACTCTCCCCAACGAAAAAGTCTTGGCACCACAAGGCCAATACTTTTCAAACAACAACAGAAAATCAAGCTACTCCGTGCATTACAAAACATTTCTTTCTAACCTTGTCTTCATATAATCAATACATCCTCTACCTACTAGTGACCTAAACTTCTTATTCACGGTTAACCCTCGTACATTTATACATATCCACCGTAATAACAAACTCACAACCTACTGGTAACCTTTCCTTTTACTGGTAACCTTTCAACTTACTGGTAACCCCTTGTACCTTTATATGTACGAATTTCAGTCCTATAACAGATACTACCTACTGAGTGCATATGAAACTAAATCTAAAATACAATGATAAGAAAACCATAAACATGTTATACATAACTACATTCGTTATCGGGACAACCTGTAATGTTACTTAACCTAAGCATTTCGATAAGAAACCACGTAAACATATCGTTCACGTCCTTCCGAGTTATCGCGACGACCTTCCTAACAATAACAAACCATTCATATCGATACATCTGGTACGATGACGACCTTCCTAACAATAACAAACAAAACCTTTTTCATGGGTGTCATCAATATCTTATTACTAAACATCGGAAACGTTCAATCATCATTACAAAGTACCTTCCGCTATAGGTTCACTATCACTTCTCGCATATAGCTTTTCCGATCACTTTACGTTTGTTTCTTTTTCACTTTCGCGAGTCTTGTCGTCACTCGCGCTTCACTCCTACACATGTTACATTTCTAGTGACCTTCTCTGGATGATGGCGTTGCATCTCGAAACCTTTCGACCAGGACGACCAGTGTCCTTGGGATTTATCTCTCTTGTAGCGGGCAAGTCTTATGTTACGGGGGGCTGCGACCTCTCGCAGGGAACGGGGTAGCCTGTTATGGTGGGAAAATTTATTAGAAGAGGGAATAACCTTCTAGGGAAGTCCCTGACGCGCTCGATCATTCGGGATTCGCACTCACGTTTATTCATTCGTTTGATCGTTTTCGTTTGACAGGAACCGCGCACGACGCGGTTCGAGGATTTTCCTTATAGTTTTGTCGTCACACGTCTTCTGCCGAATAACTTGTCTTTCGCGTCACTTTTCACTTTGATTCTTCCGTCCAGTGGGGTGCACTGGAGGTTAGAGGGGGGTACATTCTAGACGTGGTCACTTCTTCAAGCGGTTCTGAATTCTGGGTGTCTGAATCGGTCTTCAGCCTGTCTTGCTTTGTTCTATGTTTATGCATTACCCACATAGTAAGTGTGTTCCATAGACTGGCTATGATCATAAATCCACATCCTAACGTCTGGTATAAGTGTATTCCATTCAATACCACTCCCAAGGCATATTTTACCATCCGGAAAATAGCATGAAATCCCATTAGTCCACTCATGAATAATCCTATATCGGTGAACCATCCCCATACTTGTTGCATTGTATGGTGGGCTAATTCTTTCATTTCATCTGGGTTAAATAAATTTACTGTGGAGAACCCTTGTCCGGTCGTGTCCAATCCGGCTACTTTTCTAGCGATTATATTTTCTACGGCTTTTCGTTCCGTGCCAAAACTGAGAATTCTCTGGGCCTTACTGATTTCTTCCTGTGTGTATATTCCTAATGCTCCTACAGGCTGTATTGGCGAAAACTTCAACTTTTTGCTTGTTTCTGGTGATAATTCTTCGGGTGTCTTTTTCATTGTGGGGTAAGGGTTCAGGCCCATCCATTGATCATCGATCTTATATAATGGGGGCATTAATCCGTTACAATCTACTTCTTCTGCATGGGTCTGGATGACCCTAGTGACCGGTGCCATAAATTTGGTTTGGTTATCTACTAATATAGGTAGTTCATTGTAACACTTCTCGGTGCGTCGAATTGTAACAGTGCGGGGTACGCAGCGCATTATGTAAAGTACCTCTCCTAATACTCGTCCAACGTAACCACCGCTTTCCTTTACTAACTGGCTGAGGGTGTTCGGAACTAAGGGCGCCATTAATAGACGATTGCGTAGTATTTCTCTCTGGGTTAGGCAACGTCGATGGACGGTGTCGGTATATAGCTGATCCAGCTTCCTTGTGTAGGCTTGCTCGACGTATAAAAATTTGCTGTTGACGTAGGCCATGAGATCTGCATTATGAGGTAAAATATTCATTTTGGGGTTTATATGGTCATGTTGTTTGCCCTCAATAACCAAAATTCTAGGGTGTTCTGTTTGCCATATTTCTTGCTGGCATTGCACGATCTTTTTAATCAAGGATACGGCAAACACTTTCGTACTATCTTCCACAACAATGATTTGTTCGGTCGTGAACTGATTAGATACTTTTTCTGCCTATCCATGGTACAGCAGACTTAGGGATTCTTCACATGTTCGTAGTGGGCCATTTTCCCAGGTGACTTCTCCCAAATTTGTATCGAAACAATATCCTTTTAAATATGGACAAACTACACCTCCTTGTAGGCTGATCTCGTTTTCATCAATTTTGACTCTCGCTTCATAGTCAGAAACTCGAATTTTCACTGACGCTACAATCGTAACATCTTCCCAAGTTCGCCCATTTTCTTGATATGTTGTGCCCTCACACGTTCCTTCGTTATTTACTGATCCTCCTAAGGTGATAGATGCCGTCGTCGTACCGTTTAAGTTAATTCCGCCTATCTCTTGGTGATATATACTTAGAGTTCCGTAACGATGAATAGATCGACACTCCTCGGCACCTACTCGGTGAATAAAGTTCGACACACCCCCGGATACAATCGAGCTGTGACTGTGCATACCACAATGCATTATTACCCGGGTCAGTTCAATGCAGCAAGTCCATACATGTTCAAGTTTAATTTCGTCCCTCTGTACTACTTTCACTTTTACCGACTCACTTTTATACGACGTTTCTAGTTCCGGACACTCCGCGACGTCTCGAATCGATACTGCTGTGATTTCCGCACTTTTGTCCTTACAGTCAAAGGCGATTAAAGCCTGGGTACCGATAACGGAAACAACGATGATGAAGGTTATTCCCCACATAGTTATTATCTCAGGCTTTTACCACCTTTTCCTGTGGACCATATTTCTATGAAAATAAAACAAAAATGTCACTTTAACATGGATAGATACAATACTACTCGGACCACATCATCATAGATCAAAAATACACTGATTGTCGTTCAAAAATTATTATACAATTTACATACAATAAAATCGATCAATTTTCCTAATATTAAATCAGGTTCACAGAACCTAAGGGAATAAATCTCACACAATCCTACTAGCGTTGTGCTCACCTATGCATTATCTCAGCGATCATAACGCTTCTTTTTTTTGACAATTTTAAAAACTTCCTTCTATCTGAATTCCACTGAATATTTAAAACAACTTTAGTTTAGTTTAGTTCAACAAAAAAAAATCCTTTATTCATGCGTTATCTGGGGAAACCTACTTAAGCACAGAAATTTAAGCGAAGAGAATAGACTCTCAAAGCGGAGGGGAAAAATTGTAAATTTGGCATAGACCATACACTACGAAGATCTGGAGCGGAACCGCTGATGGTTTGGCCCCATATCAAGTGTTATTATTATTATTATTACTATTATTATTATTCTATATTTATGAGGATTATGAGGATTATTAAGGTGTCCGTGCCCCAGGACAGGGTCCCTCTTCAGGTGGTGGCTTTCCGGGACAGTGAGCCCCTGGAATCTGCTTAATGGGCAGGAGTCGACTCAATTCTCCTGAGGGGTCCGTAGATCGAGCCCCTAGCTACCCTAAGAATCTGCTTAATGGGCAGGAGTCGACTCAATTCTCCTGAGGGGTCCGTAGATCGAGCCCCTAGCTACCCTAATAATCTGCTTAATGGGCAGGAGTCGACTCAATTCTCCTGAGGGGTCCGTAGATCGAGCCCCTAGCTACCCTATGATGTCATATTTAGTAATAGTCCCATCTACCTAACCGATCGGGAGGGTTCCTTGTCCGCATCGATCTCCTCAAGGGTACCACGGGACTGACAAATTCTTCCTCAGTTTCGTCACTCAGAGATTCCTCACTCGAATCTCGTTCCACAACCCTGTTCCACTGCGGCATCAGTATCGGGTGCAATCTACCCATGCCTTTCTGTTCCTCCTCGGATTCCATTTCGCTTTCTGATTCTAACTGTCGCCCCATTTCCTCGACTTTTCTTGATGGAGAGCACCTGCTCATTCTTCTTTCGACAAAATATTTTAGTCTGTTTACATGGACCGTTTGCTCTTCTCTTCCTCCACACCTTCTTATTTTACATGTCACCGGTCCTATTATTTCAATGATCCTATATGGACCATCCCAACTTTTCACTAGCTTTTTCGACACCCCACGCTTCGTGTGCATTATTTTCAAATAGACTGGGTCTCCTAGAGTGAACTGATGATCTGCGGTTTTTAAATTATACCTTTTCACTCTGGCCGATTTTACTTCCTCTGTGTTCCTACGTTCCTTCACTTCCTTCTTGACGTCGATTTCCTCCTGTTTTTGCTCCGTTTGCGTTTGTACGTCCACCGTCTTTGTGCTCCGCTCGGTTTTCCCAATTCCCTTAACATTTCCGCTGCGATTCTTACTAGTTCCTGCGATGATGTCCTGTTCTTCCGCTTGTGTACTCGCATCTTTTCTAGGTTTTCCTGAATTTGACGGTGCCGGTTCCTTTTCACCTATTTTGTTAATTGGTCCCATAATTTCTCTACCGTTGTCCGTCTGATCATTGATTGCTTCGCTACATAAAAAGTCAAATGTTCTTCCCCACATTGAAACAGCTGGCGTACCCTTGTAACTTATAGTTGCTTGATTTGCATAAAGAAAATCCCTTCCTAAAATCATCTGTACATCCCCTAACGTGTTGTCCTCGCATACAACAGCCGTCCACGTAGTGCTTAATTCATCCCTTTCTGGCCCTATCGAAACATTTGCGGTGCCCCATGTCCGAAGACTGTGCCTGTAACACTCGTCAATCGGTACCTATCTATTCCATCCTTCCTGATTTGCTTATTTGGGACTGCTCCTTTTCTAACAAGGGTCACGGCTGCCCCTGTGTCCACTAAACAAAAGCTTGATATTCCATTCACGTTCAATTTAATAATGTGCGGTGCGTCGGTAAGGTTATTGAAATTTATTTCGGGAATAACCATAATTTGTTGTTGATTCCTCTTCCCGCGATACATATGTCCCCGTGACATCCCCAATTTATTTATCCACCTTACATTTCTCTGGCCACCGTCCTGGTGGTTGGACTTTGGCCACTGTTGTTTAAATTTCGCTGAAACCCCAACGATTGCCGCATTTGCCGTGGTCGCTCGGGAATTGCTCCCGTCGACCGGCCGTTTCCTCCGTACCTCGGGCGCTCCGATCCTTCAAACCTTGGTGTGAAGTTCTGAGGTTGATTCCTCCTGCTGATCCTTTGTCTACACTCCTGTGCCCAATGTCCTTTTTCGTGACAATAGTAACATGTGTCTCTTTCCACGAACCGCCTTCCTCTATCTGCCCGACAATCTCGAGCAAAATGTCCTATTTTACCGCAATTATAACATCCCTTGTTAACGGTATTCCTATTCATATCGTTCTGTCCATTTCCTCGGCTTCTGCAATCAATTGCCATATGACCCTCTTTTCTACATAACTCACACCTTTCTCCCCCAGTATTTATTGACGAGATCCTCACGTTAGACATCCTTCCTTGTAACATCATAATCGTTGTCTCCTGTAGTTTGACCAGTTCCTCAGCTTTTTCCAAATCTAATTTATCCTCTTTCAACAAAAGAATGCCGGTATTTTGCATCAGGTCTTTCCTTAATCCCATTTTGAATTGATTCAAAATCAGTTCCTTGTTTTTCTTTCGAATTCCCGCTTCCTCATCCTGACTCGCTCCGTCTAAGTCTTCGCGTAGTAAATTTGCACCAATCGTTCGCAACCTGTACAGAACGATGATACGTCCTCGTTTTGATCTTGGAAGCATCTACTCAGATTCCAATGATTTTCGCCCGGTAATCTCATCGGCGTGAATTTATTTAATAGTTTTCCTTTTAATTCTGGATAAGCAAGTTTATCCAATTGTGCATCTGATTTAAAGAAATTGTAAGCGTCTCCGCTTAATTTGTACTTCAATAATTTTAGCGTTTCGTCTGGCGTCCAACTATCCAGTTTGGCCCGTAATTCTAATTTGTCAAAATATCTGGCGGCGTCTTTTCCCGAGAAGCTGTCCACCGTGGTGGCTATCATCCCTAGCGTATACATCATCATGCTACTTTTACTTTCTGTTGAAGTATTTGTATTACTAGCAGAGGTATTGGCAGGCAACATTATTTAATTTTTTTTTTCGGAAATTTATTTGTTTTTTGAATAATAAAATAAAATTTAGTGAATTTACGTGAATGTGATTTTTTCGAACAAAATTGGAAAATTTTAAAAAAATCTATACGCAACACAGAAAAAAAAATTGTTATATTGACTCAATTCGGAATATTCTGATTATTCGAAAATAAGAATATCAACTTACTCAGATGTCGATAATATTAAGTCTTCACAATTAGTTAAACGTCAACTAAAATTCTTTTACAAAATACTAAAACGCCCTAGAATACTCAAAAATCGAGATTATAAATGGATAAAACCGCCCTGAAACACACACACAAAAAAAATCAACGTTATAAAATTAATAGAACCGCCCTGAAACACACAAAAAAATTTAACGTTACAGATTACACAATCGACTTCAATTGATGAACTACCTGAAACATAGAT
Source organism: Halyzia sedecimguttata (assembly GCA_937662695.2). Taxonomy (NCBI): domain Eukaryota; kingdom Metazoa; phylum Arthropoda; class Insecta; order Coleoptera; family Coccinellidae; genus Halyzia; species Halyzia sedecimguttata. The sequence continues at coordinate 12,828,613 of OW569413.2, forward strand.
GATAATCAGTTAAAATTTTCACTTGATACTTTATTCTGCTGACAGTCCTTGTGTTTTAACTGACTTGATGTTCGACTAATATTGGAAGGAATGTTTCACTGCTATTCGTTGTTTTTTCAAAATATCGTTTCAATCACTAATTTCCTCTTTTTTTTTTTCTACCTCTCTCCCGTTTATTCACCTCAGAAAAATTAACAATATCCCACCGCTGTCACCAAATGTAATAGTACGATGGTGGTTTTTTGATGTTCTTAGGTTTATTATAAAATAAAGATGTTAGGCCGCTGTCACCAGAGCAAACTTAGCATGGCTTTTATTCCTAAAATAAAGTAAAATCTTAGAAGAGTTCACTTTATTTATCATCAGACAAACCGGTTAAGTTTACTCAAAATTTTGAGAACATACTTCGATCAAGGCTTTGGAAAGGACTATAGGTCCGTGCTCCTTGCACGAAGAAGGAGTCTATATGTTATATACTTTTCTGAGGGATATGGTTAGGAAAGAATAATAGATTTCGAAACTTACTTAAATACTATATTGTCATAAAATTAATTAATAACCAGTTACACACTTAGAAAAAAACAAATGGAAAATTTCGTGTCTCTGGGACACCGGACCAATATTCAGTTTCAAAAGAGCAATATCTATACAAACAAAATTAATCCTTCGACATCTTTTACTATTCCTAGCTTCAATCGATCTTAACACAAATATCGGGTTACCTCTTTCGTTTGTACGAGGGGTTCAATATTCTATAACAACAAATCACAAATGTTACATCAAGTCAATTCACCTACGGGAGCTGTCAGTGATTATGGGAATATTTTCATAGAGAATCATAAACTTTGCATTACCTATGACTTACTACTTCTGTCTCGAAAACCATTAATCCAAAAGGGTGTATCAGTACCAAAATTCACCCACTTCGCGAATCTACACCTTTTCTTAAATACAACTACTTGCTTCCAATTTACATCTCACATTTACCGCGACTTCGTTCCGTTACTCTACTTTACTTCTTCCTTACAATTACCGGCCCGAACTGCCTAAGTCGCCTTTACTCAATATTTCTTCATCTTCACGAGCTACCGTCTCGGAGGCTAAAACGTAACTACAATTACCGGCCCGAACTGCCTCAGTCGCCTTTACTCAATATTTCTTCATCTTCACGAGCTACCGTCTCGGAGGCTAAAACGTAACTACAATTACCGGCCCGAACTGCCTCAGTCGCCTTTACTCAATATTTCTTCATCTTCACGAGCTACCGTCTCGGTGGCTAAAACGTAACTAACTCTGTTTTTCCAAACCACCGCAAACGGGGGGGTCTGTCCCCTCTTCTTCAGTTTTTGCAAGCCGGAATTTTTCTGTTCTAATGCCGCCCACTCGAAAATATCCCACGGGTTTTTCAGGTCCACCGACTCTGCAATTTCGGCAGTTTTTAACGATCTACTACCAAGAATATCAATGCATATATCGCTGTTTAAGGAGGCCTTTTTGTCAACCTCAACTGACGCAACAAAGTAGCGTCTTATCGGTCTTGAAACCTATAAAGTCTACCTATCACAAAGGTTGGCCGCCGGATGGGGTACATAACCTTATCAGCCCACGTCTAGACGAAAACCATAAACACTCAATGAACCATTGTGCGATATATACGATACAATGTATGAACCATACTGCCGATTGATTCGTTCCTATTCTCATTTAATATTAACTTGAACTGTGTTTCCATATATTCCCATATATTACAAAATTTTGTGAGAATCGTATCGCTAGAAAATTATTGAAAAAAAATCGTTTAAGACCATTTTTATCGAAATATTCCAAAATTACAGACATTTGGGCAAATTGATAAGCACTCAGTTCCGAGGAACTAGAGCGGCAAATTATTAAAAAATATTTTTGTTGTCACGATAACCTGAGAACGGAAAGAGATAGCGGCTTGAAAATTTCAGGTTAGGTTGTGCATCTGAATGCGACGTTTTAGTTTGTTTATGAGCATAATCGTCCAAACGGTTTTAGAGTTATAGCCATCTGAAATTTTCTGAAATTTGGTTGTTTTTTGGTCCTCATTAACTCGAAGAATACAAAACCGATTGAATTCAAACATGGTTATTAGTTATAGAATGCCAACGCAAAAATTCTTGCAGAATTTCGTGAGGATGGTATAACTAGAAAATTAAAAAAAAAATAATTAAAAATAATTGAAAAAAATTCTATATATCATAAACTATATTCAATGTGATTTGTGTGAAAAACGTTTTCACTTACAATGTGTACGAGTCAAATATCAGTTGTCGAAGTGGAAGTATATACAAGAGGTTCCTAATTTGAAGTGGTTTTGCGATGATTGTGTGACAATTGTTAATGACAAGTTGAAAAACTTGCATATAAAGGATGGAGATAAAACGATTGAGATTCTGGAGAAGAATTGTTTGAAGCACAAAATGCTGTGAAACACAGGCCCCTTTGGTCTGAAGTTGTTGGACATAAAAACACAGTCGAGCCATTAATTGTTAAACCAAAAAGTGGATCTCAAGAAAGCAATGCAACAAAAAAGGAGTTACTCGAAAAAGTAAACCCAGGCGATCCTGCTGTATCAATAACAAAAATGAAATCGGCTGACCAAGGATCATTAGTGATTCATTGCGATAGTAGACAATCATTAGAAAAACTGAAAACCAAATCAGAGGATGCATTAGGCCAGGGATATGAAATAAAAATGGGACGTTCACTCAAACCAAGAATTAAAATTATAAATGTATGCGAGGAAGGCGCTGTGGATAGTGCACATTTCATTTCTCAGTTAGCAAGTCAAAATTTTCCTGAGGCCTTGGGAAACGACATGAGTTTTGTCCACAAGTTCAAGTATACGAAAAATAATAGATGGAATGTAATAATCGAAATGTCAAGTTCGCAGTACGGGTATTTAGCTAAAAATAAGGACAGAATATTCATAGGGTGGTCTAGTTATAAGTTCTACGAGTTTGTTAGTGTTTTGAGATGTTTCAACTGTTGGAGGTATGGACATCGTGCAGATAAGTGTAACTCGAATGTGGTTTGTCCTTATTGCAACAAAAATCATAGGAAAGAAGAATGTAAACGCACCGAATATGAATGTACAAGCGCTAAGTACGCTGTTGATACTCTAAAGCTAAAAAATATCAATTATGATCACCATGTATTCGATCCAAATTGTGAGAGTTATTTGAGGCAGGTTTCGAAAAATAAAGAAAGAATCAGTTATCAATAGCAATTACAGGCTATTGCAATTGGGCTGGTATTATGCATAAATATACAGGGCTTGACAAAAAATTTTGTTCAATTAAGACAGTTATTATTGGATTTTAATCCAGTTATTGTAATAGTAACAGAAACCCATGTGACAGTTGATATTGCAGAATCCGAATATCATATGGAGGATTATAACTGTTCAATAACTTATTCCGAAGTAGGCATACTGGAGGAGTAATATGCTATATAAAAAGTCAAATCAAATATGAAGAACTAAAAAAAGTTAGTGTTTCCAAAGAATATTGGTATATGTTGCTTAAGGTTACTATGGGACGTCAACATGTCATGATAGGCGGAGTGTACTGGTCACCCAACGGCTGTAAATCGACTTTTCTGGATTGTTTTCATGAACTTCTAGAACATAATATTTTGGGTACTCATGATGTTATAATAATGGGTGATTTCAATGTTGACCTATCATCGGTAAATAAAGTGGAACAAGGCTCATAGACATAGTACACTCATCTGGATTTCGACAAATTGTTAAGCAACCAACTAGAGTCACTCGTGATTCCAGAACCTTACTGGACTTGATTATTACCAATAACAAATTTCAAGAAGTTAAACGTGAATTTCCAAAGTTCACAGACCATGACATTATAGGAACCGTTATTAATGTATGTCCAAAAAAGAGCAGTAAGATGATCTACTCAAGATTTATCTCCAAGGAGAAAACGAACGATATTTGTATAGACTTGATTCAAAAAAATTGGGATTATACTTCCACCGATGTTGATGTCTTGTACAGTAGCTTCATAACCAATATTGAATCAAGCTTAGATAAAGTAGCGCCAAAAGTGGTGAAAAAGTTCTTTAACTCGAGTAGGTGGATTGACAATGAAGTCAGAAGTTTACAGAAAGAGAGAGATATTTGTTACAAAACATTTCGCTTTACAAACAATCCAGTAGATTTCGAAAAGTATAGGAAGAAAAGAAACCATGTTGTATCTCTAATAAGAGTTAAGGAAAAAGAATTCTACGAAAGAACTATTGATGAATGTAAAAATGATAGTAAGAAAATGTGGCATACAATAAAACAATTATTAAATAATAAAAACACTAACTTCGACTTTAACTCGTTGGACCTTGGTGCAGGATGTGTCAAAGAAGAATTAAATAAGTTCTATTTTGAGTATAAAAGAAATCTCTGAAAGCATACCAGATCCTACAAATTTTGAGGAAATAGAAGTTAACGTTAATTCTAGTATTAACACGTTTCCTGTTGTTTCTCTCAATAAATTACAGAAAATAGTAAATAACTTGAAAAATAAATCAACGGGTGATGAGGTGCTCACAGTGTCATTATTGAAAAATATATTTCCAGTGGTGGGGTTTCCCTTACTGTTTATCATAAATACGTGTTTGCAAACTGGTGTTTTACCAGCAGTCTTGAAGTGCAGCACAATAATACCTGTACCAAAGCTAAATAAACCTAGTAAGCCCGAAGAGCTGAGACCCATAAATCTACTTCCAGTAATTGAGAAGATAATCGAAATTTTAGTGCATGAACAATTAGTGGAATATCTGAACAAAAACAATTATTATTATTATACTGATCCTCCTGGGTCTTCCACAAGGAGACCCCTCATAAGCTCTAAGAGCTTGCCCTGAGTTAGGAGAACCAGTTGTGTTCTGTGTAGGCTTTGTTACTGTGTCCTTACGCCACCGTAGGCACAGCACTGTTAATTTTTGACCCAACAGCGAATGGTGGCGATTACCGTGACTATAAAATTTCTTTCCTAGCCTCGGAATTGAACTTGGGGCTTCCGCTCCCAAGTCAATTACTCTACCACTGCTACCACTGTTGTTTACTTGCCAATCTGGGTTTCGGCATAATCATTCTACGGAGTCAGCTTGCCAATTGATGTGTAACAAGTGGAAAAAAGACATTGATGATGGCAACATTGTCATAAGCGTATTTGTAGACCTGAAAAGAGCGTTTGAAACAATAGATAGGACAAAATTGTTATTGAAGTATGAGGCATACGGAATAAAAGGCATAGTACTCAAATGGCTGACAAATTATCTTACAAATAGGCAACAAAAAACAAAAATTCATGGTAGTTATTCTAATGAAATAGATAATACCTACGGGGTTCCTCAGGGAAGTGTCCTTGGACCATTATTGTTCATACTTTATATAAATGATTTGCATCTCCACCTACAGAATTCAGTTATTAATCTGTTTGCTGATGACACTTTAATTTTCATATCTGGGAAAAATTATAACAATATGGTTGAGTCCATGAATGAAGAGTTACATATCTTGAATAATTGGCTCAGGGTCAATAGACTGAAAATAAATGCTCAAAAAACAAAGTGTATGATATTGGGTAGCAAAGTCAACTGTACTAGGTTCAATCAAGGGAATTATGTGCTAACAATTGATAATTCGGTAATAAGGTTTGTTAATGAGATAAAGTATCTCGGCATTCTTTTCGACCCTCAACTCACTTTCTCTAGACATATTGATTTTTTATGTAAAAAAATAGGCAAAAAAGTCGGTCACTTTTATAGGATTTGTACAAACCTGTCCCCTTGGTGTAGAAAAATTGTATATAACACTATTATATTTCCACACTTTAACTACTGCATGTCCATGCTTCTCTCATGTTCATCTACAGAAATACATCGTTTGCAGCTACTTCAGAATAAAGCACTGCGAATCCTACTACGTTGTAGCAGGTTAACTGCGATAAATGATATGCTAATGACCTTGAGATTTCTCAATATATCCCAACTCATTGTAGAGTCTGCATTGGTATTAATTTTTAAAATTGTTAATAAGCAAGCTCCTTCTTACTTGCAAGAATATATAATAAAACGGTCAGATATGATTAATTACAATTTGAGGTTCAAAGATCAGTTCTATATACAAGGTTTCAACACAAATGCTATGGAAAAAACCCTCTTCATTGAAGGATTGAGAACATATAATGATCTACCCCTGTTAGTCAAGAAGTCAGAAAATGTCAATATTTAAAAAAAAAGATTAAGAAATAGTTATTTTTGTATCTAGTGCGCGAAATGCTACTTTGGTGATCGAGAACTGATTTTTCTTAACGAGGCGCACCGAGTTAAAAAAAATAGTCGAGATCACCAAAGTATTTCGCGCATGAGATGCAGACAAAATTTTTACTACAAACTTCAAAAATATTGTTCTAAAATTAGTAACATGCTTAGCTTAATATGAAAAATAGTATGGAACTGGCTTAAACTGTTTTTCCAAATCAAGTAATTACTGTAACTATGGAAATAAAATGGCATTTGTTGACCATTATTTCAAAGTGACAGTTCTTGATAATTATTTTGGAGTGACTTTTTATTCGCGTCAATTTCGTGCGTGATATTTATAACTGTGAAATAATGGAAATTTCGAGCGACGATGATGTAAGCAGTACCTCACCTAACTCGGCAGTTGCGGCCAATTCAGGGGCCCTATTCTCGACCATTCGCAATTTGCACGATCGTTCGCATCTCTATAGCAATATACAGGGTCTTTCACGAGGAACCTCACCCATATTTATACGGGAAACTACTGAACGTATTTTCATGAAATTCAGCACTTATAAGTATTTCACGATGCTGATGAAATCTAAAATATTTTCAAGGCATGAGCACCTCCGGTTTTTCCGGAAATGACGTCAACTTCCGTTTTTCAAATTAGAACACCATTTTTTTATTGCAGAAATAGATTCCTTAGAAAATTTCAAGTTATTTTGATGTAATATTTTTCAGTTTTGGTTGGAAAATTCTCTCTGAGCGGGAAAATTCGAACAAAAAATCGAAAATAGAGCTCCGCTGAAACAAGAATAACTTCGAGGTTTTTGGATGGAAAATTTTCATTTTTGAGATTTTTCAAGATGTAAGATTGATGTATCCACTTTAAAAATTGAAATCGCGATTCATGATACAGGGGGTGAAAAAATCGCTTTCAAAGTAAGGGATGACTAAATCGTGAAAAATCAATTTTTTCAAATTAGAACCACATTTTTTTATGGCAGATATTGAATCTACGTTGAAAAATAATGAGAGTGTATGCATCACACCCTTGCCCTAAAATGGATATTTTCTGAGTTATTCACAAAAAACTGTTTTTGGTCTTGAATTTTCAGCTATTTCTTTTCCCTTCACGCCAAAAAGGTGAAATTTTCAGGAACTGTTATTTGAACCATGCTGTAGATTTTTTACCCCTTCTTGAAACCGACTTCAAGTTACTATTAGGAGAACCATGGCAAACTCTCGCAGTTATAACTAGAGAAGATGCTCAAAGTTTTGACCGTTAATTTCTAGACATTTATTTATACGTCTCAGGAATGCTTCGTGCGTTGCTCTTCTTATTTCATCGGGAGGAAGAGATCTGCAAAAGTGTTTAAAAACCAAATTGACTATGAATCTAAAAATCTAAACAAACCTGAACGCATTTCTGACTCGTTCTATGCAGTCCTCTTTATCAGTCAGGGGAGTTGAGTAGACAATATTTTTTATCCTACCCCAAACATAATAGTCTAAAGGAGTTAAATCGGGAGAACGTGGTGGCCAAAGATGTGGACCATTGTTCGCCAACCATCGATCTTCAAATAGCCTGTAGAGGATATTTGACACATTGAGTGAATTGTGTGGATGCGCGCCATCTTGTTGATACCATAAGTCATTATGGTTCTGTACTAGCGGCTCAATTATTTGAGTCAATATGTCAGAATATCTATCTCCTAAGGGAGAACATTCTTTAAATAATGCAAACATGTGTAGTGTTCTATCTTACCAGTTAAAGTCCCATCATAAATGTGAACATCGAAAATTGCATTATTTTTGATGGCGCAAAAAACATTGAAACTCCAGGTCTCTTGAAAGTTCCATTGTCTGAAGTGGTGGTTGTTCTCTTCATCCCAATAATGACTGTTATGCCTATTGAAAGAACCATTCTTTGTGAATTTAGATTCATCTGTCCAAATTATACAGTCCAAAAAGTTTTCATTCTCTTGAAATCGAATCATCATAGCTTCGCAAAACTCTGTTCTCCTGACGAAATCAGTTTCCTTCAAATGCTGTACCCTATTGAATTTATATGGGTGCATTTTATGTTTTTTTAATATTCTCCAAACACTCGATTGAGATAATCCCAGATCAATCTCGGCATCTTTGAGAGAATTTTGAGGATTCACACGAAAATTTGCAAGAACTGTAATTTCGTTGTTCTCATCTTCTACTACACTTTTTTCTCTGTGTATAGTTTTCTTAACGAAAGTCCGACATTTCTCAAGTTTGTCATGGTTCTGTTAATGGTATCTCTCGTTGGTCTGGGTCGGTCAGGAAACCTCTCAATGAACAGTCGAATCGTTCTATCTACAACTTTATTACATTCTCCATGAAGTAGAATGAGATTTAAATAATCTTCATTGGTAAAATTAGGCATAGTGATCGATTTTATAACTTAATACGAATTATCACCAAATTAATAGTAAACACAAAATGCTACTGAATAAAGAGGAATTTGGCAGATGTAATTAATGATATGTATCATTAAAAATAAAGAATGTAAAACATGGTAAGTTTTTGCATATGGTTCATAAGGAATTATTTATTTATCACTGGAGAGAAAACCGATGGCCGATTAGTTGAAATAAAGAGGTTTCCGATACAAATTCGAATCAAAATTCGCCATCTATTTAGGAACAACCTGTAACTTTTTTCTCTTGCATATTAGGGTAGTAAAATCTAAACCATGGTTTAAGTAACAGTTCCTGAAAATTTCATCTTTTTGGCTTGAAGGGAAAAGAAATAGCTGAAAATTCAAGACCAAAAACAGTTTTTTGTGAATAACTCAGAAAATATCCACTTTAGGGCAAGGGTGTGATGCATACACTCACATTATTTTTTAACGTAGATTCAATATCTGCCATAAAAAAATGGGGTTCTAATTTGAAAAAATTGATTTTTCACGATTTTGTCATCCCTAACTTTGAAAGCGATTTTTTCACCCCCTGTATCATGAATCGCGATTTCGATTTTTAAAGTGGATACATCAATCTTACATCTTGAAAAATCCCAAAAATGAAAATTTTCCATCCAAAAACCTCGAAGTTATTCTTGTTTCAGCGGAGCTCTATTTTCGATTTTTTTTTTCGAATTTTCCCGCTCAGAGAGAATTTTCCAACCAAAACTGAAAAATGTTACATCAAAATAACATGAAATTTTCTAAGGAATCTATTTCTGCAATGAAAAAATGGAGTTCTAATTTGAAAAACGGAAGTTGACGTCATTTCCGGAAAAACCGGAGGTGCTCATGCCTTAAAAATATTTTAGATTTCATCAGCATCGTGAAGTACTTATAAGTGCTGAATTTCATGAAAATACGTACAGTAGTTTCCCGTATAAATATGGGTGAGGTTCCTCGTGAAAGACCCTGTATAGCATATGCGACCGATCGTTAAAATTGCGAATGGTCGAGAATAGACCCCCTGTAATTTTAAATCTTTCACCGGAGAAATCGAGGAACATAAAGGTTAAAATATAAAAATTCCATATAGTTTACATGCAGTGTGCGAAGTAGGTATTTCGCACACTACTTCGCGCACGGTGTCATGGTAACGAAGGAAAATGAAAAAAAGGGTCACTTCGCATATTGTTGTCAATGCGCGAACCTTGTCATTTTTTGACGTTTGTAGAAAAATGTATTTTAATGTATAGATTATATTGTTTATGTCAAATGTAAGATTAATGTATTGTTATATAATAGCTATCAATGCTAAATAAAGTTCTATTCTATTCTATTCGTCCGGCATGGCTGAAATTTTGGAAGAGCCTTTAGAACCTAACTCTACTGCAGAGTTCCAAGTTTGAACACGATCGGATCTATATTGTTGGAGAACCGAGCAGCCTTTTGTGAGTTCGGTAGCTGGATGCGAATCGTCGTATGATATGTTGTCTATGGTCGTATTTTTGCGAGAACCTTCAAAAAAAATATGAATGTCAAGATGACATATTTTTGCGCATATGTTATGGGCAAATCGTTATATTTCATCACAAATCTATGGGAGATGATAGCCCTAAATTAGCTGGTTTTGAAAGAGATCCTCCTTAGGAGGAGACAACTAAATATTGAAGGGATTTCTATGAACAAGAGTGAATATCTTTGAGAAATAGATAAGGCGATTCTTCTTCAAGAGATCCATGTGCCTTCAGAGGAGTATATTTGCGAGAAGGCACTTTTGAAAGGTTATGTATTATTTTTAATATGATATCGCTGAAATTTTGCTGAAGGCTTCTGATCTTGTAAGGTGAGAGGCTCATTTGTGGATATTAATTCTCGTGATGGGTAGAGAGGAATTTTAGGCCAGTTTTTCTATCACTAATGAGAATATATCTTTATGTTTCACCTCATCACCTTTAGATCTATCAATGGACATTTATTGGGTAAGAATAAGTAATTGAATATTACTGGAATTCAATTGAATTTCATTCAATATGTTAGTAACTAAACTTATAATTTTCTTTACTTTGATTATTTAAATATGACATTAATTCCAGTAATATTTTTCAAGAATAATTATGAAGAATCAAGAAGAATTGAAGGTAGACAATAATGTGTTAATTTTTTCATCAATGCTTTCTATCCTGACTTCACGAAAAAAAAAATTGGTTCAAGCACTGACGTGAAGTCAGGAGCTTTTGCGCGTATGTTCTATTGTCCATTCTCCTGTATTGGACACTTTTAATCGAATTTACCATGGTGAATTCTATTGTCTATTCTCCTGTATTGGACAGCCTTAATCGAATTCACCATGGTAAATTTGATTAAGAGTGTCTAATACAGGAGAACAGACAATATAATTCACCATGGTAAATTCGATTAAGAGTGTTCAATACAGGAGAATGGACAATAGAACATACGCGCAAAAGCTCCTGAATTCACGAAAAAAAAATTGGTTCAAGCAATGACGTGAAGTCTGGAGCTTTTGCGTGTATGTTCTATTGTCCATTCTCCTGTATTGAACACTCTTAATCGAATGACGTAGACAAGCAAATGAATAGTATTTAATAATAAGTACTTACAGTGTAACATCCATTTTATTATGTTCGACCGATGAAATATTAGCAAAACTACTTGTATAAGCATGATATGATTCTTGAGTTATATGTATTATGTATCTGAACCTGTGAGTTTTACCCACAATACCCGATTTTGCATAAATGCAGATATCTTAAAACAGTCATGTTTGCAAGTTCACCATTCTTCATAGGCATTCCTCATATATTTATCGTTCAATAAAACAATAATGTCACAAATAGATTATAGTACCTGTTTCCTAAATTGATTTTCCTCTATCGGAGATCTTCAGTTATCGTTCATTTAAAATACAAAATCCTATCCTCGATCTAGAAGAAATACTGACATTTATATTACTTGACCACAGAAGAGGGTATACTATAGTCGAATTTAAGCGAATAACCTAAACAAAGTTGTTAAGACCAATCCCTTTCTATCATAACCGATCGGTTATGTTTGGTAGAGGAACCACTGTGTTTTGGTTATTCGCTTAAATTCCACCATGTTTAAAAAATACTTACGTATAGATATAAATAATATAAATTAACGAAAGTATTCGATATACAGGGTGTCCCGTAAAGACCACGTCAAACGAAAACGGAATGTAGATCAGAATGTGCTCTATCTGATGTGAAAAAATCGTTTATATGAAAGTCGCACAGTGTGAGAGATATTTGATGTTTTATGAAAATGTTGAATTTTTACACTTAAAATGCTTTCTCTCTTGCGGAAGCTACAATTGAATACATTTTGAATCAGTTTTTTCCGTAAATATTGTTGAATGATTACTTCAATTCATGCAATGAAAAATAGCACATAATATTATACAGGGATTCTGAAAAATAAAATTGAAATTCATGTTCTGAAGGAAGTGTTTTTTTTTTACTGAATTCTATCTGACGTGGAATAAAATAAAACACTAGAACTTTTCTGCATATTACGTTGAAAAGTTGCCCTTTTTGTGAGGATTCCGAAAAGGTAAAACAAAGGTGATAACCTCCTTCACGAAAAAAGATATTCGAATGTTTATCGAAAATGAAGCATTTATGTGAAAAACTCATTTTTCACCTTTTCCATAAATACTTCCATTTTGCACTTCCTGCTGAAAATAATCAACCAACAAATCAATAAAATGTTATTAAGATGCCAATTCAGTGATTGAGTTTTTTATTTCTTTTTCTTTGCCTAAAGAAATCTCGAACATCGATATGATGTGATGCGATTCAATGATTCAAACTTAAGGCACTTAAGGTATCTATGGAAACGTTCATTTTCATCTAGTGGGGGTTAATGCGTATCAGTTTACTGGGTAAAATGTCTCCAGAAAATGTTTCGTATACTGCAAGAGAATACGCCGACATGCACCTTATTTATGGAGAAGTACGTCTTAATGCTAGAGCAGCGTCGAGGCTTTATTCAGAGCGGTACCCCAATCGCCGACATCCTAATTACGAAGTTTTTATCCGGACCCATAATGCAATTGTCGAAGAAAGAGTTCCTGATGGGAGTCGTAAAAGTAGTGGCCGGCCTTCGATCGTGGAGGATGACACCATTTTGAATGAAGTCGAATATAATCCTTCAGTATCAACCAGAATGATAGAGCTCATGACAGGCATATCAAAATCAAGTGCCCATAGAATCCTGAAGAATCACAAATATCACCCCTACCATATTCAGCGAGTTCAACAACTACTACCAAGAGACTATCAAGCCCGAGTAGAATTTTGTCAACAAATGTTGCTAAAACATACAGAATTTCCCGATTTTTTCAATAATATCCTTTGGACTGATGAGTCTTCCTGTACTCAAAGCGGGTATATCAATCTGCATAATCTTCATAGTTGGAACATCGAGATTCCGCACAATATAAGGCAAGATAGATCCCAATATCGATTTACGGTGAATTTATGGACTGGAATATACGATGGAAAAATATTAGGTCAGAATATCAGGACAGAATTGCCGCAATCATTAAACGGCACCAACTATTTTAATTTTCTAAGGAACAGTATACCCTTACTCTTAGAAGATATACCACAGGAAGTGCGACGTAATATATGGTTTCAACACGACGGGTGCCCAGCACACTACAGTCGTCATATCAGGGAATATTTAAACCTCACCGGTGGATCGGAAGGGGCGGTGAAATTTTGTGGCCTCCCCGTTCACCAGACTTAAATCCTCTGGATTTTTTTACTGGGGTTTTTTAAAAAATGAAATTTATTCGAATCCCATAAGAGATGAAGCACAACTAAGGGACCGCATTCGTAATTCAGCAGCCAAAATAGCGGGGAGAATTTGTATGCTTTGAAAAGGTAATTTCTCAATATGCAGGTCATGTATTAAAGAAGGGGGTGGTCATTTTGAGCATTTGCTCTAATAAGAATCCTGAATTTGTATTATTGATATTTTTATAAAGTTTCTTCGCAATAGATTTGTTGATGTTGAAGGTCCTGTGCGTTATTACATTATATCATTGCAATTAATGAATAATTTCACTTTATAAGTAATTTAAGGACTAACTGACATTTTTCAAGAGAATTATTCAATATGTTACAGCAGAATCTGCAAAATGAAAGGATTTGTGGAAAAGGTGAAAAAATCAGTTTTTCACAGAAATGCTCCATTTTCGATAAACATTCAAATATCTTTTTTCGTGAAGAAGGTTATCACCTGTATTTAACCTTTTCGGAATCCTTACAAAATGGGCAACTTTTCAACGTAATATGCGGAAGAAGTCTAGTGTCTTTTTTTATACCACGTCAGATAGAATTCAGTACAAAAAATGGTTTCAAGCCCTGTGGACAGGAGCTTTCTGGCGCTCTAGTTCAAACAGACAAATTATATCTGGTATTGGTTTCTCAGAGTTGGGAATTATATCAATGTATTCATATGATATCACTGCATCATAAAGGAAATTCAATTCAAATAATAGTTTATTAGATAAGTAATAATATATTACCTTGTAATCGATCAAAAATTTCCTGATCTACGTTCACCAAACTACAGAATTATGCTTTCAATATTTACGTAATATTTTCAAACATTTTCAGGTGAGGACCCCGTTGCATCGCTAAAATACGAGTATTTCAACCCCAATATTTTTGAAGTTACAATATTCCCTTCTGTCAAGTTGACATTATGAGAATTCATACATAGAATAATAATTACATCAATCTGTGAAATACGATTTACATTGAAATTTTTAAAAATCATATCTCCGAAAGTATTAGCTTGTTAGAGTTGAAAATGATATGAATGGATTCTTATGATAAAACTGCTTATTAAAAAAAATTTGATTTGGAATTTGTTCCGTAAAAAAAAATTTTTTTTTTGTTACTCCGAAACCATCTGTCCGATTTTGCCCAATAACGAACTTAGCCGAGATATTCATCCCCCAAACCTACTCTGAAAATTTCAACTCTCTAGCTCATTCCGTTCGAGAGTTATCGTGCTTACGGACGGCCGGCCGGCCGGACAGAATGAATTCCGACCACGGATTCTTGATCAGTGAGTCGAACCAAATCGTTTAAGACCATTTTCATCGAAATATTCCAAAATTACAGACATTTGGGCAAATTGATAAGCACTCAGTTCCGAGGAACTAGAGCGCCAAAAACACTTCCTTCAGAACATGAATTTTAATTTTTTTTTTCAGAATCCCTGTACAATATTTTGTGCTATTTTTCATTGCATGAATTGAAGTGATCATTCAACCATATTTACGGAAAAAAAACTGATTCGAAAAGTATTTAATTGTAGCTTCCGCAAGAGTGAAAGCATTTTAAGTGAAAAAATTCGACATTTTCATGAAACATCAAATATCTCGAAAACTGTGAGACTTTCATATGAACGATTTTTTCACATCAGGTAGAGCACATTCTGATTTTCTTTCCGTTTTCGTTTGACGTGGTCTTTACGGGACACCCTGTATATCAGTTTAAATCACTTCTCAGATGTATGTACAGCCTTTAATACAGAGGATGGTTGGTATTTATCTTAATCATTATCACAGATCCTCGGAAATTGATAAAAACAAGCCCTGTGGACATGAGCTATCTGGTGCTCTAGTTCAAACAGACAAATTATATCTCCGAAAGTATTGGTTTCTCAGAGTTGGGAATTATATCAATGTATTCTTATGATAGAACTGCATCATAAAGGAAATTCAATTCAAATAATAGTTTATTTATCAAGATTAAATGAGCAATCTGAGAATGAGAACTGCACCATGGAAGAAATCAAATTAAAATAGCTGAAATGAATTTGACTCTCTCTTATAGAACAGGATGACATGTACGAGTATGAACACAGATCATATAATAAAGCTTAGATTGAATAATCATAGCATTCTGTGAAAACATAGTACGCCACATTTGATATCGTGACGTGAGGTTTATATACTCGTAAATCGCCCGATTGCCTTGCCACGTGCCTCTTACCTCGACGCTCCACTATATTTGTACCTTTAGGGTTTCGGGTGAGGCCGCTTTTCGCCATTTCGACGATTGCTCGACTTTTC
Organism: Halyzia sedecimguttata; assembly: GCA_937662695.2. NCBI lineage: Eukaryota > Metazoa > Arthropoda > Insecta > Coleoptera > Coccinellidae > Halyzia > Halyzia sedecimguttata. The sequence goes on from OW569413.2 coordinate 12,844,479, forward strand.
TGGAATTTTTTTAAGATACTCAGGGCTTCCCGATCTCGACGAAAATCACCTTCGGCGATACGTCGGTCCTTGTCCTCGACGCAGCGATATTCGCCCTTTGCAGGGCGCGCGGCTTCGCCGCTCGCGAAAATTTCTTTGAAACCGCCTATCTAGAAAGTTTTCGCAATCTACCTTCAATGGTTCTGAGCTTGCGCGTTTAATAATATAGCGTTGAAAAGTAAATCTAAATTTTATCTAACAGATCTCGTGTATGACGTACAATTTCCCAACTTAAGCGAAAATTTTAAAAGTGGCCTTAAACCACAGAACATTCAACGTTTTAAGATTTCAAATGTAGTTTCTATATTACATCTATGCAGAAATGTTGATTATTACGTACCAGATGAGATACTGGGCCTTGGGCCTCTTTTTTGGCAGATGCGACATAAGGCTCCAAGGACAAAGGATGCCCCTGCTTTGCATAACGACAATACGAAACGACCAACGAAAACGAACGAAAAACCTAAAGTTTGGTTTGTAACTTATGATTCTGAACCTGTGGTTCAAACTCTAGAAGATGTTAGTGTCAAAATAACACTTCCAAAGGCATCGCAAAAAAATAAGGTAAAGGTTAATTTCATGTCTTAACATATACCTAACCAGCTAAAAAGTTTTTATCACTGTTCATCTCAAGCTTTTACTTGATCTGTTAACAAACTGTGTTCATCTCCTGACTCCTAAGATTTTTTCTTAACGATTAATGTGAAAATCGTTCAACAGAACCACAGATTTATACTTGGTGAATAAAATATCACACTCACACACTCGTTTATATTTCAATTCCAGTGTCGTATCTATTTGTTCTCAATCATATTAAACTACTATTCACCTAATCTTTGTTCTCAGTGATAATCTTTTCGAAGCATATTCGGAAGTTGGCATGCATGTTTTTCGAAATGACGTTATCGATTTCATTTCAGCAGACAATTATCTAAAGGCGCGTTCTCATGAGTCAAGTATAGTTGATCGAAATAAGGTTGATCAACAAAAGTTGAATGGAACAGATCAAGTCGTTATGTCTGTTTTTTCGAATTTTTGGGCCAAAACAGTTTCAAACTCTTAGTTTAGACTCCCTCTGATAAAGTGGAATCCGAGGTCAAACTTATATCTGTCAAGCCGTACGTGCGAGAGCACGAATGAAATGAAAGGGTTGTAGGGTAGTTTTGTGGCATAAATATCTGGGTTGAGTTCGTTAATGGGTAAAATCCGCCGAGTGGTTTCGGAGATATAGCCATCTGAATGAATGTTTTTCCCAATAATTCTTGAATTGAAACTCAGTAGTTAGTTGAAAAATACCGTCACGAAGACCTATTTCGTGAGGATCGAATGATGAGAAAATTAAAAAAAAAATTATTTAAGAATCTCAGAAACTATCTATGGATCGCTGAAATGTTGGAAAGAGCCTTCAAAACCTCATTTTACAGCAGCAAAGTTCTCTAGATTCAAACTCGCTAACGGATCTATATTGTTGAAAATGTTAGGATTTTTTTTTCTAGGAGCCAATATGCGAGTAGCCTTGGGCGAGTTCAGTACCTGAATGGGTGACCACTCTGGCTGTGAATATGAATAAATGCGCAAATGCAGACTGCCGTACGTCAGTGCTTTGTCAATGTTTTTCACACGTTTAAATATTAACTGATCAGTGGTTAAATTCTAAAATGGTGGCGAATGCAGTTTTGCGGACTGTGTACAGATGGTAGCATGGTTGAACAAAAGAACTGAAAAGAATGCTATATAATATGGAGAAAATTGTTACAATCACGGACGTGCAGTCAGGAGCTTGCATGTTCTATTGTCTATTCACCTTCAATCGAATTTACCATCGAAATACACTGCTTTCCCAACCTTTATAAAATATGAATACATTTCGTAACATTTTAATGACAGACTTGAATACCTAATTTGAGAATCTATGATCGCAGAATTTTTAATTCTGAGATATGTACCTACCTATTCTGTCGGAAATGAAATTCGTTGAATATCTAAGTACGAAAAAACGTCTCAAGTAAATTAGCGAGTCGGAATTCTAGAAGTAAACACCGAGTTTTAATTGGATCAGATTTGTATATGTTTTGAGTTATAAAGGAAATAATAACAAAATTCAGAAGAGTATAACTCCAAAACAATTTGGCCGATTATGCCATTTAACGAACTTAAATATGTCGCATTCGGATGAGCAAACCTACCGTGAAAATTGCAAGTCGATACTAATTCCGTTCTCAAGTTATCGAGATTTTTTTAAATTTCCAGTGTTACGGTCGTTACAAAATCACATACATACTTTCAAGTCTAATGTCGATATTCTTCAACTTGTTACCAAGTTCCAATTCGACGGGGACTGCATTTTTTGAGTTATCGAGAAAATAATCTTCCAGATGGGTATAACTCCGAAACTGTTGGACCGAATACTTTCCCATTCAGATGCACAACCTACCCTGAAAATTGCAAGTCCATATCTCTGTGTTCGAAAGTTATCGTGCCAACCGTCACCCATCCAGCTAGTGAATTCACCCAAGGCTGCTCGGATCTCCAACAATATAGATTTGGCTGTAGAGTTAGGTTTTGAATGCTCTCGCCAATTTCAGCGATGTCGGAAGAATACTTCCTGATATACGGGGTGAGTCTTTAAGTCGTACATTGATTTTAACCATAGATTCTTCCCATCAAATAGAACGCTTTTTTCATTTCCTATTTTCCTGGTTCGGCTCGGGTAAAAAGTAACAAGCGTTTAAAGATTTCACTATGTTTTAATACACTCTGCATGTAAATTATCTATGACATTAATGATGGACGATAAAAGGGTACGGTAACGTGATTTACAACTTGATTCGGGATTCCAACGCTCAGGGGCGGATCCATAAAAGTAGTGAAATTTCTAGAGTTTCTAATTTTATAACAGTCAATGAAGAATATCTCGAAAACGATGCGTTTAAGAAGGAATGATAAGGAGAATAATGATATGTTCTAAAATGATTGAATATTCTGGAAATGACTCAAGAAAAACTGTATCTGCTATTTCGTTTAGTTTTATGAATCCACGAGTCTATTACTAGAAATCCAGTGGCAGTAGGAAAAAACTAATATTCAGAGAATATGTACCATAGTTATAGGAAACTTCACACCAACTTTCATTTTATTCGGAAAAGGCATGTCAAGGCTACAAAATTAACTGTTAATTTTTTCGAAATTTCAACATCCTGTATCTTTTTACCTGGCCGAATTTGGAAAAATGATAGATGAAAAATGTGCTTCATTCGATGATAAGAATCTATGGTTAAAATTAATGTACAACTCAAACCGCCGTATTCACAAAGCATTTAATCCCCGTTAAGTCCTAACTGAGGTCCTCAGTTAAGGATAAATAAGAATCGCAACCTCAGTTAACGTATGTAACGGTGGTGAAACAGGCCTGTTTTACGTTAATTTTCACGTTAACTGAGGTTGCGATTCTTATGTATCCTTAACTGAGGACCTCAGTTAGGACTTAACGGAAATTGAATACTTTGTGAATACGGTGGACTGACTCACCATGTATAGACTTGTTTTCAATGATTTTTTTGAAATTTTTTAGTGATACGATCCTCATGAAATTTTGCACAAATTTTTGCGACGGCATTCTACAACTAATTACCTCGTTTGAATTTGATCTGATTCATATTAAATTTTGAGTTATTGAAGGAATAAAAACCAAATCTCAGATGCCTATAACTCCAAAACCGTTTGACCGATTATGCCTATTAACAAACTCAAATGTTGCATTTGGATGCGTAAACTACCCTGAAATTTGCAATTTTTTGATTTGATATTTTTTAAAAATTTTCTACTGATACGATTCTCACAAAATTTCACGAACCTCTTTGTGTTAGTATTCTACAACTAATTACCAAGTTTCGATTTGATCGGATTTGTAATGGTTGAAGACAAAATTAGTACTCGGAAGCCGTTGGGCCGATTGTGTCCATTAACGAAATTGCCTTTCGTATTTGGACGTGCCACCTACCCTGAAAATTTCAAGTCACTATCTCTCTTCGTTCGAAAGTTATCGTGACAAGGGCCGGCCGGATAGAATCAAATTTGACCTCGAATTCTTCATCAGTGAGTCGAATCTAATCGTTTGAGACCATTTTCGGCCAATAATTCGAAAGTTACAGACATTGGGCACGCTGTTCCCCAGAACATGCGTTATAGAAACGTAATTTTTATAATTTTTCAGAAGAAATACAGGATGGTTAAAATTTTCGTAGCACAACTTTGAGAGTCGATGCAATATTCAATTTCAAGAGAAAAATGCCCTAGGAACCACAAATACTTCATAACCAAGCTTCAGAGTATTCAAGTTTCCAGATTATGTTCTGGGGAACAACGTACTATCATTTTGCCAAATGTCTGTAATTTTCGAATTTTTTGCCGAAATTGATTTCAAACGATTAGGTTCGGCTCACTGATGAAGAATTCGAGGTCCAATTTGATTCTGTCCGGCCGTTGCCAGTGTTGCCACGATAACTTTCGAACGGAAAGCGATAGCGAAATTTTCAGGGTACGTTGCACATCCAAATGGACAAGTTAATGGGCATTAATCGTCCAAACGGATTCAAAGTGCAAATTTTGTTTTCAAACAATACAGATCCGATCGAATTGAAAATTGGTAATTAGTGGTGTAATTATTGATAGGTTTTTTTCTGGGTTTTCAATTTCAATAATAAATAATGAGTATACCTCCCACAGTATCCTTTAATGACCACTTAGTGGTGTAATGCCGACACAAATAGTTATGGCAAATTTTGTGAAGATCGTATCACTAAAAAAATTTTAAAAGCTTATTAAAACACATTATGTATCTCAGAAACTATATCCGTCCGATGTTGCTGAAATTTTGCGGGACCCTTCAAATTCCTTATTCTAATGCCAAGTTCCAAATTGAACACGATCGGATCTATATATTCTAGGAGTTATTGAAGAAATACTGCGAACCGATCAGCGTCGGGCGAGTTCAGTATCTGGATAGGTGACCGCTGTTACCACGATAACTTGTGAATGGAAAGAGATAGCGACTTGCAATTTTCAGGATAGGTTGCGTATCCGAATGTCGTGGCTCAGTGAGTCAATGGGCATAATCAGCCAAACGGTTTCGGAGTTATACCCATCTGAAATCTACTTTTCCCAATAACTCAAATAACAATACAGATCCGATCGAATTGAAACTTGTTAACTTGTTGAACAATTCTGACGAACAAATTTTTGCGAAACTTCCTTCCGGTATCGCGATTTTGCGAGAGCCTTTAAATTCCATAGCTTCCAAATTTGAACACGATCGGATCTATATTGTTGGAAATCATGAAAAAATATTGGAAGCCGAGCAGCCTTTAGGCGAGTTCAGTAGCTGTATGGGTGACCATTGCCACGATAACTTTCGAAAGGAAAGACATAGCCACGGGCAATTTTCAGAGTAGGTTGTTCATCCAAATGCGACAGAGTCAAGTATGTACTTTAATGGGCATAATCGGCCTAACGGCTTCGAAGTTATATCCAACTGAAATTTTGATGTTATTTCCTCAATAACTCTAAGAATTGAAATCCGACCTAATTCAAACTAGGTAATTACTTGTATAATGTAAAATGTAGAGTGGTAAATTTGTTTTTCTTCAAAAATTTTATATTTCAGAAACTATCCGTTAGAATCCGCAGAAATTTTGCATATATATAGAGCATCAGGGTCGATAATTTTTGAAACCGAATAAAATTATAGTAGAATAAAACCCGTTGTAAAAGGAAGAGAATATAACAAAAATAATAGGAAAAATAATTTACGGGTGATCTGAGGTCAGGAAGGGGGAGAGGGCGAGTTTTTAAGGGTAAAAAACGGTTTATCTCGATTTCCGGCAAAACTACAAGTCCTATGGAGAAAAAATAAAAGGCAAAGTTGTAGGTAATAAAAAGATCTACAACTTTTGTTTTTACACTTTTCACATAACCTCAAAATTTATGTGAAAAATTCAAATAACCACATTTTTGGTTTTTAATTTTTATCTTTTACAAAAAAAAATTTTTTTCAACAAATTTGGCAAAAACAAACCTTTTCATGTTCCAAATACACTGTAATTTTTTGGATTAAAAATATTTCTTCTTTCACCTTAATTTGCCTTAATATCTAAAAAGCATCTTAATTTTGAATAAAAAATTGTCACGTCAAAATATCTGCTTTTTTAAAATGTGGGTGGGCTTTTCGTTCGTTGAAATCTCTACTTTCTGATGGTGTAAATAAATTACATTACTATGGTTAATTCTCTCAGAAAATCAGAAAATGCTACAAAGTAACAGACAGTAAAAGGCGCAGACCCTCATAGCCCCTTCCTCACTTCTCTATGAAATACCTTTTGATGGGCTAAAATTACCCGAAGGTTACTCAGGTATACAAGTTATCTTAAAATACCAATAAATAGGCATCTACACATATAATTTAGAGAAGATTCTACAACTTTCTCAAAATATGTGGATATCTTATTAAATAATAACTTTATTAACTTAGCATTTTCCGAGAAAATTTACCATAGTAATGGCAATTTTTTTTACACCATCAGAAAGTAGAGACTCCAATGAACAAAAAGCCCATCTACTTTTCAAAAAAGCAGATATTTTGACGTGAGAATTTTTGTATGAAAATTTGGGTGCTTTTTCGATATTAAGTCAAATTAAGGTGAAAAAAAAAATATTTTAAATCCAAAAAATTACAGTGTATTTGGGACATGAGAAGGTAAGTTTTTGCCAAATTTGTTAAAAAAAAATGTTTCTGTAAGAGATAAAAATTAAAAACCAAAAACGTGGTTATTTGAATTTTTACATAAATTTTGAGGTTATTTGAAAAAAGTCTGAATACAAAAGTTGTACATCTTTTTATTACCTACAACTTTGCCATTAAACATTTTTCCATAGGACTTGTAGTTTTGCCGGAAATCGAGATAAATCGTTGTTTACCCTTAAAAACTCACCACGTTCCCCTTCCCGAACTTTGATCGCCCGTAAATTATTGTTCCTATCATTTTTGTTATAATTCTTTTCCTTTTCCAATGGGTTTCATTCTACTATAATTCTTGTTCACTTTTTATCATTTGTAAAGGCTTCGACCCTGGTCTAATAAACCCTCCAGCTGCAATTTACAATTGAGTACCAAATTTCAGCTCGATCGACTCTGTATATGAGGCGTGAATATATGATGGAACATGCGCGCAAAATGTCCTAACTTCACAGTGCTTTTAAAGAATATTTTTAATTGTTAAGCATATTGCGTATACATCGATTTTTTGTGCTTATTTGGACTGAGTCCAAGCACGGGCCTAAGGGGAGGATGTTCCTCCCCCAATATTGAATGGAGTTGGCAAATTTTCACCACGGTTAGAAAAATTTCGAATGAGTTGGAAACAAATTCGAAGCAGTTGGAAAAATTTCCATAGAGTTGGAATATTTCCGAAAAATTGTCATAAAATTTTAAGCAATTTGACCGCCTGACCGGGTAAATACAAAGCACGTATAGATAATAGGGTCGGGATAACATGGAATATAACACCATTTGTACCCTTTTGTACACATTTCTGTTGCCGTAAATTCAATATTCAATAGTTTTCGGCACAATCTGTGCAGCCGGCAAAAACTAATATTTATCATAATATTGCATTAGTGGCTGAAGGACTCAGGTCGATGGCCATAAATATATTTATTATTATTTATTGCATTAGTGGCTCAGTATTTATTCACAAATTATTTATTCTCTTTTGCGTCACCCCAAAGCGGGTAGGTACCCGCGAAACCGAAACATCTCTGTTTCGGTTTAGCCTACTAGTAATCCTTAAGGGTTACATAAAAAAAATCCGATGGTGACGGGGGGACTGCTATGAAAATTAATTTGCCAACATTGGGGAGATCCCCCCCCCCCTTAAGGGTCAGTCCCTGGTCATGGTTATTCAGTCCGTACAACACTTCCAAGAAACCGAGAACAGAACATCAAAACTTGTTTTCGGAAATTCAAACTCATCTATTTCTATTATTAAAAGAAAGGAGCAAATTGCGTGCGTACTCACATATTTACGTTGCTAAATTCAATAGAAATAAAAGCCTTTTAAAATGCCGCGCGACAGTGAGAAACAGCTCAAATTGGTACCAGATGGTTTGTTTTATGACATACTCGACTTGGGATAACGCAATATTATGATAAATATTAGTTTTTGCCGGCTACACACATTGTGCGGAAAACTATTGAATATTGAATCCAATGAGAGCAGTTAGCATTAGATTGAGTCCAACACGGCAAATATTATCTAATTAAATAGGGTAATCTCCAATTTGTTCTGCACAATATAACATCTTTAGACAAATAACAAAATCTGTGGTCTTGAAATGTTTTCATTCATCCTATTTAATCCCAATTTTTAAATTAAAAACATGAAACAATTTTTACCAATATGTCTTCTACGCAGATATCCCAAATATCTCAAGTTCCCAGTGGAGGCCTACGTCCAATAGCCACCGGAAACTGGGGATGTGGCACGACCCGAAAGGGAGATGTGCAAATCAAAGTTATAATCCAGTGGTTGGCAGCAAGTGTGGCCGGGGTTCCATCTCTAATTTATTTCACATGTGGACACCAACAAATGTCAAAACTAGACACAGTGTGTAGAATACTTCTAGATAGAAAGTGGTGTGTTAAAGACCTCACGAAGGCTATTTTGAAATACTCCAATCAGGTCTTGCATGGCAGAGAAATTAGTGGAAATTTATTCCAAGAATTAATAAGTCACGACAGAAGTGCATAATAGTTGAAACATTATTCTTTAATTATTCCTGTGTTTCTAAGGATATTTTAAGCAACAAAAGTGAGAATAATTTATGCTATTCGGAAATATATAGTGTTTCCTCAGTATATTGACAAACTTCAGGAAGGTATTTTTATGACCATAGGTACTTACTGTTTGCTGGGAATGCCCATGATTCAATGAATATCTTAAACGACATTGTGAAGCATATACAGGGAGTTGAACTTCTTTCATAAATCCCAAAAACTATTCTTAATTTTGGTCATATTCTTAATATAGAGAGAAAAATTATTAATTTCATCAAAGGCCAGTGGCTTTCGAATAGAGTTGTAGCTCATAAAAGAAAATTAATTGTAGTATCAGTTTCATCTGAGGCTTCAACACATAATATTTTTTTAAACATTTATGATATGCAGCCCATATAAGATAAAAGGTTTTTGTGAAGGTTCTAATGACAGAACATTCACAAAAACCTTTTCCACCATTTAATCAGTCCTCTAAGATGGGCTACATTATATCAAGTGTGTTCAGGAGATCAAACTAAGTGCATATATAACATAATATCCACTTATTACTCCCCGGTCATAATGCTTACATACACCATGTTGTTTAGCCAACCTTCAACAACATTTACTTTGATAACAAACCATTTTAAGGGAAATGTTCTGATATATTTCCACAATAGAAATTATCTTGAGGTTTGTTGATATACAAAATGATATATGAAAAAGCTAATGGTAAGATCACAACTACTTATTCCAGTTATCAAATCGAACAATTGTGGAATATTTTGAACAAAGCAAACTTTTTGTAATAAATGGCTGCAAGTCAGCTTTTCCAATGTCATAACGTCATAAACGTTTTCGAAATTAATAGTAATTTTATGATCAACACTCAATTATTATAGCATTCAATCAACTGTTGAAGCCAACTAATGGTATTCCACTGTATTAGCAACACCTAAACTATTTCGAAACACACGTTTTTGGTACAAAAATGAGTACAATTTCAATGAATTTTTCATATACACATCGATTATTGAATAAAGTAGACATACAACAAATAGAATTTATTTAGAACATAAAATCGTCTTCCGCTGAACTCAAATTGTATACTATAGTAGTTTTTATAAATATTTTTTACCAGCTGTTATATTTACTGATTACAATAAAAGACAACACACTGTAACTGAAGGATTGTTTATTACAAATTTTAATAAATATTATGTTTTTAATAATTCTAAAAAAAGATTCCACGCATCCTTCGACCCAAACCTTGCCTATCATACAATATGTTGAATTTGTTAACGAATTGATTCAGGTCATTGCAGCCCTTCGTTAGGGTACCCAGGTAGGTCATCAATCCTACATCATTGCATTGCTGAAAATGAGAAAGATTAGCACATCATCTTTCTTATTACGAATTCAGGAGGAGAATAATGTTTAAAATTGAAGTGTTCATGTTTACACTAAGTGTTCCGAAGTTAACAGGCTTATTCAGATTGGGAACCGATAATGATCTACTTGAGACTATACATCAATTGGAGTGGTAAAGAAGAATATTTGGCATGAAGAACAAGGCATGAAGATATCTTTTTGGAGGCTCAAATATTTTGCAAAAATATGACAAAGGAATCTTTTAAAGATATTCAATTCCATTTCCAATGAAGATTTTGCCTGATCTTTGATAATCACAAGAATAAACACTCATTAGTAAAGGTTTACCAAAATCAAAACAGAACTGAATTATGGCATTAAAATAAAATCTACACAAATTTACATTGAGTTGAAATACAACTATCCAGATAACCACCTCAGATAGCAGGTGGCTTGAATAAGAGAAAATTTGACCAACTTTTTGAATGCGATCAGAAATGAAGTAGCATCTTAAAAGGTAATTTAGTTAAAATTATCCAAAAGTATATTCTCATACTGAAAAGTTACATAACTACGGAAATACAAGATTTTCAATATTCTGATTTTCTGAAATATCTCTAGAATGCTGTAGAATATTATCGACTTTTTTATAGCATAATACTGTAGAATCTATAATGTATTTCAAGATTTCAAATTAAGGTACTTGTGAGGTCCTACTAAATACAGACCTGCAGTGTCCCAAAATAGACTCAAGTGTTCACCTTAAGATGCACAGTTGACACCGAGAGTCCCACAGGCAAAGAGATATGCAATGAAATTTCAAGGAATCTTCATACAAACACAAGAATACTCACAAAGAGCAAATTAAATGACGTCCAAAAAAATTATAAACCAATACATACAAATTCTCTTGAGATAAAAACTGCCAATTGAAATTGAAAATTTTCCAGTAAAGTTTTGGAATAAAATCAATAATGAACTCAATTAAATGGAAGTCGTGAAATATTAAGTGAAAAGGGGGAAAAAAATTGGACGTTTTAACCAAGTTCAAAGTTGAGATAACTTTCAACTTCTAGCCCAATGGCTGTTGCTGTTATCCACAGTGCCACAGCAACACAATTTACAGAAAGTGCCCCACTATGTCTTGGGTGATAATTTCTCCATTTTAAAAAATTATCAACTACTGATCGTAGAGCATTGCGTGGACAAGTTTTGAATTAAGCTTGACAAAAATGATATGCTCCCAGATTGATTAGTTCTATTTAAAAAAAATTCTGCCCCCACTTTCTACCTATTAAAATGAATTAATTGGACGAAGAAGCTCTTAGGATCAACCCAGGATATCACTCTATTTTTATGTTTTTTTTTTATATTTTTCATTATAAGGTGAATTGAATATGAATTTCCCTCCAATATTTCAGGGAAAAAAGTCCAGACTTACTGCAGAAAGACAGAAAAATTAATTACATGAAATTTTTTAGATTCCCCCAATTTTTATATATGTATTCATTATTTGTGAAAATACTATGCCAAAAATATTATTGTTGGATAAAGTGAATAGTATCTACTCACATTATAGAAATCTTGTCGAAACCTAGTATTCTGCATCACAGGTAATCGATGACACAGAGAATGAGCTTCCCTAAGTATCTCGTGATTTTTTGGTAATTGCCCACTCTCAACAGCCTTCATATACTCCAAGATAATCTTCACCCTTGAATACAACATTTTGATGGCACTATGTTGGGCAGAGAGATGCTCTGCAACCAAGGAACTTTCACCAGATTCTGATGCAGACATACGTGCTACATGATCTACACCAATGCGTTCAGCTTCTTCAGTTGCCAGAGTATAAGTTAAAGGTACAAAGAGCATAGTTGCTTCGCCACTGACGAGATCGATTACAGATTCAAAAATACTCACAGGTAGGTGCTGGAAATTGTGAAGGTGTAGAATTTGAACAATTTTTCAATAAGTAAATGCACAGTTATGGAATTCGAATCAGTAAGGGACTTTATAAGATTGTAATTGCCTAAAGAGTCATCAATTATTATCGAAATAAGTCTGCCTATTCTGCTACATTGACTTTCAAAGAAGTTATTACAATACCACAAAGTCCCACCTCGAATTCACAAATCACTCCCTTTTCTAGTCAAGAACACTCACATCGATGTTTTTATCCCAAGGATTCAGTTTTAACAATATAGGAGATTCATTGATTTCACATATCTGTTTGTGAATTTTTATGTCAGATGCAGCAGGAGCTTCACCGGTCGTGTACCAACCAATGAAATCCATATCACTGAAAACTTGCTTGACTAGAATGAAATTTCAATGAGTTTTAGATCGAAACAAAGGCATAATATTATTCACATACATTGTTCTTCTTTGACATTATAATAATCTTTATCAATTATAATATCTTCTCCAATCCTATTGAAAACTAACTCAAATGAGTTCATTATTTCTATGTTTCTTCCCTTTTGCTTCCCTATAAGAGCACCGATAACTGGAATAATAATGAAGGTGAAAAAATGCAAAAACAATAAAAGGTATATAAATTCCAACCCTGCTGTACTGTGCCCTCTTGCGCCCTTTCTCGAGTCCAGTGCTCAGATACGTTCATTATCACAAGGGGGTGAAGGGAACATGTTACAGAGCTAACATTTGCTTGTGCCATAACACTTTTTTCTTCGGTTATTGATGTTTCCATGCTTTGATGTACTCTTGACGAATCGCCGACAGTGTCAACTTCCATTTCCATAGATTCCTTTGATTCGCTCATTTTGATCTGTTTTGTAGATACAGGAGACGGACTTTTTCTAATAAAAATTCTACAAAGAAAACAGACCAAATCATAGAAATTCAATTTGACACTTTGACAGACCGACAGACGTCATAATTAAACGTCAAAATTCAAAAACTTTCAAAGTCATACTCAGAGAGGATTGCAGTTTGCAGTGGGAATAGTGGGATTGCAGAGTTGTGTTCGAAAATTAACTCCACGGAGTAGAGTAGAGTTTTTGAAGGTTTGACAGATTTACTCTAGAGTTACTCTGACACTGACACTGACAGTGACAGAAGGTGTCAATATCGGAAAATAGGTTATGTTGGTTTAAGAAATATCCTATTATTATTGTTTTCTTCACATATATGTAACTCTAATCATAAATAGATATTGTGAGCAGTATAAAAACTATTAAATTACCTCACAAAACATTCATAAAACAGTTAGACAAAGATACTAGATTTTCCTTCCCATGAGGTATGTCAATTTTGACAGGAGTAAAATGAACTCCGAGTCGAATACTCCGACTTTTCGAACGACTGACACAGAGTAAAATTTACTCAACCTTTCAGTTTTCGAACGCAATGGAGTAAATATTACTCTACGGAGTTAATTTTCGAACGCAACTCTGTAGGATAGTAGGAACAAACTTTAATATATTTGGTCATACCATTATTACCATTGTATTTTTAATTATTGCATAAAGATTACCTTATAGCCTTATACATACAATGTTCTTGTATACAATGATCATACTTTAAACATTGTGTATAGATTACTGATCTACATACAATGCTTTAACTTTGAGTCGACCCATGCGCTTTTGGAACAGAAAATTATCATTATTCGAAAAACGCTGCAAATTTTCCACCTACCTATTTCCTACTGATTATCGAAAATAAAACCATTCTCTACTCTGATTATCGAAAATAAAACTATTCCCTCTATTCATGTCCAAATGTCCTGACTCACGAGCTTATGAAAGTGTTTAACCATATTTTTCCTTCATAGATTTAGAAATACTAATCGTAAAAAATTGCAGAAAATTTTTGGTTCTTGGAATTTTATTTTCAACTCAACCCATGTCCATTGATACGATCGAAAACCTCAGAAATTTATCTCAAGTTAAAATGGATAGGCTTTTGAGAAAAGTTTTTCAATTCCACCCCCGATTTTCACCCTTCCCAGCTAGTCCAATGAAAAGCTCGAATTATCAGCCAGGCAATATTCTTTTTATATACCTATACATATATAGATTCATGAATTTATTTCAATACTCTAGCTACGAAGAAAGCGCGGTACGACTAAAATATCAAATCCTCTTATGGAGAATTTATAAATCATAGGATATATACCGAAAACTGAAATATCGGGAAAGCCTGAGAAAAAAACAGAGATACTCCGCAACCATTATATTAAAAGACTGATGCCCTAAACCATAAACGCTTGGACAACAAGCTGATGGTATTAAATCATTTTGCACTCGTTGCATGCCGAGTTTATCCACCGTTTTGCATTTCTTATTTCTTGAACTAATAGTCGCAGAGCATTTGAGGGGAAAAGTTTAGGATTGATCAACATGATCTCAAAAAGTTATTTATTCCATGTTTGACGCCTTTAGGAAGAATAGTATCATTTAATACAAAAAAAAATTACCCAATTGCAACACTTGAAAAAACACTTAAAATGATAGTACCGAAAAGCTGTGGGGATCATCCCAGGGTAACTCAGGGCGTAGCTACCTCCGTATGTATCGGTGATTCGGGGCCCCGGACCTACAAGGCCCTCCTACGTAATTGAGATAAAAATTCAAAATCTCAACTTCATATTGCTAAACTAGACCTCAAAGTTAAAAAAATGTATTGGCTTCTGAAGAGAAAATCTCACCTATCCTTGGAAAACAAAATTTTAATTTACAAGTGTATATTGAGACCAATATGGACATATGGGATCGAGCCCTGGGGATGCAGTAAGCCAACAAATACAAAAATCCTCCAAACATTTCAATCCAAGACCCTGAGAATGATGTCTGATGCCCCATGGTATGTGTCAAACAAAACTCTGCACAACGATCTAAACGTACCCTACGTAACAGAGGTAATAAAACATTTCTCTACAAAATACGAGACACGCACTAACGATCACGAAAACCCTCTCATCAATGAATAATTGCACACCAACTATCCAAGACGACTCAAGAGAACCTGGCCAGAAGATCTGAGTAGATGAAACGCAGTAATCCGTCGCTGGACGGTACCTGTCTCAAGTCTTCTACTTATACATTAAATTTACTTATTACTTATTGAGTAGATTGTAAATTTGCATTGAATGAATAATTAAAAAAAAATATTGCTAATGAATGAATTATGATAATGGGTTTCAACTAGCATAAATTAATCATGCGCTATAGAAGAGACATGGGCCCCTTCAGGGCTGTCTACGCCACTGGTTATACTCGATTTTTGTGCCAAGTTTTTGAAAAAGTCCGGATGGAAAATATGTAAATGAATACGCTGCAAAATCGGTGATTTTGAGACACTTGTGAAATTACTCCCGATAATTGGAAAGACTCTATACTCTTAAGTAATGATAGGTAGGTATACATTTTTGTAAAATTAGGACTTCTGGAAAATCATTGGTTGCCTCGAAATTGGAGCACCAAAACTGTGCGTTTCTTCATTAGAAACCAGCCCTTTTTTAAATTTGTGATACTTATTCTCTTATTATTAGGCTATGTTATTTTTTGTTATTGAGAACACTTTATTAGGATGCATTTCGCATGTACTATAAATTTGATGTGAAATAAAAATACGGAATTGCTCTATTAAAACAATCTGAGAGTAGGTATATTCCATAAATTTTAAAGAAAGTACGCTTAACAACCAGTGTATTCACTTAATCTTAATTAGAAAAAAAGAAAATAAACATACCTTCTCATTTTTTGCAGCGAATTCAAATGAATTTTGGCTTAAACGAAGAAGAATCTTTATCGTAATTTGTTCCACAGAATCTATATGCTTTATATTGAAATTGTTAAAATGAAGTAGGTTAGAGGTTCAATAACTAATATTTAGGTATGATGCAGGAAATATTAAGTCATATAGATATACCTATCCAAGGCCGTCTTAAACTATGCTGGGGCCCTTGGGCACACAATAATTTGGGGCCCTTTTGGAAAGTACAGAACGCGAGTTATACATTTTTCTACCATGAGAACTCGTGAACGGAATGAGCTCGACAATTTTCAGAGTAGTTTTGGGATATAAATATCTCAGTTATTTTTGTTATTGGGCAAAATGGTGGTTTCGGAGTAACGAAAAAAAAATTACAAATTTCAAATTAATTTTTTTTTAAGATGCAGTTTTATCATAAGAATCCATTGATATCATTCTCAACAAACTAATACTTTCGGAGATATGATTTTTCAATATTTATGATGCAGTCAAACTTCGAATAATTACTCGCTAGTACTTTGACAAGACCGCCAAAGCCCCCCTCGAGCTTTCCCACTTTTTGCGCGTATGTTCTGGGGGACTTCGCGTTATCATTGTGCCCAAATGTTTGTAATTTGAGAATTTTTTTGCTGAAAATGCTCTCAAACGATTGGGTTCGACTCCCTGATGAAAAATTCGGGGTCAAATTTGATTCTGTCCGGTCGGCCGTCCGGCCGTTGCCACGATAGCTTGAGAACGGAAAGAGATAGCGAAATTTTCAGGGTAGGTGGCGCATCTCAATACGACAGAAAAGCTCGTTAATGGGCATAATCGGCCCAATAGTTTCCGAGTAATAATTCTGTTTTCAACCAATACAAATCCGATCGATATGAAACTTGGTGAGATGTTGTCGAATACAAACCTAAGGACGTTTGTGAAATTTTGTGAGAATCGTATCACTAGAAAATTGAAAAAAAATATTAAAAAATATGATTTATGTCACGATAACCTGAGAACGGAAAAAGATATACCCATCTGAAATTTGGTTGTTATTTCCTAAATGACTAAAATAGAAAACCGATCCGATTCAAACTTGTTTATTATTTGTGGAATGCCAACGCAAAAATTCTTGTGAAATTTCGTGAGGATCGTACCACTAGATTTTTTTTAAAAAATCATTGAAAATTATTGAAAACAATTCTATATATCTGAAACTATTTGTCCGACATCGCTGAAATTTTGCGAGAGTCTTCAAAGCCTAATTCTACTGCCAAGTGCCAAGTTTTAACACGATCGGATCCATATTGATGGAGATCCGTGCAGCCTTGTGTGAGTTCAGTAGCCGAATGGGTTGCCTCGATAACTTTCGAATGAAAGGAGATAGGGGCTTACAATTTTCAGGGTAGGTTGCGCATCCGGATAGGAGGGTTAATATCGTTTTTAAGCATAATCGTTTAAACGGTTTCGTAGGTATACCCACCTGGAATATTATTAACTCGATAACTCCAAAAAATATAGACTCGATCGAATGGAAGCTTGGTAACTAGTTGTAGAATATCGACATAAAGACTTATGTGAAATTTTGTGAGAACCGTACTCCTAGAAAATTTTAAAAATATTAGGAAAAAAAATTGGTGGAAGCTCCTGACTTCACGTCAGTGCTTGAACCAATCTATTTTAGTTATAACCAATTTATGTTAGTTATAACGAATTTATTTTAGTTATAATGAGCCAAATACAAGCCAAGTTTAGTCTTATATGACTTTTTTGATCCTAACTAAGCTGATTAAGTCAAATGTTAGGGACATTTTATACTTCAAAAAGAAAACAGGCAAAGTTTGACTTGATTTTGTCTTAATTTGATTAAATGAACCTAATTTTGATTTAAATTTCAAGACAGAAGTAAATTTTATTTTCGTCTCGGGTGCTTACTGTTACTGTGCCCGGCAAAAATGTGTTTAGAATAAATGTGAAAGAAATTGTCTGTTCTTCGGGGCCCCCTCTAAGGATGGGGGCCCTGGGCACGGGCCCCGTGTGCCCTTATGGTAAAGACGGTATTGTACCTATCACGAACGATAACAAAACGTTCAATTATTAAATTGTTCATATGGTTCTACCCACAGAACATATATAATACAACATCTGGCGAATTATGATAATTTCACTCAGATCAATAATAGATCCCAATATAGATGCGCAAATTGAATTTGAATTTAGTCTGTAGCTGCCTCCCACAAATTTCAATATTTTGAACTGTTGAAATTAATTTCGTTAAGTAGATTATTGCTAGAATTCATTTAAATATCAGTAATTGTAATCTGTGTTTTCAAGTATCTAGTAATAAAAAAGAAATTCTGAATTTTTGTGATAACTTGACTACTGAATACAATTCAGAAGACCTAGAAAAAATGAAGGATTTATAAAATAAGCGCTTGCTGCTGAGGGATATAATATCTGAACTCTGAAGATTTGTTCCATCATAAACGTGAGTCAGGAGAGTTTTAAGACTACCTAGTGCGTCTAAATGCCAATGTGAGAGACTAAACATTTTTTAATTTTTCCAGCATGTATGCAAACAATATTTGGAATCTTACGTAAGTGAATTTGAAAGGATCACATATAATAAGTATTTTTGCTGGTGCTTCCACCATTCTTCTGGAAAGAGCCACTGAAACAAAATTATTGAATAAAAATCGGTGTCCCTAATCCATCAAATTACAATTAAGATAACTGGTTTAAAGCAAAACGATCAAAATCTAAGAATGCTATATTAATATGAAACATTATTAATTTATGATATCTATTTCTGATGAGTATTCTTTTTCTGATGTGGAATCTTCTTCTGATGGTATATCATCATCATCACTAAACTCAAAATCATCGTCGTTCTTGTCCTCAAGTTTCAATGATTCCAATTTCTTAAGCAAATCATCCCTGAGTTCATCTTTGCTCATATTCTCATCCTTTTTTTTCTCCATATATCTATAGAACGTTCTACGTCGTCTTTCCTGTAACTTCTTGATAATGAATCTCATCTCTCTATCCACTCTAAATGGGCTTTCATCCTTAGTCACTTCGAGTACTTCTTTCAATTTGCAACATTTGGTACATTTTCCAGTTATCTTCCCACATTCAATGCACATATCATGATAAGCTCGCTTAACTGTTTTCTGTTTGCAAACAACACATGTTTTTGGTTGTGTCAAAGGTTTGTATTTTTTGAATTTGATCTTCCATTCTATAACTTCTTTGCAACGGGTACATACATCCATTATCTGCAAACCGTTAATCATTTTTGTTTTTTGACTGGTGTCATGTAAACTGTTGTTGAAGGTGGTTCTGTTCTTGTATTTTTGGGGCCTCTGCCTAGTGTTGCTTCCTTTTTGACAGCTCATTTTACTGAACCTATAGGGAATTAAATATATTAATACTGGGAAGATATATTTTTCCAAATTGAATAATAATTCTTTTAGTTTGTTCTGGTATTCATTATCAAATTACAATTTGCATTGAGTAATTGACATTCCAGCTTTCTGTTTTCATCTAATTGCTTCTGAAGTAATACTTCTAAATCTTTATATTTGGAGCTGATTAAATTAACATCTTTGAGAGATTCTCCCTTTGCGGAATTCATGAGATGGTGGTAAGTCATTTCACCAACAGTTTTGAGAAGAACTATATAGTTGTTCAACTCGTGACTCAGATCAAAGGCAAGACTTCTATATTCAGTTAATTCGTCTAAATATTCTGAAAAAATCCCGCTTTGTGAAGAATTCTCTATTATTTCAATTTGTTTTTCAATGCATATCCGGTACTGAGTACATGACTCAACAATGCACTTTTCGAGAACATCCATGAGTTCTAGGATCTCTGGTTCTGGACTATCAATACCCTTATTCATTATTTCTTCCTCTAATTCTTTACTACTTCTCATAAATGAATTATTATCATGTTTATCAGTATACAGGTTGTAAAAGGTAGTAGAAAACATTGTGGGACCAAAAACTGTCTTATGCATACAGAAATTTTTGAATGGGAATTTGAGATTTTTTATAGTATCTGTTGAAACCTTGTATCTTAAATGGACTAGACGTCGCAGCCTTGAAAACACACTCATCTCTTCAGTTCATTTGAATGTATAGATCTGAAAACTGATACGAGAAATTTAGAATTTTATGAAAATGATAATTTAATGACAGAAAGGATAATCAAAGTTACATCACAGAGGTGTACCGAACGCAAGTAAAATCGAAAAATATAAATGGGTAGAAAAATGCTACATAATATAATTGGGTAGGATCGTTGTTAGCTAGTTGGGTACAATCAGCGATGAAGATGGAGATATTCTGATTTCTGGTACAAGTTTTGCTGGAAAAGGTGTCCCTCAAAGACTTGAAATGGAGAAGAAGTTTGGAAATCCTGAGTTTTGACCTGAATTTGTCTTCGGTTCGGCGTATGCTAAAATTCACTCGATTGATCATTAAACTTTCAGGGATTGGTGTCTCAATTTACTTACAGCCTAATGTTATCTGATTATTTTCAACTCGCAACAAAAAATGGAAATGTTAAAGATGAAATATTTTGATGGAGCTTTTTCTGAGATTTATATTACAATGTGGCAACTACGCTTATCTTTTAACATTAATTTACCTAGTCTATGCTCTATGATCTCCACGTTTAGGTTATACTACGGTCAATTTTAATTATAAACTAAATAATCGAAGAAAAATATGAATCGATTGGTACATTCATATAAAAAATTACTATCAACACAACCTTTTCTAGTGCAAACTACACAAACAGCAATTTTAATGGGTGTAGGTGATGTTATTGCACAGCGGTTAATCGAGAAAAAGACCATGAAAGAACACGATCTCAAACGAACTTTAACGTTTTTAGGTCTAGGTTGTTGTTTAGTGGTAAGTTTGAATTCTCACTTACTGTAATCAATTATCAAAAGCAATTTTTCTCAGGGTCCTGCACTTGTAACCTGGTACAAAACTTTGAGCGTTGTTGTGAAAGGTAGTTCTAAATCAAAATCAGTGGTTCTCAAGAAGGTGGCATTGGATCAGCTGTGTTTCTCTCCTACTTTCATCGGCTGTTTTCTGTGCGTATTAGGATTTGCGCAGGGACACGATTTTCAACAAATTCGAAAGGATATTTCTAGGGATTATGCAGATATCCTTTTAACGAATTATCAGATTTGGCCCATAGTTCAACTTGGAAATTTTTATTTGACCCCATTACAATATCAGACTTTGGTTGTACAAGGGGTAGCAATTTGTTGGAACACATATATATCTTGGAAAACTCAGTCGAGGTGACGAGATTCCATTGAATATTGTGGAGACGCTGCTTTTC
The DNA here is from genome assembly GCA_937662695.2 of Halyzia sedecimguttata. NCBI lineage: Eukaryota > Metazoa > Arthropoda > Insecta > Coleoptera > Coccinellidae > Halyzia > Halyzia sedecimguttata. The sequence goes on from OW569413.2 coordinate 12,865,780, forward strand.
CCTTTTTTCCATTGATATTTTCTCTTTTGTACGAAAATATAGGATGTGTATTTTCCATTCTGAATTTGGTTGAATGATTTGAAATGTAATTATTGTGATGGAACTAAAATGTGTCAATATTTAAATAAATGATTATTTCTTGTTAGCCTGCGTGCCTTTTTTTTTGCGCGCATGTTTTGAGGAATATGGCGTTATCATTTTGCCCAAATGTCAAATTTTCGATTTTTTTTCCGAAAATGGTCTGAAACGATTGAGTTCGATTTCTTTTGATGAAGAATCCGAGGTCAAATTTGATTCTGCCCGGCCGTTGCCACGATTGAGAATTGAGAACGGAAAGAGATAGTGATTTTCTGGGTAGGTGGGGCGGACAAGTTTGTTAATGGGCCTAATCGGTCCAACGGTTTCCGAGTAATAATTTTGTTTTCAACCAATACAGATCCAATCGACTTGAAACTTGGTGATTAATTGCAATTTTGTGAGAATCGTATCACTAGAAAATTATTAAAAAATATTATATTCATCTCACGATAACTTGAGAACGGGAAGAGATAGCGACTTGCAATTCTCAGGGTAGGTTGAGCATCCGAATGCAACATTTGAGTTTCGTTAATAATCGTAATCGGCCTAACAGTTCTGGAGGTATACCTATATTATCTGAAAATTTATTTTTATTTCCTCCTCAACTCAAAAAATATGGAAACATCCAATTCAAACATGGTAATTAGCTGTAGAATGCCAACGCATTTTTACGAAATTTCGTGAGGATCGCATCACTAGAACATTTTAAAAAATCTTTGAAAAATTCCATCTCGGAAGCTATCCGTCTGATATTGGTGAAATTTGGCGGACGGCTTCGAAACCTAACTTTACAGCGATGTTCCAAATTTGAACACGATCGGGTCTTTATTGTTGGAGATCTGAGCAGCATTCAGTGAGTTCAGTTGCTGGATAGGCGACCGTCGCCACGATAACTTTCGAACGGAAAGAGATAGCGACTTGCAATTTTCATGTTAGGTTGCGCATCCGAAATTGGTTTGAAATTTTGGCAATTGACTTCATAAGGGCAGGGCGATTTCAGTAGCAAGTATTTATTTGTTTTTAAGAAAAAAATAACATTTCGGGGGGGGGTTGAACCCCCAAAATCCCCCCCCCGGCTACGCCCTTGAATTATGCTAATTGTTGGGTATAATCGGCCAAACGGTTTCAGAGTTATACCGATCTGGCATATTGTTTTATCCATAACTCAAAAAATATAGATCCGATCGAGTTGAAACTTGTAAAGTAGTTGTAGAATATATAATGAAACAAAAAAGTTTGTGAAATTTTGTGAGGATCGTATCGCTAGAAAATTTAAAAAAAATCATTGAAAAATATCATTCATCTCAGGATTATTTGGGAACGGAAAGACATAGCGACTTGCAAATTTCTGGGGTAGGTTGTGCATCCTAATCCGACATTTGAGTCCGCTAAAAAGCATAATCAATCTGAAATTTGCTTGTTATTTCCTCAATAACTCAAAAAATACGATGCCGATTCGATTCAAACATGGTAATTGATCGTATAACTAGGAAATTAAAAAAAATCATTGAAAAAACTCTATATATCAGAAAGTATAAGTCCAACACCGCTGAAACTTTGCGAGAACCTTCAAAACCTAATTCTACAACTAAATTGCTAGTGTGAACACGGCGATCGGATCTCTATTGTTGAAGATCCGAGCAGACTTGGGTGAGTTCCGAAATTTTAAAAAGAATTTAACTCTAATACTCAGTTGAATAAATACGGCGAGAGGATTTATGCAGCATTTTTTTCCTATATTATTAGATATTTAATGAATTTCAATTCCGATAAAATACATATGTCAGAATTAATTTTTTTTTATCTTGGGCCATTTCTCTCATTACTCAAGTCAGTAAAATGGTACGAAATGTATTTATATCTTATGAAAGCTGAGAAAAAGGTCTATATCGATGGAATATTCGATTAAGAATGTCCTATAGAGGTGAATCGGTGAATGGAGTTACTAAACATGAATGACAACTTGTGACAGGTATAACTTTATTACCCAGGGTTACTACATTATTACAAAATCATGTCATTCTTATTGAAAAACCCTTTGGTATGGTATGTTACGCTATGAAAATCTTTCATTTTTGGGATGTAGTAATTTATGACGTTTTAACAAAATTTTAAATTATTTTAGAAAGCACCAAAAAACGCCTCAAGAAATTCATTTATGTATAAGTATGGGAGAAAGGCGATATCGAAGTATAATTTGATACTTTTGATAGTGTTGTGCGATTGTGATACTTTATGTGCCATGATAACAAAATTCTTCGAAAGATATCACCAGGCTCTTCGAAAATACCCCTTGTGCATTCAATGTTTACAAACAGGGATATTGGTGGGTGCAGGAGATGCTCTTTGTCAATCTATTGTGGAGGACACTCCAATTTTGGATTTCAGTATACGTAGGGCTTTTGAGTTTTTCGGAATAGGCACTTTCGTAATTGTACGTATATGATATTGAAAATGCAATAATTGAATCCTCACATTTGGCCTTCTACAATTCCAGGGACCACCAAAAGTTTATTGGCTTAAAGCACTTGCTACACGAGTAACAGGAAAATATCGTGCTCTGGTTGTCATACGAAAAGTTATATTAGATCAAGTGATTTTTGCGCCTTTCGGTCTTGTGCTTTTTTTGGCATCTTTAGCTTTAATTCAAGGAAAAATGTCTAATGAGATCAAACGGATTTTGTCTGAAGATTTTCCTGAGATATTAGTAGCGAATTATAAAGTATGGCCTGTTATTCAATTGCTTAATTTTTGTTTTATACCACTACAACATCAAGTTTTGTTCATTCAAACTGTGGCTATAATTTGGAACGTCTACCTTTCTTGGAGGACCCACCTGAAGGACAAATACGAAAAATTTGGTACAAACAGATAATTTGAACTTCTGCCATGTTTTGGTTGTGGTGATTTTTTCATTTTTATTGTACTTATTCGGAAATATTAAATGGAATTCCTTTGTTGTATTGTTGTTACGACTATTCTTCTTCTTATATCCTTTATATGCGCCTGGATTATCACATCTCCTACACATGTGTTATTACCACAAAACACTAATATACACAGAACGAGAACACTAATATTAATTAATTTATATAAATATAAATTAATACAGATTATATATGGATATTAAAAAAAAAGAGAGAGAAAAAAAGCCTCATTATTGACCACGTCAAGACCCATCTATGATGGAATCACAGAACACATAATGTATAAGTATAATTATTAATTACTTTATGGGTGGAATCGGCAGATGGGAGATGCGTAGATGGACTATTATATATAGACACCAGGCACTTATATAAAGTAAAGGAGGAAGAAGTTATATGGATATGACTATGGGAAACAATTTTATGTTATGGATGTAGACGACTTGTTTATATGCAATTTGTAACACATCATACTTATGTATTATTATTTTATATACCGACGAAACATTATTATAAGGGATATTACGGGATTTTTTGTCCCTTAATTGTTTTTATGTTTTCTTGAAAAGTTTAGAATAACGAATCATTAAAGGATACTTTAGGAGGTACAATAATTATTAAACAGTTCATTTCTGGGTTTTCTCTCCCAAACTCTGAAAAAAATCTATAAAATAAAAAAATTATTACTTCGTGAATTGCTTCTGCGTTAGAAACACAAGATATTTGTCAAAAGCAATGTATCGGATAAAGTTGCCTAACAAACAATACCAACGATAAAACAACTATTTCGTAACGTTTCGGAGACTATCAGACTCCTTCAGACACCAAACGAAAATCTTCAGAATTATTTTTTGTTGATATTAATATCAACAAAAAAAAATTATTATTTTGTGAATTTTCGAATTTAAGAATAGCTATATATAGCTATTCGAAAATTGTTTTATCGTTGATGTTGTTTTGTTATTGTTTGTTAGGCAACATTGTTCGATACATTGCTTCTGACGAATATCTTGTATTTCTTACGTAGAAGCAAGTCACAAAATAATAATTTTTTTATTTTATAGATAGAGTTTGGGAGAGAAAACCCAGAAAGGAACCTTTTAGAATACCTACCGAAACATTGAAGTGGTCACAAACAGTATTTCCAATGAGAAAACACAATGAATTAACTCAACATGTGATCGAAATATTTTGTGCATTTTTTTGTACATATGTGTGACTTGATGAAAAAGTTCTCCAGATCAGCGTTCATTATTATAGCTGATATAGGTACGAATTGCAATAGAAGTATAACATTTCGAAGTATTTTGTTATAAATATTATTGAAAAATTATATTATTTATACACTTATTTATTGAATATTGTGACGCGTTTCATCGACAAAATATTCAATGAATAAGTGTAAATCATATACAAGATTTCATGGGAAGAATCCGACAAACGGATACCATGAATTGAGGAGCAACTTTTCAAAACGCATTTAGTCCAAAAACCATTTTATTGGGAATCAACGAAAAACGATTTTTTCTTCCACCCTGGCTTATAATTTGAGTACTTCGAGTTTGTTAAGTTTGTTTGATAGAAATTCACATCAAAAGTTAATAACTAATCTCATTTAAATCAATATTGATCAGATATACACAGAAAATGTAAAAAACGTTTGGACTTAATGCGTTTTGATTCATCCCATTGTATATAATGCGTTTTGTTGTGGTAGAAATTGAACATAATGCTGTTTGTTGCGATTTATTATAAATTTAGAGAAAGCTGTCTGCACAGTTTGTGTTGGCCTGTAACCTAATTAACATGAGCAAATCGATAAAACATTTTTTTAGTTATATTTAATTTGTTTTAAAAATACAAACGTAAACATAATTCATGGCGATGCGGCTTACATACTTTGGATTTGAATTGCACAGGGACATAATGCCATTTCATTTGGAAGATTTTGTTTACATAGAATTATAGAGCAATATAAATCATTTCTGAATCCGCTTCAAACTCAATTTCGCCCAAATTGGACATAATGCGTTTTGAAAAGTTACTCCTCAATTAATGTTATCAGGCTGGACTCGTATCAAGAGGTTTTAATCGCCTGAATGCCTTCGTTTGGGATATACAGGGTGATGTTCATCTAAATCAACAAGCCCAGAGCGTTCCTGCCAATAGGGTCCTTCATAATGACTTCGTATAATTAATATACTTATGCATATATTTCACAACTCAAATAGACCCCAGGGGGTTCATTGCTTTGCCGAGATAGCAAGAGCAGACGCATTTCTGGTTTCTTGGCCTCCATTATTAATGATGTTCATCTTATGAGTGAAATTTCACAGTTCAATATCTCTAGAACATTTTAGACTTCCTATATTTCCGGTGTATTAACGAATCAGCCTGTGCTTGAAACTTATGATTTTTGTGACTGGAAAAGAATACTAGTGTTTAAGTAGAGAAAACAAATCATAAAAAATGGGTTCAAGCCCTGTGGACAGGAGCTTTCTGGCGCTCTAGTTCAAACAGACAAATTATATCTCCGAAAGTAATGGTTTCTCAGAGTTGGGAATTATATCAATGTATTCATATGATATAACCGCATCATAAAGGAAATTCAATTCAAATAATAGTTTATTTATCAAGATTAAATGAGCAATCATGAGAATGAGAACTGCACCATGGAAGAAATCAAATTAAATCTGGCCAATTTTGCCCAATAACGAACTTAACCGAGATATTCATCTCCCTAATCTACTCTGAAAATTTCTACTACCTACCTCATTCCGTTCGAGAGTTATATCTATGTCTATGGATGAAAAGCAGTCTCACTACTCTCAGATCTCTTACTAACTTCATGTTCCGTTCCGAAATGTAAGACTTTTCTGAGAAAAACTAATTTCGGAGCAAACAACTGAGATTTTTCTCACTTCGCTCACAATTCTTCGATTGATTAGATAATGCCATGTCACAGGAACATAAGTTGACATTAGGACAATTCATACATAGAATTATATCATTCTGTGACAACGTTGAAATACGAATTATTATTGAAATTTTGAAAAATCATATCTCCGAAAGTATTAGCTTGTTAGTGTTAAAAATAATATGAATGGATTCTTATGATAAAACTGCTTATTAAAAAAAATTTAATTTGGAATTTGTTTCGTAAAAAAAAATTTTTTTTTTGTTACTCCGAAACCATCTGTCGATTTTGCCCAATAACGAACTTAGCCGAGATATTTATCCCCCAAACCTACTCTGAAAATTTCAACTCTCTAGCTCATTCCGTTCGAGAGTTATCGTGCCTACGGCCGGCCGGACGGCCGGACCGGCCGGACAGAATGAATTTCGACCACGGATTCTTGATCAGTGAGTCGAACCAAATCGTTTAAGACCATTTTCATCGAAAAATTAGAGAATTACAGACATTTGGGCAAATTGATAAGCACTCGCAGTTCCGAGGAACTAGAGCGCCAAAAAGTGTTCATATAAATGAAACGAATTTATTTGAGAAAACTTTCAATCAACAAACTAGATAATCAATAGAACAAAAAATTGGTTCAAGCCCTGTGGACAGGAGCTTTTTGGCACTCTTGTTCAAACAGACAAAATATATCCCCGAAAGTATTGGTTTCGCCGAGTTGGGAATGATATCAATGGATTCCTATGGTAGAACTGCATCATGAGAGAAATTAGATTTAAAAAAGTGACGTTTGAAAAACATGCTTAAAAAAATATCTTTAGAAAAAAAAACAGACAAATTATATCTCCGAAAGTATTGGTTTCCTAGAGTTGGTAATTATATCAATGGATTCCTATGATAGAAATGCATCATGAAAGAAATTAAATTTAAAAAAAGTGTCGTAAAAAAAATGCTTCAAAAATTATCGTATAAAAAAATAGCAATCTACAATGCTTCAATGCCTTAATGCTTCAAAAATTGTCATTAAATTTATTTATCAAGATTAAATGAGCAATCTGCAATGATTCAACCTCGTGGAATGGGATGTTGCAACTTACACTTGGTGCATAGTTTTCAAAACTTGAAATACCTAAGGAAAGTATCATCGAAATGTCTAGAGCAAGGCTGGAGACAATCATAGCAGATTGTCCATTTATTCCTGATATTTGAATAGTGGATTACGAACAAATTGTCCCTGGTCCTAGTTGTTCAATATCGTTTTCCGTGCAATCAGACATTTTTAATCTTTTAGCTCTTCCGGTATTGGTATTAACAGATACGAAAACGTCATTCTCAGTATTTATCATCTTTAAAATATCATATTTAATCTTTTCTTTAGTCAGCGGTGTAAAAAATTTGATGGCTAGCACTACTTGCATGATTTTGGCATCCGCATGAACATCCGCATTGATTAATGCGGATGCGGATGCAGATGCAGATGTCCAAATCAGGGATGTTGCGAACATTCGCATCCGCATCCGCAAATGCGGAACTTTCGCATAGATTTTGACATCTGCATCTGCATCCGCATCCGCATTAATCAATGCGGATGTTCATGCGGATGCGAATATCATGCAAGTAGCGCTAGCCATCAAATTTTTTACACCGCTGACTAAAGAAAAGATTAAATATGATATTTTAAAGATGATAAATACTGAGAATGACGTTTTCGTATCTGTTAATACCAATACCGAAAGAGCTAAAAGATTAAAAATGTCTGATTGCACGGAAAACGATATGGAACAACTAGGACCAGGGACATCAGATTTCAACAGAAAGCCATGTTTACAAAACGACCTTGCTATGATGTTAGATTCGTCGAGAGAAGACGAGAGTACAGAAATGCCAGAAAAAGGTTTGAGCTGCACTCAAAAAGGAGTTACTAGCTTACCGCACTAAAAAAAAGAATAAATGTGGATGAAAATCTTCTAAATTGGTGGACTGTTTATCGAGAGTAATTTAAGGTATTATCGCCGATAGTACGAATATTTTTATCCACTCCACCGGGCAGTGTTCCTAGCGAACAATTATTTAGAAGCGCGGGTTTAATTTACGAACCTATGCGTAATCGCTTTGAATCAGGAATACTACTGTTTATTAAGCATAATGTTACTATTTTTAATTTCACTTACTAATATAAGAACCAGTATGGGTTTAAAATAAAAATAGATACTTATGTTTGATTTGACTACAATAAAAATGTTAATAATTAAGTCATCATTGTTTTAATTCTTCATTAATAGACTTTATTTACATTATATCTTGAAAATCCACATCCGCATCCGCATCCGCGGATGCTTTCAAAACTCCGCATGCGCATTCGTATCCGCGGATGTGAAAAATGCAGCATCCGAAACATCCCTGGTCCAAATCTATGCGGAAGTTCCGCATTCGCGGAATGTATTATGAACCTTAACTCAAGAAAAAATGATTGATACACAAATGTAGATCCATATTTCAGAATTTTTTTGCTAGCAACATTATGAATATACTGATGTATATAGGAACATGCCTCACTACTTAAGGAAGTAAAAGATAATATTAACCTCAGTGGTCAACGAACAGTAATTTCTTTTGATGATTCCATTATGTTCTTCTTTCCTATAGCCTCCATAAACTACATCAAAACAGTCTTGTATATATTCACAAATTCAAGAATCGAATACATACTTGCTTTCCAAGAGAAAATAACAACTCCGAATTGACAATCTCTAATAGCTAGAAAAGATGAAATTTATAAATGGTGATCACAGACAGATTCTGTGTTCACATTCTGTGAATACATAGAACTTACGATGAATTATTGAAACTTTGACACATCATATCTCCGAAAGTATTAGCTTGTTAGAGTTGAAAATGATAACAATGGATTCTTATGATGAAACTGAATCTTAAAAAAGTTTGAATTCAAAAGTTGTAATGTAAAAAAAATATTTTTTTTTCGCTACTCCGAAACTATTAGACCGATTTTGCCCAATAACGAACTTAACCGAGACATTCATCCCTCAAACCTACTCTGAACATTTCAACTATCTAGCTCATTGCGATCGAGAGTTACCGTGTTAACGGCCTGACGGACGGCCGGCCGGACAGAATCGATTTCGACCACGGATTTTTGATCAGTGAGTCAAACCAAATCGTTCAAAACCATTTTCAGCCAAAAATTCGAAAATTACAGACATTTGGGCAAATTGATAAGCATTCTGTTCCGAGAAAAAAGAGCGCCAAAAACAGCAAATAAATTGAAAATATTCGAACTCAAAAACAAATTAAATGGAAAAATTTTTCAGTTCAGGAATTGTTCAAAATGGTATCCCTCCATTTTATTACATTTTTAAGCATGTTGATGTAGTTGTTTCACAGCCTTTGCTATCGTATTCGGTTGTGATTTAATAATATCGCAAGCATCAATAATTCCTTGTAGCAGTTGCTCCCTACTGCTTATCTGTACTGCATAGACAGACCTCTTGCTTAAGCGCTCCCCATAAAAAAATAATCCGAAGGTGTCATATCTGGGGATCGAGGAGGCAAGCCACATGTCCACCTCTCCCAATCCATCTGTTTTCAAAAGTGTTAGTCAAATATTCGCACACTTCTCTTGATCATATTGCACTCACAATGCTTCCATTGGAATGTTTTCTAACAAACCAGGGAAAGTATGTTCCAATGGGACCAGTCATACAAATCTTAATGTTCACGCACAGGCTGATCCGATATCACCGGAAATATAGGAAGTCTAAAATATTCCTAGTCCGGTTCTGTTTTTCCAATTTGAGGAATATTTAAAGAAGGCGCTCATAAAGGGTGACAAAACTATAACATTTTAAATAATTTTACCTATAACTTCAAGATTTATTCAAGGGACTGTTTATTGATCATCCTGTATGACGGTGCTAAGCAGATATTTAGAATTTTTATTTTGAATTAATTCTTTATGGTTACGACAACGAAAAATAATCATAATGTTTATGTACAGCGTAATTCAATATTCGCGAAAATAGGAAAAGTCTAAAATTTTCCCAGTCCGGATCTGATTCATTCGATTTCAGAAATATCGAAGGAAGGAGATAGTAAAGGGTGACAAACCTTCAAAATTTGAAATCATTTGGTCGATTAGTTCAAAAGTTACTGAAGTGTAAAATTCCACTCATAAGATGAACATCACCCTGTATATCCCAAACAAAGGCACTGAGGTGATTAAATAAAACCTCTTGAAACGAGTCTACCCCGATGACATTGATTCATGGTATCCGTTTGTCGCATTCTTCCCGGGACACCTGTATAATCATTTGAGTATTCAATTTTTGGCGCTCTAGTTCCTCGGAACTGAGTGCTTATCAATTTGCCCAAATGTCTGTAATTTTCGAATTTTTCGATGAAAATGGTCTTAAACGATTTGGTTCGACTCACTGATCAAGAATCCGTGGTCGAAATTTATTCTGTCTGGCCGGTCCGGCCGGCCGATCCGGCCAGCACGATAACTCTCGAACGGAATGAGCTAGACAGTTGAAATTTTCAGAGTAGGTTTGGGAGATAAATATCTCGGCTAAGTTCGTTATTGGGCAAAATCGGACAGATGGTTTCGGAGTAACAAAAAAAAATTTTTTTTACAAAGCAAATTCCAAATTAAATTTTTTTCAATAAGCAGTTTTACCATAAGAATCCAATTATATCATTTTTAACTCTAACAAGCTAATACTTTCGGAGATATGATTTTTCAAAATTTCAATAATAAATCGTATTTCAACGTTGTCACAGAATGATATAATTCTATGTATGAATTGTCCTAATGTCAACTTATGTTCCTGTGACATGACATTATCTAATCAATCGAAGAATTGTGAGCGAAGTGAGAAAAATCTCAGTTGTTTGCTCCGAAATTAGTTTTTCTCAGAAAAGTCTTACATTTCGGAACGGAACATGAAGTTAGTAAGAGATCTGAGAGTAGTGAGACTGCTTTTCATCCATAGACATAGATATAACTCTCGAACGGAATGAGGTAGGTAGTTGAAATTTTCAGAGTAGATTAGGGAGATGAATATACCGGTTAAGTTCGTTATTGGGCAAAATTGGCCAGATTTAATTTGATTTCTTCCATGGTGCAGTTCTCATTCTCATGATTTCTCATTTAATCTTGATAAATAAATTATTTTTTGAATTGAATTTCCTTTATGATGCAGTTCTGTCATATGAATACATTGATATAATTCCCAACTCTGAGAAACCAATACTTTCGGAGATATAATTCACAGGGCTTGAACCCATTTTTAATTAACTATATAGTCAAGATATATTCAGTAACAATAATCCAACAACACCCACTCGCGCCTCCTTCGCACCGCTACGCTACGCATGCTCCGTTGTTTGATCACTGAATTTTATTTATCATGATTATTTCCTTACAATCCAGTAATCCGAACATTTCAATAATCCGGCACGCCCTAGTTTTTAATAATGTCGGATTAATGATACTCTACTGCATTGGTATTGTTGAATATTTCGAAATATGTATGGTTATCGAGAAAAAAAATATCAGATATTTTGTCACAGGAAGAAGAAGAATAGACACGATTTTTTATGCACTAGGGTCTGAATCAAGATGCATAGAATAACATGTATTCTATGCATCTATGTCTGAATATAGATTTGAATCCAACACACATATATTCTTTGAACACTTTTCTATAGATGCATCAAAATTTCATTAATCTGTCTGAACTTCAAAATGTTGAGTCCATTTGTAAAAACACTGATTAAAATGTAAAATTTGTCATCGTTTAAAATGTCGCGGTTAATGCAACTATATAAAAATTCCTTACAAAAGCACCCGGTTATAGTACAATCGGTTCAAGTTGGGACTTTAATGGGAATTGGGGATGTGATTGCTCAAAAGTGTATTGAACAAAGTCACGATGAAAAACCCTACGATTTCAAGAGAACTGCTAATTTTGTTTTATTGGGAACGCTTTTTCTGGTAAGTACGATTTTGTCACTTTGCCCAAATGCCCGTATTTTTGGCCGAAAATGGTCCTTAATGTTTTTCAGTTTCCACTCACTGATGAGGATCCGAGGTTAACCTAAATGGGGAATTCTCATTCAGATGAAAATAAAGTATTCTTTATGAAATATCTTCAAAATGTTGCTTTTCAAACTTATCGCCTCAACCTTTTGCCAAAAAAGAATATTATTATTACCTACCGAAAAATAAATATGACATTCCCATTGCGAGCTCCTCAAGTCATCGCAAGTGCAACGAGAATAAGAAATTCCTATTGCGGAGTTCCTCAAGATATTGCATATGTAACCAGAATAACACATTGCCATTGCGAGGTCCTAAAGATATCACCCAGATAACTAGAAAAAGACATTCCTATTGCGAGCTCCTCAAGATATCACATGTGTAACGAGAATAACGCATTCCATTGCGAGGTCCTCAAAACATCGCAAATTCAACAAGAATAGGAAATTAGGTGGCGTGTTGTAAGGATCTACTTCATCCCTACTCACTTCTCTTTTCCACCGGTAGATGGCGCAATCGTCTACTCTGTACCCAGAAGAACAACCCCTTCGCTAATAACCCGAGTGGAATATCGATCTTACGCATCGAAGTGTTGTATTCGGCGCCACACATGTAGGTACTGCACTGCACATTTATTTATTTATTACACTGGAACACAAACAGGACACAATCCCAAGGGTTTTGGAAGATATATAGATTATAGATCCATATCACTGCCATCTTCTCTCAGTACTGCCCCGTTTGAGCAGTCTGAGAACTTCCCTATGTGATATCTCTGAGATGTTACTGGGATCATCCCCTATGGAGGACAGAGAGGCCTGGGCGATCTCCCTGCGATATCGCAGTGATCCTCTCAAATTATTCCCCAGAGATGTTACTGGGCACATTCCCTGTGGCGGACATTTACAGGTGATAGAGAGGCCTGGGCGACCTCCCAGCAAACCTCTCAAAACATTCCAAAAGGTGAGCCGTTTGAGAACTTCCCCAGTTGATATCTCTGAAATGTTACTGGGCTCATCCCCTGTGGCGAACATTTGGAGGTGATAGGGAGCAATTGGTGACCTCCCTGCGATATTGCAGCGAACCTCTCAAAATATTCCCCAGGTTGTGTTGTATGAGAACTTCCCCATATAACGAGTGATTTTTTAACAACTTTCTTTTTGGCAACCCTGTTTTTTACAGCTGATGGGGGTTTCGTGCATTGTGTGACTGTCAAACATATTCAGTTTGGTCTATAATTTAACTATGAATCGACTTACAAACGAACAACGCTTGCAAATTATTGAATTTTATTATCAAAATTTATGCTCGGTTAAGAAAGTGTATTATGAGCTCCTTCCATATTATGGTCAGTTTGGTCGACCCTCTCAGGCGGCTATTCCGAATCTTGTGAATAAATTTTGCTTCAAATTTACATTATTGGGTATTAAACCACCAACACGCTTACGTAGAGTGCGGACAGAGGAAAATATCGCAGCTGTATCCGCCAGTGTTAGTGATGACAGTGAATTGTCGATTCGGCGTCATTCGCAGCAATTATTGGGCCTCTGTTACTCCACTACGTGAAAATTTTGCGGAAGGATTTAGATGTGAAACCTTTTAAAATACAGCTGGTGCAAGAATTGAAGCAGCATGACCTTCCACAACGGATAACTTTTAATGAATGGGCACTGGCAATGTTGGATGAAGATCCACTTTTTTATCGCTAAATTATGTCGCCGTCTAGATCGTGTAATTTAACGCCTCTAAATTATTTTTTTGGAGCTATGTGTTAAGGCTCATGTCTATAGCGAGAAGCCCGCAACGATTGACGTACTGGAAGCCAATACTGAAGAATTTAATCGTGTGATACCGGCGCCGATATGTTGGAGAGAGCATGCCAAAATTGGACCCGGCGTATGGACCATTTGAAGCGCAGCCGCGGCCAACATTTACATGAAATAATCTTCAAACATTAAAATGAAATTAATAATTGTTCTATCGACTCAAATAAAGATTTCATACATTTTTCTGAATTTTATGAGTTTTTTTCTCAAATCAAATCCGAAAGCTCTTAAAAAATCACCCGTTATATCTCTGACATATTACTGAGCTCGTCCCCTGTGGAGGACATTAGGAGGTGATATGGAGCTCTTGGTGACCTCCCTGCGATATCGCAAAACATTGTCCAGGGTGAGAACTTCCCAACAATAAGGGCGTAGCCAGGAATTAATTTCGGGGGGGGGCTGCCTTTCTGCAGCAAATTTTTTTTTTTTAAGAGAAAAATAACATTTCGGCTACGCCATTTCGGCTACGCCCTTGCTTCCCAAGTTCCCAATGTGATATATCTGAGATGTTACTGGGCTCATCCCCTGTGGTCGACATTTGGAGGTGATAGGGAGCTCTGAGCCACCTCCCTGCGATATCACGGCCTCACTCTCAAAATATTGCCCAAGGTGAGCAGTTTGAGAACTTCCCCATATGATATATCTCTGAGATGTTACTGGGCTCATCCCCCGTGGCGGACATTTGGAGGGGATAGAGAGGTCTGGGCGATCTCCCTGCGAACCTCTCAAAATATTCCCCACGTTGAGCAGTTTGAGAACTTCCCCATGTGATATCTCTGAGATGTTACTGGGCTCATCCCCTGTGACGGACATTTGGAGGTGATAGAGAGCTCTTGGTGACTCCCAGCGATATCGCAAAAGGCGTCACAATATCCCGGAAAGAGCACGCCGAGATATCTCTGGGAGGTCCCAGTGTTACCTGGGACACTATAGAATATATATATATTAGAATAACAACAATAACGCCTAATTGACAAACCCGTACTTCTAGCGCTGACACGAATCACATAATAAATAAGTTTTACTTTTTTATCTATTCTGTGCACGAAGTTGGTTTATAATTTATATTGACACAAATAATAACACGTCAATCCCAGAATTTCTCTGGTCAATCCTAGTAGAAATAGTAGGCCCTGTTGCCAATTTGTGAACTAGAAATAGTGACCGACCGAAAGTTCGGTCAAGAAATCTAGTTTCGGCCTTAGTTTCGGTTTCGGCCATAAAATGGCCGAAACTTGACTGTTCGTGAATTATCCTGATCGTTTAGCCAAGTGAGTTATAAGTAGGTATACATAATTATCGTAGAAGTTATTGTAATCTATGTTTCTTAACACTGAGAATTTACTTCAATGATTATTAATAAGATTATATAGGGCCCTAATAGCACAAGCACAGAATATACCCTAGATACCCTATATTCTGTGAGCACAAGTGTATTCCCAAAATGTCCATTTGCGACAAAAGATATGTTCCGGGAATGTCGCAAAACATCCCGGGAACATTCCCGGTAAAGCCGTTATGGACAAATTGGATGTTCCGGGAATATCCCGATGGGACATTCCCGGAACATCCGTGGATGTTCGCGGAATATTCCAGGGGCATCCCCGTGGCAGTTCGTAAGAGCGTTCCGATTATGTTCCGGGAACATTTTGACGGAACACGTTTTAGGCACCAATGGACATTCTTGGAATAGCCCGGGGACTTTAAGAGGGGGGGGGGGCTGGCTTTTGGTAGGTCGGGGGAGGGGGCTGGCTTTTGGTAGGTCGGGGGAGGGGGCTTTGGATTGGATTGCGGGGTGGAGGGTGGTGATTGTTTTGGGTAGGTTGGGGGTGGTTGCCAGAACGATATAAGTATAATAATCCGTAATAAAACAATGCATATACATAAATATATTTTTAATAGAGCCATAAACTGAAACGATACAGAGTATAATAAAAAAAAACAATCAATTTATACAATATCAGTATAAATCCAAAATATTTTTAATACAGCCTCCAGAATCATACAACGCTGGATCTCCTCTTCCTTTCTGGAGCTCTCCTCAACCACGCTCCAATAGACAGTTCTGTTTCTTTCTTATTTGTTGTTAAGCTTGTTTTCTCTGATACATCTAAAAGGAGAGTAATTTATTAGTAAACACTAACAGGGAGATAGGGTTTTTTGCTGAGATTTTTTCCATAAGCCCTAGTATCGTACATCAAATTCTATGGTACCTTGTTTCACTAACCTCTGCTAACACATTTGTATTTTTCTTCAAACTTTCTTGTTAAATGAACAAAATATAATGCTCTAAGTTCAAAAGAATATATATATATATATATATATATTTATTAATAAACAGCGAGGTACCATAGAGCTAGAGACATGTCAGAAGTAGTTTGCTTTCTTATAGTTGTACCATTGATATTCATTGTATAGTACAATTAATATAATTGAATTCGAAATTAAACCAAACTTACCAACAATTGCTTTCGACAAGTTCGAAGCTCCAAAGTTATATTTGCCACTTCTGCCTAAATACGTGAACTGCATGGCTAAATCATCCCGTATTATCGGAGCCAAGCATCTTTTTACAAATTCTGTCAAGTTGTTTCCTCCGATTTTGGAGAAATATTTTACCTATAAAAAAAAGGATCAATGATATGTCACAGGGTGTCTCATGAAAACTAGCAAAAATAGAGTTTTTGACATATTTAACTATTTCTGCAATTCGAATGATGTTATATTAGATTTGACTATAACTGAACAACTATAGAGAACAATTAAAAAAATCATGAAAATTACCATGCCAGAGTAATTTCCCTGTTCTTCTAAAAATACATTGAATTCATCAGAGCCAGAGTGATACCAATTTATAAGAGCGGAGACACCCAGGACCCCAAAAACTACCGGCCCATTTCAATATTGCCTTCATTATCCAAGATCTTTGAGGGGGTAATAAAGACGGAACTAGTTACCTACTTCGAGAACAATACATTACTGGGTAATCATCAACATGGTTACAGGAAGAATAAGTCAACCACAACAGCTCTATTGGACATTATAAATCAAATTGTAAAATCAGAAGATGAAGGAGAGTTGGCTGAAATCTTATCAAGGGATCTATCTAAGGCGTTCGATAGCATTTACCACGAACTATTGCTAACAAAACTACAACACTATGGCATACAGGATAGCGCTTTAAACCTTATGCGATCATATCTTGAAAATCGAAACCAACAAGTGGAATGGAACAACTTACTGTCCAAAAGGGAAAAAATTACATGGGGTGTACCACAGGGCTCCATATTAGGGCCCATACTTTTCATCATATTTATGAACGATATGAATATACACTCCCAGTCCACACAGGGTTTTGTCGCGACCTGGTTGTTTGCGGATGATACGTCCTTTTTCATTAGGGCTTCAGATTCTGATTCACTAAGGAGGTTGGAGAGAGCGGTGATATCACAGTCTGATGGATGGCTCCACAATAACTATCTACAGGTCAATAAGGAGAAAACCCAGAAAATTATATTCGACGGTAGATGTGTGGATAGCTTGAAATTTTTGGGAGTTCACATAGATTCCAAGCTGACATGGGAGATCCACCTAAAAGAAGTAAGAAGGATGTTGAATGCAGCAGTATACACCATACGTGTGATAGATAGAGTGTGTACAACAAAAGCAGCTCTAGCTACTTACCATGCCTATTTTCATTCCATCATATCCTATGGCATTCTTCTGTGGGGGACATCATCACATGTGTCAGATACTCTGATCTTGCAGAAAAAGGCGATCAGAGTTTTATTCCACCTGAAAAGGACTGAGAGCTGCAGAGAAGCTTATAAAATGCTTAGAATAGTTACCGTTCCATCCATATATATCCTGCAATGTGTTAACTACGTCCACAATAATACAACTCTATTTCCTATGAACAGCGTATTCCACAAATTTAACACCAGGAATAAATCAAAACTGGCCATACCATATCATAAAAAGAAAAAAACCCAACAGAGTGTGGACTTCTGGGGTCCTAAATTGTATAATCATCTGCCGGACGTCTTCAAGAGTTCCAGTCCGCCGGTTTTTAAAAAAATGGGTTCAAGCCCTGTGGACAGGAGCTTTCTGGCGCTCTAGTTCAAACAGACAAATTATATCTGGTATTGGTTTCTCAGAGTTGGGAATTATATCAATGTATTAATATGATAGAACTGCATCAAAAAGGAAATTCAATTCAAATAATAGTTTATTTATGAAGATTAAATGAGCAATCATGAGAATGAGAACTGTACCACATTTTCAAATTTTTTTTTTGACACTTTGCTGTAATCTGGTCAATACAAAACTTCTCATGCGTATAAAGGTCATGATTCTACTGTCTTCTACAGTCTGGTGCTAAATTTCAGATAGATCGAGTGATCGGTTTCGGAAATATTCATAAAATATATTTTTACTAAAATCGGCCATAACTCCGAAACCCCTTGATGGTTAACGCCCATTAACGAACTTATCCGAGATATTTACGCTCCAAAACCACCTTGCAATTTTCAATCCGCTAACTCCTTTCGTTCGAGAGTTATCGTGCCTACGGCCGGTCGGCCGGCCGGACAGAATCGATTTCGCACTCGGATTCTTGATCAGTGAGTCGAACCAAATCATTTGAGACCATTTTCAGCCAAAAATTCCAAAATTACAGACACTTGGGCAAATTGATAAGCAATCTGTTCCGAGGAACTAGAGCGCCAAAAAAACAAGTTTCGTATGACAATTGCCCAAAACAGGATTAAAGTACCTACAAATAGTAGGTATTCCATAAAACATGTATAAAATAATAAATTACCTTGTAATCGATCAAAAATTTCCTGATCTACGTTCACAAAATTTTCTCCTCTCTCGAACTTTGGAATTATGCTTTCAATATTTAGGTACGTAATATTTTCAAACATTTTCGGGTGAGGTCCCCGTTGCATCGCTAAAATACGAGTATTTCAACCCCAATATTCTTGAAGTTACAATATTCCCTTCTGTCAAGTTGACTTTATGGCAATTCATTCATAGAATATACATAGAATAATTATATCAACCTGTGAAATACGATTTACATTGAAATTTTGAAAAATCATATCTCCGAAAGTATTAGCTTGTTAGAGTTGAAATTGATATGAATTGATTCTTATGATAAAACTGCTTATTAAAAAAAATTTAATTTGGAATTTGTTTTGTAAAAAGAAAATTTTTTTTTTATTACTCCGAAACCTTCTGTCCGATTTTGCCCAGTAACGAACTTAGCCGAGATATTCATCCCCCAAACCTACTCTGAAAATTTCAACTCTCTAGCTCATTCCGTTCGAGAGTTATCGTGTCTACGGCCGGACCGGCCGGACAGAATGAATTTCAACCACGGATTCTTGATCAGTGAGTCGAACCAAATCGTTTAAGACCATTTTCATCGAAATATTCGAAAATTACAGACATTTGGGCAAATTGATAAGCACTCAGTTCCGAGGAACTAGAGCGCCAAAAAGAGTGAAGGAACTTCTACTGAGCAAAACATTGTATTCTATTGAGGAGTTTCTCAGTACATGATGTGTCAATGTATATATATATATCTTTTTTGACGTGACATGTAAATTATTGATGTCGAATATACTTATACTTATATACATCTAGAATTATTTTGTTTCCAATAGGGAACTCTATATTGGCCTTTGCCAAAATGCCTATTTCCTCAACTGGTTCTCCCCTGCTCAGATGGCTCTTCAATAGGTGATCGACTTTTCCATTAAGTTCCACCAGTAATGATGTCATTACGTAAATTGATTTGCTATCTGGTTTTTTTCTGCAGCAAACACCGCACAGATTATTGCATGCCGTAGTAGAACCTGAAATACAAATATTATCTTAGTGGAAGAAATTTCCAGAGTAAATACAAGAAGCATTACTATTGGGAACTTCCAAAACTCTGGTGGCGGGATTCGGCAACTAACCACGCTAGTAATAAACGTAAGCAATCTCGTGTTGGACAGGTCAGTCGACGATGTTTGACCGAAATATTCATGGAAAATTTAAATTATAATTGACTTGAGATCATTGTTGGATTACTTTGTGATATATATTCATATATTGATCATTATATAACTAATTTTATGGCACTTAACTGATATAAAGACTACAACCAGTAAGTATATTCATATATGTTTGTCCAACTTACATTATATTTAAAAGCTCTTTCATTTACTATTTGCGAATGATTAAGAAGGGACTCAGTTTATTAGAATTTCTGGAGTACATAGAAGCTTCAACTTCTAATTCTAGAGTCCTTGTAGAAGGAGAAGAGGGTCTAAATGTAGATCATGTAATCGTGTGTGACAAAACAAATTGTGGTCCCAGTTTTATAGACATTTGTTCTTTATGTTTACAAAGTAGTGCCCTTAATTCAGTACCACATAAAATTGATGGCCCATTAATGTGGAGAATGGTTAACTTAAAATAGAAGGTATGGTATATTCTTGTAAAGTGCGAGCACGAAGGAGGTGTAAACATATTACTGATGTATTAATTTAAGTTCAGGTGCATGATGTTCTAGTTTATTTATGAGAATATAGTGTCAAATTGAACCAGATAAAGCTTTTGTAAAACAGTTACCAATAATTGAAAAGATTTTTTCAAAATATGATACATATATTATGTGAAAAGAATTATTAACAATAAGTGTAATGTTTGAGGTATAATAAAGTTTTTGTTTTGTTTCCAAGAGTTTTGATGATCATCTATTCAATTGAAAATATTAAAATTGTTTATATCTGTGAAACTTTTCAAAGCACTGTTACTGTTACAGATATCACTCAAAGTAGGTATATATAGGTATATATCGGATGTATCAAGCATAACACTAACATCACAAATGTTAAGTGGTCTGGTAACAATGTACACAACCAAGTCTACTACTAACATTATTATTGCTGTTTAACTAACTCAAGAGTGCTGGTGATGCTTATTTTTTCTCCTGAGGTTTTTCAGCACACTGTCAGCAAACGTCATCTACACATTCCTTTCTCTTTCGAGGTACCTCCTTGTCTTCTGTTTGAATATTATGTTGATGTAGTTCCATGTTAGATAGATAGATAACCTTTATTTGATCCTGAATCTTACAAGATTGTTGATCACGTCACAAAAGAAAGAAAAAAATGAAAAACACAACGATAAATAGAAAAAACTGATAACACCAGAAAACATTGAGAATGAAATTATAGTTCATCAAAAGATTTTTCACTAAGAAACTCGTTGATACTGTAGTAGGCCCTTTTCAGCAAAAACGTTTTCAAGCTTTTCTTCTGCAACACTGCACTGCCATGCTTGAAGCTTGGGGGCAAAATATTCCAGATTTTGATCATGAGATAATTTACGTTTCTTTGTAAGTAGGTAAAGTTGGTTTTTTCCACACAAAGGTGAGATTTACCCCTAGTTTCATACTCATGCTTCAGGAGCAGGGTTTTAAAATCCTCATAGTTCTTTATCATGTACATTACACATTCATGTATGTATAAAGAAGTGAGTGTCAAAATACTATGCTGAATAAAAACATTCTTACAGCTTTCTTGTTGGTTCATCTTGAAGATTGCTCTTAAGCATCTTTTTTGTAGTTTGAAAATTCTATCAGCCTCAACGGAAACCGCCCAAAAAATAACGCCATACCGAAGTCTAGAATGCACATAGGCATGGTATGCAGTCAGGGCTGCATCAATCCCAACTCTGTCAGTGATCACTCTAAGAGCATAGCAATATTTTGCTAGACTAATTGCTATATTATTGATCTGCGGTCTCCAATCCAGGTTGCGGTCAATATGAACTCCAAGGAAAGGTATGGAACCTTCAGCTGTTACATCCCTGTTTTTAAAAGTCACCTGCAGTGCCCGCTGATTTTTCTCCCTAAAAATTAATAATTTGGTTTTACTGATGTTCACTTCCAGTTCATTTGATTGGAACCATTTATCCATGTTTACAAGACTACTCGTTACATCATTCCGACACTCATCCGCAGTCACACCACCACAAATCTTAGAAACATCATCAGCATACATAACGGTGTCACTATCTGCCTCCTGAACCAGATCGTTTGTGTAAATAATGTACAACAGGGGACCCAGTATTGAACCCTGAGGTACTCCCCTTTCCACATATAGGGCATCTGATGTTATTCGTTCACCATCTTTTGTTGTTTCAGATGTTTTTTGAATTCTTCGAGTTAGATATGACGTGTAGAGTTTTAGTGCCACACCTCTTATTCCATACTTTTCCATTTTCCTCAGTAATATCCCATGATTTACTCTGTCAAAGGCCTTTGTTAGATCGAGGCAGAGTGCTGCTGCTACATGGTTTTTGTTTAACAATTTTACTGCTGAATTTAATGCATCATATATCGCATTTATTGTGGATTTTCCTTGTCTAAAACCGTATTGTTGTTTGGATAAGATGTTATTTGATTCCAAAAAGTTTATGGTTTTGTCAAATATAATTTTTTCAAAGATCTTATTTATGTTTGAGAGTAATGATATTGGCCTGTAATTTTCATAGTTGTTTCTGTTGCCTTTTTTATGAATTGGTTTGACCCAAGCTTCCTTGAGGGCTTGTGGGAAGTTCCCTGTTTCCAGCATTCTATTAATTATGTGTGTCAGAGGTTTTATTAGAATTGATGCACCAGTCTTGAGGAGTGTAACCGGGATACCATCATAACCCACGGACATTTTGTTTTTCATCTGCATAATGTAACCCAGCATTTCTTGTTCTATTACAGGGTTGAGGAATATACTTTTATCATGCAATTTGACATTTGCTGCAGCTTCAGTACTATGTTTGATATTGATTTCATTCTGTTTGATAAAAAAGGAATTTATTTCATTTAGTAGGTCTCTTTCATCTCTATCAGGAAATGAGTTGAAAAATATCTCTTTGGTGCAAGAATCTTTTCCCACATAGTTATTAATTAGTTTCCAGGTGGCTTTTGTTTTATTTTCAGAGTTTTTTATATATGAAATTTCCGAGTTCCTCTTAGATTGTTTGATAACTTGTTTTAATATGTTGGAATACCTCTTATAATAGTCCTGTGTAACAGTGCCTTCCAACAATTTCTCATAGAGTTCCCTCTTATGTTTACTTGATATTCTAATCCCTAGTGTAAGCCATGATCTATTCCTACTCCTAACAGTACACCTCTTAAGTGGAAATATCTGGTTCATTATAGTTCTTACCGTGCAAGAAAAAAGCTCATATGCTCTATCCGAATTTTGTTCCAAGATTACCTCTTCCCATGTACAATCTTGCAAGCATGAGAAAAAATCTTCCAGTTTTGATTTTGTGAAAAAACGCCTTACAAATGCTTCAACAGGTCTTGTCGCATTGGAAATTTTTGTTTCTACTGTGATGAACTGAGACATATTGTGGTCTGAAAGAGATGATGGTATGTTCATATTATTTCTATAATTTGTTGTATTCACAAATATGTTATCGATTAAAGAACAAGTTGTTTTTGTTATTCTAGTAGGACTAAGAATTGTATGTTCACAGTTAAACGATGCCAGAAAACCCAGGAACATTGTCCTGCAGTTACTATCAACCATTAAATTAATATTGAAATCTCCACAAATTACCATATCATAATTATGGAAACCCTTATTTGCTGTATCTAGCACCTGTTCCAGGACGTCCAGAAAAAGCTGCACATCTCCTAGACCAGTTCGATAAATTGACAATACAGCTAATTTTCTCCTTTTACTCACAGTACAAGCTATTTCAATTTCACGTTCAATACTCTTGTCAACGATGAACTGTACATCCTCAAAATCTTCATAGATATCCCTTACAAGAATACAAGACCCACCATGAATGGATCTTTCTCGTGTGTAGCATGATACCATCCTGTAATTATCCAAACGTACAAGATCCTTTTCACATTCACAAAGCCAATGTTCGGTCAAACACAATATATCTGGAGTTTTTTCCAGAGATCTTACAAAAGCCTCGAGTTCCAGTATCTTATTTCTTATACATTGTATGTTTTGATGAAGTATATTTATGCAATTATTCAGATCTCTTGATTGAGACGTTGTCTGAGATGGAGAAAATGGTTAACGCTAATACCTTTTTCCCACTTGCTTGAGTGCATGATTGTTTCCTTTGAATCCAGTGGGATGAAAACTTTGAAAGAACTTTTGTACCTATCCTTTCTAGTCTTCATTGTTTCACATGTTGCTTTTATATTGAATGTTTGATTAATATACTCATTCACTTCTTCTGGTTTGGTTTCTGGTGAAACGCCTGTTATAAAGAGGCAACATATTTGTTTTGCAGCTGGCAAACCTGTTTTTTCTGCTTTTCCTTTCACTGGTGTGGGTCTTTGTAGTTTTTGTAATGATCTTTTTTTCTCTTTAGTATATTTCACCAATTTGAAGTCAGTGTCTACGTGTGAACTGGGCTTCTCAACTTCCCTTTTGTCATGTGACAATTGTGAAAGTTGTTCAATAGTGGATTTTTCTGCTTCAATATCTACCGATTTGGAAGTTCTTCTATCTCGTATATTTTCACATTCGTTTGGATATTTCTCCAGGTTGATGATTTCCAGCATTTTATTTCGCTGTAAGGATTCCAATGGGTGGACATTTTTACTGGAATCACCCTTGAAAAGATCAGCCATTTTCAAACATTCTCTCGGAGGTTCTGGTTTTCTGATTTTAGATGAGTTTTGGTTTACAGAGTTTACTTTACTTTGCTGTTTATTTTGACGTGAAGTTGAGGTTAACACTTCATGACAGTTTGACTCAAGTCGTTCATTTGAACTAATGTCGGTAGTTTTAGACGTTTCAGTAGTCTTAGATAGTGAAGTTGTGGTTAAATTTTGTGTATCTTTTTTTTGTACATTTTTTGTTAGCATATTTATTTTCTCTTCCAGTAAGGTTATGGTATTTTTCAAAAGGCCATTATTTTCGAGCAGTATTGAATTTTTTTCTCCTACCTCATTTAGAATCTTTTTCAAATAATCAATTTCTACAATCGATTTTTGATAGTTTGTTTTGATCTGCATGATTTCATCTTCACACATTTTTAAAGAACTGTTTGGGCTGTCACAGCATACTATTCTGCAACCCTTTAGTATTTTCACATTTGGATGAATTCTTTCTACACAAGAATAGTGGTAAACACCCCCACAATTCATACAGTACACATTATTGGTCTGTTTTGTTTTACAACACTTAAAATTACACTTTTTGTTCGAGCTGTCAGAGGACACGTTCTCCTCATCGCCCGCCATTTTTGGCGGGCGGTTAAGTACTCTTCCGTCTATTAGTTATCCTTCTAAGGCTTGTTTCACATGTATACGGTTCCATTCGGTACGTTTCGTTTTCGGTTTCAATTCGGTCGCTGGCGACAAGTGTGAAACGGTGCTCCGGTTTAGATTCGGTACCGAATAGAAACCGTACAGCACCGAATACTCCCTCGACACGATTAGGTTTCTATCAGGTTTGGATTCGTGTGTAGGGAAGACAGATCAACCGGGGCGTTCACACGAATACGGTTTAGTTTCGGTTTTAACCATAAAGTAATAAATATTTACATATGTTTTCTGTCTCGTTTTGTGGTTTTAACCTCAAATCGAGCAGATATCTTTCAATTTTTCACGAATTGTTCAAATATAGAAATATAAACATACATATTTTCGGGATATTGTTGCTATCTCAGTATTCATGAGAAAATGATGGTAAAATCTAAACCAGTGCTGCGGGACAAAACTTCCGAAAAATATAAAAATGAATTAAAGACGTAGGATGCATTCAAAGATGTATGTGTTCAATTTTGAATGGCTTTGATGAATCTGAAGTCGCGGAAAAATTGGAATTGTGAGCCCGTGTCGGAAGATAACATAAAACCTAATATGAACCGTATATGTGTGAAAGGCCTTCATTTGTTTTCGGTTGAAACCGAAAACGAACCGAACCGAATGGAACCGTATGCATGTGAAACAAGCCTAACGCATTTCCAATATTTATATTTGGTTTTCCGGAGGTAAGAAGTGAAAACTCTAACCTATACATTTTGGCATTTTTTTCGCCCATGAATTGCATTGAGGCACACAACAATAGTCGTTTCTGGTCGAAGACATATTAGGCAGGATAATATTCACTTGAATTTTTGTTTCAAACAAAAGTTTATTGACGAATACTGAACAATTAAGCTCCGACACGTGCAATATGTTGGCTCATTACTAGCTTGGTTAGTTGCCGAATCCCGCCACCAGAGTCTTGGAAGTTCCCAATATCAACAAAGAAAACTGAACAGCTTATTAATTTACTAGGAAATAGCAATCCAATTATATTATATAAATTTCTAATTGATATATGAACTTCACAACCAGGGAAAACTAAAACTTTTGCCTTATAACCTTATAAATTGGTTCATGTACAATAATAGAACCGACAGTTCCTTCCATACATTTCCAAAACTAGGTTAGATTTACATAAGGTAACCTTAAAATACTTACGTTCCCCTATGGTCGTGTTAAAGATCTTGCTATCTAGGGAGTATCTGGGGCACTATAAGCTTGTACTGACGAAGAACCCGGAGAACTCCTAAAAGTTAAAGTTCGTCTGGGAGTATTTTCTAGACCTAAAACAAACTTTGCAATTTACATTATCTCCATAACATATAATATTCATACTAATTGTTGGTTTAAAGCCAGGTGATCAATTATTGACGAATACAGTAGAATCCGTTTATAATGACATTGAAGGGAAGTGAAAATCACGTCATACTAACCGGACGTCATATAAAACAGAATTTCGGTAAAATATTTTTTAAAGTTTTTTTTGAGGTTTATGTAAAAAAAACACAAATTTTAAGTATCATCAAATAAAAACATTTTTAAATAACTTCGACTTCTACAAAAAATGCTTATTATTTTTTACCAAAGAAATCTTCTATTTTTGTTTGCATTTGTTTTTTTTTTTAGAGTTATAGTAAAAGCTTCTAACACCATTATGCAACGTGGACATGGCCCTGTTTAAATTATCGCTTTCAATATGACTGTGAACAAATTTCGACAATAAGTCTGCCGCATTTAGAGCCTCTTCTGTGGTAGGCGATCGGTCTTCTTCGATTTCTTCTTCTCCATCACTTTCATACTGCTCATTATCTGTTAAATTTTGCACTATATTTTCATCTGTGGGCTCTTCGTATGTGATCAGGGTGCTATCAATGTCAACGTAATCGTTCCATATGTCTGGTGCTGCTAACAAACCTGAATTTAGATTTCGTACCCACAAAGATAGGGGAACATTATCTTCATCATCAAATTCGTCTTCTCCTATTTCATCATCGGTTTCAATGAGTCCTGCATGTTTAAAACAGTTATAAATCGTACTTTGTGAGATCTTATTCCAGGCGTCATTAATCATAACTATTGCTTCAAGAATTGTTATTTTCATAGAGCTGTTTTGATTAGAATCAAGGGCATTAATCATTTTAAGCACAAGATTTTTTCTGAAATTGCTTTTAAGTGACCTTATTATTCCTTGATCCATTGGCTGCAAGACTGATGTTGTGTTAGGTGGAAGGAAAGCGAGTGTTATAGACTTCAAATCTGTAACATTTGGATGCGCCGGGAAATTATCAACCAGTAATAGAATCTTTTTCTTTTTCTTCACTAGGTTGCGATCCCAATCTCGAAGCCATCTCTCGAAAAGTTCAGACGTCATCCATGCCTTACGGTTGTTTGCATAATCGACCGGTAGCGACTTAACACTACTGAAACATCTTGGTATTTGGGATTTGCCAATAACAAACAATTTTTTTTTCGCTGTGCTGCTCAAATTTGCTGCTACCATGACGGTTAATCTATCTTTGGACAACTTGCCTCCACTACAGTTTTCGCCTTTGAATTTCAAAGTCCTGTCTGGCAATAATCTATAGAAAAAGCCTGTTTCATCTGCATTAAAAATTTCTTCATTAGAAAATTGTCTTCTCAGATTTGGCCATACAGTCGTCAGCCAGTTAGATGTTGAACTCTGATCAACGGACGAGGATTCACCGGCAATTTTGCCCGACACAATGATATGTCTTGCTTTGAATCGACTTATCCAGCTAATAGAACAATTAAAGTTTGGGTTACCGAATCCAGAAGCGAAAACATTGGCCTTTTCTTGCAACATGGGTCCACTGATAGGTATTCCTTTGTTTCTTGTGATTTTAAACCACTGCACTAACGCTCGATCAATGTTATCATGTTGTGATTTCCGAAGCCTCTTTGGTTTTAAAACATTTGAATTGAAAGATTCCTTAATTAAGTCCTTGTTTTTCAAAATCATTGAGATTGTCGAATGACCTACCCCAAATTCTTTTGCGAGAGCTGAGTTGGATTCTCCATTTTCTAGTCTGGCTAAAATTGCACCTTTCTCCTCAATGGTGAATGCTTTACGACGTTGCGATGTCATTTTGGTCACAAGACACTGTCAACGCTATTTCTCATCGGTATCGAATAGACTGAAGAATAAAAACAAAACACGTCGGTACGCGAATATCACGTATCAAACGTCATCGCATGGAAAGGGGTGGATTGGCTCACGAAAACGATCGAGCGGTCACTATAACCAGAAAAAATTCTTCGAATTATGTCATAATATACGAAATGTCATTGTAAGCGAAGTCATTAAATCCGAACACAGTTACAAGGAGCTTTATATGAAAACCAAACTTAGCAATGCGATTGCGTCATATTAAGCGGTTGGTCAGTATAGCCGGCGTCATAGTAAACGGATTCTACTGTAATTTTATCAGGCATTTGCATCAATAAAATTGTTTGTTTTAATTTAAAAAAATCCCTAAATATACTTACTTCCCAAGACCGGCCTGTCAACCACAGATGCTCTAGGAGTATTAGGACTCATTGTAGTATTATCTGAAAATAAAAAATACTTTAGTTGCTTTTGCATACATAAACGCAATAAATTGCATTTAGTTTCGAACCCTTACTATTTTATTTTCTGATCTTAAAATCAAATAATACCAGGTAAACTAAAATTAATGTAATTACCAATGCAAATCTCTTCTTCACTCAAGAGGGTATATAAATTCATTTGAGGGGGTGGTGGAAGGGAATGCAATCTTTTGTTCTTCTTCTTTTTATTGGAGATGTCATTTTCAGAACCAGATGAATCAGATGAAGAAAACAATCTCTTTATTCTCCTTCTTTGGCCTTCTGTGTCATTATTTAAATTGCTGGTAAACTCGGCTTTCTTCGCTTTAGCTCTGGCTAGTGCATAGTCCCCTAAAATGGCCAAAATAATTAACTTTTTAATGAATGTGGAGTGAACATTAATATTGTCTGAATCCAATGACCTTTATATATCCATAAGTCATTTTTTATGTGGATGACAAATATATAATAATTTAATATAATTAGGTGGGTTAATTACGTGCCCTGTTGAATTTAGAAGGATGGCTTTGACAATTGTTCCGAAAGAGTTGGTTGAGAAGAAGATTCTCCACGGTTTCTATCTATTGCAATATCTAATTCTCTATTGGTATGATTTTCCACAATTTCATTGTCCGATTCACTGCCACTGTGAAGAATAGGTGAATCCTCTAGAGAAGTAGTGAGGAAAGCTGATAACGATGCATCCTAAGAAGTAATGGAAGCAGATGTAGATGCTTCTTGAAAAACATATGAAGATGAAGGTTCTCCAACGGTGGAAGAATATATTGGTGCTTCTTGAGAAGCGTGTGTTTTCTGACGTTTAAACCGTTCATAATGTTTGTTAAGTAATTTTCTTTTTGAAAAATTTTCACTTGGAGTGGACATCATTCCAGGAGTAACTAAAACCGAAACAACTATTTGGCATACTAAGAAATATACAGGCATGTAAATGAAAAATAAAGAGGTTATGTATAATCAATATACCTTTGAATAAAGAATTATTCAAAGCAATATATAAATACTCAGGTCTAAGCTTTGCCGCCTTAATTCCTAACCATAAAATTAAAATACATCTTTTCTTTCTGTATAAATATATCAACTGAGAATAATATTTGTTACTTACCATATATCTCTTGTCTATGTTACTTACCTATATAAATCAGGTATACTTCTTAATTCTTATCTCGAATATAACAATAACAATCAATTAAATTACGGTGACAATTGACAATGGTGATTGGTGACATATTGGTTCAAAACATAGAATTTGAGAACATCTTTTCTATGAAAAGACAAATGAACAAAAATGTTTGCTGGCCTCGGTGATCCAGTACGAGAAGATCTCACCAGAGACAACAGACAACTGTTGTCTCTGATCTCACTTTGTTACCAAATCCTGCTCAGGGCCCCTATTCACGAAATGTTGAGAGAGATCTCTCCTACGAGATTTATCACGTCAGTGACACTGCGCAAACTCCGTATGTGAATTGTCGGTTGAAATGTGTTTCTCTACTACTAATGGCGTATTCCATTGGTAGAACTCGTGCGCACTGAGATGGCACTGAGTGCATGAATCGTATTCCATTGGGGAATTTCGTCAAGCATTTTGACACATTTTGACGTCTAGTGCAACATTTTTTGCACTCAGTGCGTGCTCAGTGCAGCACTGGTGCTGCCAATGGAATACGCCATAAATAGTGAGGGAGAAGTGAGATCACAGAACATATAATATATGTGAGAAGAGATTTCTTGTAGGAGTTATCGCATCCGAATACTCATCTCTACGGACGTCGAGTATACGGTCCCAGGCTATGGATATGATCCAGTTTGAATGAGTAAAAAATGAAATATCAACAAACTTTTACAGACTAAATATATTTAAGTGAATTAAACCATAAATGTGTATATTTTATATATAATTCAAAGAGAATAACGCTTTTAGGAAGCTATCCACCAATCTAAGATGAAAGGACTAGTAGAGACCAAAATAGGGGTAAAGAATATACGTAGAGATCTATAATTTTTTGGGTAGCCACAGCGAGGAGCTTGGTTGATTGATTTCCAGGTGTCGCTTGTGTCTAAATTCTACTCACAAGTGATTGCTGGTTTTCTTTAAACCGGTTACTTCGTAGTGTGGATTTCATCGGCGTTGAATTGTGCTCCACTGATGATTCCTAATAAGTATGAAACCGCGGTATGTAGCTATTCAACTTTGATGAAATCAGACACACTCTGTGGATTGCTCCGAAAGTTTGGTCTCTACTAGTCCTTTCATATTATTTTATATATATATATATATATACATAGATTTTTGTGCAAGATATTCGTGAGTTTTTTAGCATGTTGTTTTGACTAGTAAAAATATAAATCAAAGAAGCACAAGAAAATTCAATAATCAATAATATATATATATATATATTTTGTCTGATTTCGGATTTTTAAACGACAATATGTGTCAAAATAATATGTTCCGGGAACCTTCTAAGCGGAACATTCCAAGAGGGACGTTCCGGGAACATTCCAATTGGGACGTTCCGGAAACATTCCGAGTGGAACGTTCCGGGGATATTCCATAGGAGGCCGGGACATTGCGACACGTATGGAACATGAATGGGACGTTCCGGGAACTAAGTGTGTTATTAGGGTAGTAATTAGACGTGAACCGTGAACCTTGGAGGAGATGTTAGTATGACTCATTTAGCTGTTGTTTGAGCCATATTTATTGATAACCGAAAATCAACAGTTATTGGAGTTCAGGTAATTTTTAAAAGATTTCTCACCTTTAGTTCATATTTCGTCGATTTTCTCTACGTTGGCCAAATTTGATTATAATTTTGGCTTATTGTTATCAGAAGAGGATATGATATGTGTACGATTAAAGCAAAACTATGCTGTATAAGATGTTGAAAAATAATTAGTATGATTTGAAATGTGGTATATGAATAAAAGAAAAATCAATTTCTAATATCAATTTGCCTACAACTTTCGTATTTCACAACTTATGTATGCCAAAATTATTTCATAAAATTGCCAAATTCCTTCTGCATTCTCTAAAAAAATGTTTTTAGAATGCTGAACTAGTTTCGTTTCAGCAGATTTTTGATGAGCAACCCTTTGAAATGTCCGGCATATAAAATAGTGAATGTGTAATCAAAAGGCAGCGTGAGTAAATTCCAGGCGGAAAATAACAACTGAAGAAATTAGAAAGAGGGCACGTTTGCCTATGGAATATGGTGGAGGTCATCTCGAAAATAGTTTATGAATACATTTTCTAATGAAGTTTCGAGCTTAGTTGCAACATTTTTTTTCCTTTCTTTGCTTCTTGTACCCTTTCAAATCATACTAATTCTTTTTCAACAGAACCAGAACTCTAATATTTCGGAAAGTGTTGATTTTCGCTTATCAATAAAAATGGCCCAAGCCACAGCAAATGATCCATACTAACACCTCCTCCAAGGTTCACGTCAGATTTGGAATGCGATAAAACTGGGAGGTCGCCAAGAGCTCCCTATCACCTCCAAATGTCCGCCACAGGGGATGAGCTCAATAACATCTCAGAGATATCACATGGGGAAGTTCTCAAACTGCTCACCCTGGGGAATATTTCGAGAGGTTTATTGCGATATCGCAGGGAGGTCGCCCAGACCTCCCTAGTCCCTATCACCTCCAAAGGTCCGCCACAGGGAATGAGCCCATAGTAACATCTCAGAGATATCACATGGGGAAGTGTTCACAGGCTGCTCAACCGGGGCAGTACTGAGAGAAGATGGCTGCGATATGGACCTACAATCTATATATCCTCCAAAATTGCAGTACATGTGTGGCGCCGAATACAACACTTTGATGCGTAGATCGATATTCCACTCGGGTTATTAGGGATGGGGTTGTTCTTGCGGGTACAGAGTAGACGATTTCGCCATTTACCGGTGGAAACGAGAAGTGCAGAGTAGGGATGGAGTAGAACCCTGCAACACGCCACCTGATTTCCTATTCTTGTTGAATTTGCGAGGTTTTTAGTATAGTACCTCGCAATGGAGTGTTATTCTCGTTACACTTGTGATATCTTGAGGAGCTCGCAATAGGATGTCTTAGTCTGGTTATCTGTGGGATATCTTTAGGAGCTCGCAATAGGAATATCTTATTCTGGTTATCTGTGTGATATCTTGAGGATGTCACATTGGGAGCTCGCATTTTCATCCACATTGTAACCTCTCACAGACCTCTATGCGAGGTCTGTGTTTCCTGGGTAATGCATAATTTCATGAAGTTAGCATGACTAGGAAATTTTAAAAAGATTAATGATAATAATTCTGTATTTAAATGGGAAGGTTTAGTGTATCTCAGAAACTATCCGTTAGATATAGCTGTAATTTTGCAAGAGCCTTCAAAACCTTATTGCGCAGCCAAGTTGTAGATTTAACACCAATCAGATCTATATTGTTGGAAATATTGGAATATGTTGTTTTTGTTCCTGGGACCCTTGGGCGAGTTCAGGCTCGATGGGTGACCGCTCTGGCTATAAATTTGAATAAGCGCGCCAAAGCATACTGACCTCACGTCAGTAATTTTTACATTTTTCTGCTTTTTCATAATATTTTGACATTACTTCTTTTTTCAGGGACCTGTTAATACAAGGTGGTTCAGGATATTAGATAAGTACGTCAAAGGAAAGGCTGCTCAAAGAGCTTTGAAAAAAGTTGCTTTGGATCAAATTGTATACATTCCGTGTTTGCTGGCTGTACTTCTGACATCGTTGGAATATTTGGAGAGGAAATCATTCAGTGCTGCTCAACAAGCTGTAATAGTTATTTTTGTATCTAGTGCGCGAAATGCTACTTTGGTGATCGAGAACTGATTTTTTTAACGAGGCGCAGCCGAGTTAAAAAAATAGTCGAGATCACCAAAGTATTTCGCGCATGAGATGCAAACAAAATTTTTTCTACAAACGCCAAAAATATTGTTCTAAAATAAGTAACATGCATAGCTTAATATGAAAAATAGTATTGAACTGGTTTAAAATGTTTTTCCAAATCAAGTAAATACTGTAACTATGAAAATAAAATGGCATTTGTTTGTTTGATTGAGGAACATAAAGGTTAAAATATAAAAACTCCATATAGTTTACATGCAGTGTGCGAAGTAAGTACTTCGCACACTACTTCGCGCACGGTGTCATGGTAACGAAGGAAAATGAAAAAAAGGGTCACTTCGCATATTGTTTTCAATGCGCGAACCTTGTCATTTTTTGACGTTTGTAGAAAAAAGTATATTATTGGGATGTCATGAAGGCAAACTATACAATTTGGCCTGCGGTACAAATATGCAATTTTTATTTCGTGTCTGTCAACTATCAAACATTAGTAGTTCAAGTTGTTGCTCTCGGATGGAACACCTATCTTTCCTACAAAACACATCAGAAGGAGCATTGACTTTTGAAATTCCTCATCTGATGGGCGAAGAAATTATACCTGAATTACAGCGAATAGGGCAATTTAGGAATAATTGTTGATATCTGATTCGGGACTTAGTGCTTACTGCTTAGCATATGGTATATACTATTATTATAGACCTACGACCTACATTATGGAAGGCTATTTCTTTATTTTAAATTAATGTTATTCTGTGAATAAATTACCTAAGTGTTCTTTTATATTTTCAGTATATAAGTTTCTGAATTGTGTCTTAATATCTAAATATAGACCGCATTAGTTAGGTTAGAATCATTCTCTTGGCGGGAGATCCATATTAAAAAATTTTAACATGGAATTTCAACTTTAAGATGAAACCACCCCAATTAAAAGAGAATGTTAGTACAGAGACATCAAGTATTGGGTACCTTCATCATTAGTGCATGTTTTCATGTTCTTTCCACATTAAAATCTACTTCTATTTATCCTTAAATCAAAATTGAAACCAACCAATGTAGTTCGAAAGAATGTCGTAGATGACTTCTGTGGTGCGTCATTACAGGGCCGATTTAGGGTTATGTTATTACTTTTGACCTTTGAATAAAGAACCACAGGAAGGAGCATAAGCTCGAATTTGTGGGACCAGGGGCCCTATTCTCGAAATCTCTCCTGCGACATTTATCGCGTGACATTAACTCTGCGCAGTCTCCGTATGAAAAATAGGAGACTCCGTATTCTTGACTATCGTCGAGCTCTCTTGTCGATTGAAAGTTTTTCTCATGAAGTAAATAGTAGTAGAGAAGACTGAGATAGCCATCTCTGGCGCACTACTTTAGTTCCAAAACAGGCAAATGGCAACGCTGGCATACCTAGCTTCCTATTTGACGCTGTATCACTTCCAAAGTGATGCGAAATCAGTTCAAACCAGAGAAATAGAGGGAAATTCCGGCTATTTCTCTGGTTCAAACTGATTTCGCATCAGTTTGGAAGTGATACAGCGTCAAATAGAAAGCGACTATTGCTGATTTTTCGTTTGTTTTGAAATTTTGCGAGGTTATGCAAAATTTCAAAACAAACGCATAAACAAGATATACTAATACTAAACCTCTTTCTAATTTCTATTCGTATTGAATGTTGATCCGGAGAACGAAGTGATCCACGTTTTTCGTTACAGATTAGTGTTTTAATCATTCTGTTTTATTTTCATATTGTGTTGATTTGAAAATATGTTGAAAATATTTTAGGATCCAACAAATGCTGTGTTCCTAATTGTTAAGATAAATGTAGTTTTCCGAGAGCAGATACCCAGCTAACCATTTTCAAACTTGAACGGAAAAAGTGAACAATCCATTGTTGAGAAGCAAAATTAATGAACAAATACGCAAGAGTTGTTTTGTTGGTGATAGGCATTTCCCAGATGAAGTAAAATTAGATAGAGGTCTTTGGAAGACTGCTATCCCCGTTTTATAATTTTATATGTCTGGTAAGTTACATTTGTCGAATTTAAGCGAGTCACCGGAACAGAGTGGAACATAACCGATGTTGGTTATGATAGCAAGGGATTGGTCTTAACCACTCTGTTCCAGTTACTCGCTTCAATTCGTCTATTGTCAGTTATGTATTTTCAATAGTTTGGAAACAAAACCATATCGCTTTATTAAGTTCTCAGCACCAAATAAATATATACACAAGGAATTGTATATATATATATATTTCATTGGTGCAATGAATTGAATGAACGAATTAGTACTGAGAACTTGT
The DNA here is from genome assembly GCA_937662695.2 of Halyzia sedecimguttata. Classification (NCBI taxonomy): domain Eukaryota; kingdom Metazoa; phylum Arthropoda; class Insecta; order Coleoptera; family Coccinellidae; genus Halyzia; species Halyzia sedecimguttata. The sequence continues at coordinate 12,901,699 of OW569413.2, forward strand.
ATTCATTTTCTATTTAACCGATTTCTTTAACTTGTCATTATATAATTATAATTTGCAGAATATTCAGATGGAAATGGAGAAGACATTGAAACTAAAATAGACACCAATGATGTTCACGAAGTCCAAGGATTCTCTGTCCTAACTCTCCCAGCTGATGGTGTTCAGAGACAAGCATCGAGGCTAGAAGATATACAGAAAATTCAAGAATGATATTACCAGGCAGTGTTTTTTATTACTTAGTTACTCAGTGCTTTTTACATTATATCATTATGCCACATGGAAAATATAGTGTGTGCTGAAACTAATTTTACAGGAAAAAGTAGATTTCAGGCCAGTTAACTGTGTGTTGTTTGTGGACTCAGTAACTACTGCCTGTGAATTATTTGTGAAGAAGTGCTATTTATATTTTTGGAGTAAGAGAGTATTCATGCAATTGTGAGGGGTACTGATTGTGAATTCAGAATTGTTTTGGATCAAAACTTTCAAAGTATGGACCCAATCAAAAACATCACGAAAACAAAATATATCAAACATTGTGAAAAACCCATGAGAAAATAAAATTATTTTACTGTCTACATTTGTGAATTTCCTGAAATTTAGGTCCAAATGAAAAAAGATGACATGATATGAAACAACCCCTATTGGAATAATACGTTTTGTTTCATTTGCAGTGTCAGAATCCGAATGAAAGTATTCAATTTCAATATGAAGCATTTCAAATTTTCGCGCTTATTTGTTATAAATATCCGCCAGAAAACTTCCAAAACCAGCCGCGTGAGGTCGCTGAAAGCAGTAACCCATCAAAGCATAGGAGATTTCATAATCAGACCTATTCTGTTCGCGCATAGCAATATTGGCAAGAAAAAGATATTGCTACCACAGCAAGATCCGAAATATTGCTATTCTGATCATCGTTTTTGAGCAATATGATCTGTCATTTTGATAAACATATTGCTATCCACATTGCTATCTCAGCAACCTCAAAATAGTACTTGCTAAGAGCATAACAAGATTTGGAATATGGCTGAGAACCACTTTTTTCTTCCAAGAAATCGAAAATATTGAAAATAGGTAGGTACTTTGATAAATATGGGTATATACATAATCGTATATATTTATTAAAGGTACTTTAAAATACTTAATTTCAAGGGAATTTCTAAGACTTAGGTTTAACACTAACAACCCCTTCTATTCGTAAACAGAAAAGTTCATAAACTATTCAACATCAATAAGAGGCTGAGAGAATTTTATTCATACATTTATTAGTTCATGAGCAAACTAGGATAGATACTGTTTCTTTTATGTTAGAGGCATTTGAAGACTGATCGACTGGATGAAATAAATAAAATAAACTATTAATGCAGCCTTAGTAAAAAGATGACTGCCTTTGATTTCATTGAAGAGACGAGGGTATTTTATTTATTTATTTATGTGTTCATCAGCAATCTATGAGATTTACTGCTTCTTTTAAGTTAGATATGCATTCGAAGACTGACCGACTGGATGAAATAAATTAGATAAACTATTAATTCAGCCTTAGTAAAAATATGACTGCCTTTGATTTCATTGCAGAGCCGAGGGTATTTTATTCATTTATTTATTTGTTCATGAGCAAACTATAAGATATACTGCTTCTTTTAAGTTAGATATGCATTCGAAGACTGACTGACTGGATGAAAAAAATTAAATAAACTATTAATTCAGTCTTACTACGAAGATTACTTCTTTTGATTCAGTTGAAGAACTGAGGGAATTTTTTCAGGAGAAAACTAGGAGATATACTGTTCCGTTTAACTTGTGCATTCGAAGTCTGACTGAAGACAGGAAAAAATGAAAATTTAATATTTGTTTGGGTGTTTGCAAGTCTTCAATTTTTCGGTCATGGTAGCGGTTACCAAAATTCGGTGTGTTTCCTGAAAATGTGAAAATTGATCAATAACTCCATCTTGTTAGTTTCATGAATAAAATACAGTTCGTTTTTGGCTTTCGTGACATTTATATATTTTTGGTTAGGAATTAAGAATAACCACCGAAAAATGGACGAAATGTTTATCAATGGGTTACGTGCAGTTCTGACAGTTGACCGACATTGGAGGACCAACAAAGCGGGAATTAGTACTGTTATTGTTTGTTTTGCTCTTATTTTCCTGGATTTTTCGATATTTGTGAGTGTTATATCAATTGAATTGCTGTTTATGAAGTGAAGTGAATATTTTGCTATCTTTATTTGTTCCATAAACATTAATTTTTAGTAATAAAATGCCAAATTTTTGCAAGTTCATGAGCTGCAGTAGCAAGGGCGAACTAAAAAACGTACAAATATCACATTTATCACGTAAATTTATATGCAGAAAGTGCGTAAGTAAGTGAGTAAGGTATAGATCTATTTTAATATCTTGGTTTCAATTTGAATCTTGTATGAATGTAGAGCATAGACCTAATTTAAAGGTCTATGATGTAGAGCTAACCGATCACCTTGAGAGATTATAAGAAAGAACTAGGTATATTGTTTTCAAAGGCAAGAATTCTATTGCATTAGTATGTCACTACGATTGGAAACTGTGGAAAATTTAGAAGACAAATAACACTTTCCAGCTTGTCAATTCTGTATAATTATAGGTACATATAAAAATGTTTCACTTAGTTAGCTGCATGAATAGTAATGTATGAATCTATCATATTTCATTATATTTTATGAATTTCTCAATTAATTTGATTTCTTTATTGAAAGGATTTCATCAGTTTTTGATAAAGTTCGCAAAATTTGTTACCTCAGCAAAAACCAGAGATTTATGGATTCGTCTGCTGAAGAGATTCGACTTAACAGCTTCGAAACTCAAATTTGGTATGATGTATTTAACACGTTTTCATTCAAATATGAAAGGAAATAAAATTTTGATTTGTTTCTAATGTTAGAATATAGAAAATTGAACACCATGTTTTCACTAGGTAAGCCAGCAGATTTGTCCGATAAAAATCATCCTGATTGGATTCCATTATAGAATATGATTGTTTATGTAATTTATCTGTTATTTTTTATAATCTAATGTAGTTAATTCGTGATGAATAAATTTAATTTTCCCAACTCTGATGCCAGGTCCAAACCAACCGAACAAAAACGAGAATAAGGCTGTTACAAAGCAAAATTTATATTGTAGATTAATTTATTTAAACAGAACTGCTTAGACATGATGAATGTTGCAAATAAATTATAAAGTATACAATGTGTTTTTTACTCTATTAATATTAGTGTAAATTTTTTTAAATATGCTTGCTTCAGTTTAAACTATTACCAAAAATCATTGTAATGACGAGCATGAATAACCCATTGTCACTGTGGAATACTTCTTGATCCTACACATGCTTAAAACCAACTCTTGATATTCAACTGCTCCCTGCTTTCTATTTCAATAGATTTAGATTCAACCACTGTCAAATTGATGCTTCTGCCTGAAAAATATTGATAAATAAATCATTTTACTAACGTTGATAGAAGCTGCATTCATATAATATCCTTGAAGAATCATTCATTACTGCCACTAATAAATTCAACAGCACACATAAGATAAAAATCACCAACAAGTATCAAATTTTAAGAACTAAAAGTTTGATAGATTGGGGCTTACCGATATCCTACAATTCCTTTGATGATATATTTAAATACTTTTCTTCAAATAAATCCATGATAGTTATAGTGAAATATATGAATTTGAAGATGATTGTTGAACCTATACCTTTGCAATTATCAAACTATGATTGCCAGTCTTTATTATGGAGATATTCCACACCCATCTACATGCTGTCTGATTATAAGCCTCCAAACTTTTATTAGAACTCATATCATCTGAAGTATATTTGTCCTTGGTAACCACAAGGTGCATAAAAATGTCCGGGTACAGTATTTTCGTAAAGTCATCAACTTTTGTTGAACACTTCTGCTTCCTGATAGTATAAGGATCTAAACGAACCACCAATGATGGAAATTTGATCGATATAGAGCTTTTTGTCACTCTCAGTATGTTTTTCAGAGTAATCACTATAATCCATCATGATTATTTACAAATATAAATTGGATTACAAGGTACCTGAAAACATGGAAATGAGCAAACTGTTCAGATAAGGAAGATATTAGCATTCTTACCTATGAAATACTATTTTTTTCGCAATATATACCCCTTTTATGGATCAAATAACGTTTATGAGATATTCATTACACTACATAAAATTCGTAAACAGCATATAATTTGGGTAATTGTTTAGAACTAAAAGAACCGTACTGGAGAGGTGAAAAAAATTGTACTTACCAAGTTTGGGCCCCAGATTACGAAAATGATAGCGAGAAGTCTGCAATTCCTTTAGTTTTTTCAAAAAAAAATTCCAAAGTTTCATTCAGGTAGGTGAGGTTATTCATAATTCTAGCCAGTTTTCCTCTATTTTCTCAATCAATAATCGTTGGAAATGATTTTATTATCAATTTCTGAGCGTTTCCTGCAAAATAAACCCTTCATTTCGTCGAAATCGACGATTTTATACATTGTTTATTTTCCTTACGGCAGCCATTTTAATTCGACTTTCGGCTGTCAACCGTCGCGACTGGTGCAACGTTGCCAATGTCTCAAATCGAATGGCCAATAACTTACAAATAGTTAGTGGATGGGATTGGGAGAACCCATTTTCGTTTACTTTTCCAATATTAGTATAAATGAATTATAGAGTGATAGAAGAAATATCAGCAAGAAGGTATAAGTTTATCAAAATATTTCGGAATTGGTGAAACTGCATATTATATAAAAACATGTTCATTTTTAAATGTCAAATAATTACATACTGGAAGAGTAATCCAGCAAAGACCACGGGGAGGTATGGGCTGACTTTGCCAGGAAGGGATTTTTGGGGAGTCAAAGGACAGAAAGGCAATTGGGATAATATGGTAAATAGGGATGATGTTGTTGAACCATAACCAAACATAACAGAAATTCTAAAATTAATAGACACATTGTATACATATAATATAAAAAATAAATTCATATAAAACTTGACAGAAATTCTTTAAAGAAAGGGTAAAATAAAATGTTTTATCAAAAAAATTGACGTAAAAGCAGTACAAGAGGAAGAATCAGAAAGAAATATCGAATATATCACAATGAATTAACTAACGCGAATAAAATAAAGGTCGCGAAAACTGACGGCTCAACCATCACCAGAAGTTGAAGCGTTCATAGGATACGCAAATGATGATAATACGTCATTATCTCGAAACAATATTCGAACTAATCAACGTAAATTTAACTACAAGTATGAGACATTGGCAACGTTGCACCAGTCGCGACGGTTGACAGCCGAAAGTCGAATTGAAATGGCTGCCGTAAGGAAAATAAACAATGTATAAAATCGTCGATTTCGACGAAATGAAGGGTTTATTTTGCAAGAAACGCTCAGAAATTGATAATAAAATCATTTCCAACGATTATTGATTGAGAAAATAGAGGAAAACTGGCTAGAATTATGAATAACCTCACCTACCTGAATGAAACTTTGGAATTTTTTTTTGAAAAAACTAAAGGAATTGCAGACTTCTCGCTATCATTTTCGTAATCTGGGGCCCAAACTTGGTAAGTACAATTTTTTTCACTTCTCCAGCACGGTTCTTTTAGTTCTAAACAATTACCATAATGGTAGATATAACATTCAAAAATTAGGAGAAATATGAGCAAAACAACCAATAACAGTGCTAATTCCTGTTTTGTTGGTCCTCCAATGTCGTGTCAACTGTCAGAACTGCACGTAACCCATTAAGGTTAGATTCTTCTTCTAATTCACATAAAAGTCATGAAATACAGTGTTGTTACAGAGTTGTTAGCTCTAAAATCAATGTATTTTGACCTACTTCATAGCAATATTGCTGGGAGAAAATTGATAACCAACATTGCTATAACAGTCCGAACAGAATACGTAATACGATAGCACAGATTAACCAGATACGCCACTCCCAGTATTTATGAATGAACTCTGCTGACGCGTCTTGTTGACCATGGAATTCTCGGCACCCCCAAATAGTTCCTAGCTCCTAACTATTTGGGGGTGCCAATAAAATCGCAGATATATGATCACGTGACCTCTCGGCCAATCGCAACTATGGTAGAGGCAGAACGACGTTCATTCATTAATTTATAACAACAAACGGAAAGGTTAGCTAAAATACTCAGCTTATGTACGAACATTTGTAACTCAAGTGGGATTAATTTAATGAATTTTATAAAGTGTAATGAAGACGTTTAAGATGCAGTTTGTGGCGTATGTGGAAGAAATAAAAGGAATATGATTATTAGTGATTTGTGAAGTTGAGGTTAGAGTTTGTTTAAAGAGCGAGAACGTAGTTCATTTCTCTCTGTCATTTTACTACGTCTTCATGGGTAGTAAATCTGAAGGTCAAACCTACGTGCTTCCCGCCAACTGTCGATTGCACTATCTGGTAATCTGTGACGATAGTCATATTGTTAAAAATTAGGAGGATAGCAATATGACTTGAATAGCAATGTTTATAGCAATACGCAAACAGAATAGGTCTGAATCAGACCTATTCTGTTCGCGCATAGCAATATTGCTAAGAAAAAGATATTGCTACCACAGCAAGATCCGAAATATTGCTATTCTGATCATCGTTTTTGAGCAATATGATCTGTCATTTTGATAAACATATTGTTATCCACATTGCTATCTCAGCAACCTCAAAATAGTACTTGCTAAGAGCATAACAAGATTTGGAATATGGCTAAGAACCACTTTTATCTTCCAAGAAACCGAAAATATTGAAAATAGGTAGGTACTTTGATAAATATATAGGTATAAATAATCGTATATATTTATTAAAGGTACTTTAAAATACTTAATTTCAAGGGAATTGCTAAGACTTAGATCTGACACTAACAATCCCTTCTATTTGTGAACAGAAAAGTTCATAAACTATTCAACCTCAATAATAAGAGGCTGAGAGAATTTTATTCATATATTTATTAGTTCTAGGATATATACTGTTTCTTTTAAGTTAGAGATATGCATTCGAAGACTGACCGACTGGATGAAACAAATTAAATAAACTAATAATTCAGTCTTAGTAAAAAGATAACTGCCTTTGATTTCATTGAAGAGCCGAGGGTATTTTATTCATATATTTACTTGTTCATGAGCACACTATGAGATATAGGTACTGCTTCTTTTGTTAGATATGCATTCGAAGACTGACTGACTGGGTGAAAAAAGTTAAATAAACTATTAATTCAGCCTTAATACGAAGATGACTTCTTTTGATTCAATTGAAGAACTGAGGGAATTTGTTCAGGACAAAACTAGGAGACATACTGTTCCGTTTAACTTGCGCATTCGAAGTATGAATGAAGACAGAAAAAATCAAAATTTAATATTTGTTTAGGTGTTTGCAAGTCTTCAATTTTTCGGTCATGGTAGCGGTTACCAATATTCGATGTGTTTCCTGAAAATTGATCAATAACTCCATCTTGTTAGTTTCATAAATAAAATAGTTCGTTTTTCGCTTTCGTGACATTTTATTAGGCAATCTAGACCACGTGACTTCTCAACTGCCAATATGGCGTCTGGTTGGCAAACAAAGGTAAATACTGCTCTTGGAGCTAAGATTTTGAGTCACTCTTCATGGTATTTGCACTATTTGCTGAGCATTTTAATCATTATTCTTACGTCTGCTTACATCTTACGTGTCAAATCGAGTATTTACGGTGTTACAACATGCAAAGTACATATTTAAAGAAGTTATTGCACAAAAACCCAGACGTTGGTCAAAGGTAAATATGAAATATTTATTGTAATTGCAATTTTTGTTGCCGAGTTAACTTTACATAAATCCTAATTTGTTCGCAGGTATATGATGAAGTTGGCAATGATTAACAATTTGGACCCCTTTACATTTACCACTGCTGATATAGATTACAGTATTAATGGCATTCCAGCAGTAGATTATGGGGATATATTTGCTTACCTTGTGTTAACTCACAGTTTCTACACATATGAACAGATGAAGGCCTACAAAGCCCTTGATGCCCATAAGTATTTTGCAGCAGGTTTTGTCTTGAAAGTAGGAACAAAGATTGTGAATGATTTTCATGTCATGGTTGGAAAGGTAATATTATAACTTCAGAATGATCTATTTCAGGGTTTCTCAAACTTTTGGCTCCATGAACCCCTGTTAAAGTTTCCAGACGATAGCGAACCCCTGAGTAAATAATTAGCCACCATATTATGTTCCGTATGTGCCTGTCAGTCATCAACCCAGCCTTATGTAAATTTTGTTGCTAAACCTCTAGGGGTTTGCATACCCTTCTTTGAGAATCCCCGATCTATTTCACATATTAAATCAGAGTGATTATAACTATATCATGTTTATAATCATATACAAGTTTTAATGATGTGTTTTCTATATATCATACCGAAGATGTCTATATCCTAAACATTCTATTTTTTTTAGGTAAAACACTCACAAAGAGCCAATGTTAAACCACTTGAGGTTTGGTGTATTATCACCAAAGATGGTTCAATTTCCAATGGCCACTGTACATGTATGGCAGGAAATAGTGAAGTGTGTAGTCACGTTGGTGCTTTACTCTTTGCTGCTGACTATGCAAACCGCAATAAAGTTATCGTTTCATGTACTGATGTAGCTGCTTTATGGCCTATGCCATCACTTTCCACGGTTGTTCCCATTGTCCCAATAGCAGAAATGAACTTTGGTACAGTGGCTGGTCCAATGCAAAATAATATTTCTATCTCCCCAATGTCCAAAGAAGGCGTCATAAATTTATTGAGGCGAATTGAGAGTTTGGAACGGATTGCGAGTATAATGAGGATTGTGCAACCATTTGCAAGCGAACTACAGGTAGCCTCAAATGTCAGTTTACCAACTGTATTTAATGTTTTTGAAGAAAGGTATATTGCCAAAAATCATGTACAACTGATGGAAATATCGAAAACCATCGATATATCTCTGACTACAGAGCAGATATCATTAATTGAGCAGCATACCAGAAGACAACATGCTTCTAATAATTGGTATGCACAAAGAGCAGGACGCATAACTGCTTCGAAATTTAAATCTGTTTGCAGAACCAACAAAGAATCACCCTCTATAACGCTCATTAAAAGCATATGCTACCCAGCAAATGCTTTATTTCATTCAAAAGCCACAGACTGGGGATTACAGAAAGAATCTGTTGCTGTTGAAGAATATATGAAAGTCATGGAAGAAATACATGAAGAGTTTGTTATTAATGATGTGGGAATATTTGTAAGTGCAAAGTGGCCACAATTGGGAGCTTCTCCAGACAGGATAGTGTATTGTCAATGTTGTTTGAAAGGAGCCTTGGAGGTAAAGTGTCCTTACCTTCTGTATACGAATGGCACTAAAGACATTAAGGAGTATTGTAAAAGTAAAAACTCTTGTGTAGTCTCAATAGACGATAAAATTACTTTAAAAAAAGATCATTCGTACTATTACCAAGTGCAGATGCAAATGTTTGTTTGTAATTTGCAATATTGCGATTTTGTAATTTGGTCTCCATACATTTTGTTCAAAGAGCGGATATTTCCAGATCTGGATTTTTGGGATCAAAATTCCCAAATTGCTTTGAAGTTTCATTCTGAAATTATTATGCCCGAACTATTGGGTAGATATTTCACTCGAAGTGAAGGATCGGTAAAACTAAAATATTGGTGCAAATGTAAGGGTGTTGATGATGGAACGCCAATGATCAGTTGTGACAATGATGACTGCGAAATAAAATGGTTCCACTTCAAATGTGTAGGACTTTTGGATACACCAAAGACAGAATGGTTTTGTGAATTCTGCACCCAAGAATTTACTTCAGTATCCAATTAATGATTGTTCCTGATAAAATTTCATTGAAAACATTGTTCAATAAAAAATACCTTAAGACAATATATGTATATTCACTATTATTTTTTTAGTCATTAAATATATAATTGTGAAAGTTTTCTATTTTTGTAATGCATGAATATCCATCTATTTCATAAAAAAACAAGCCCAATGTTTTGTTTCAATTATAATTATGTATAATGCGGTTGGCTCAGTGGTAGATCGTTCAATACTGTGGCTAGGAAATAAATTTTCTAGTTGCCTACACAGAACACAACTGATACTCCTTACTTGCTCAAGAGCTTATGAGGGGTCTCCTTGGGGAAGATCTAGGAGTATCAGTATAATAATTAATGAAAATAAATCACTGCAATATTATTTCCAATATATTAATTAATTATTTGCACATTCATGTATAAATATATATAATGAATTGGTTTTTCTTAGAAAAGTAAGTACGGATCAACAATACAATTGAGTTTCTTTAAAATATCTTTTTTATTATTCAAACATACAAATACAAGAACTCTATTACAAAATATTTACAGTGAAACTTACCTGGAACAAAGAAACTACATTTTATGCTGCTAATTACAATCTTATTCGAAAAATAATAGGTTTATTTAACAATAACTGTAAATTCACATTGATTACAATTTCCTACCCAATCAACGAAACGATACAGGGAGCGATTTATTTAATAAATTTTTATTTTTATAACATTAAAAAAACACATTTTTAAAATTTGCCCTATAATTAATCAGATTAAAAAAAAATTACTTGAAATTATGTAGAAAGTATTGGAGGTGTTAAGTTTATTAATGCACTGCATACTGTTACAATTTTATCAAGAATGCATATTTCATTATTCCCTACTTTCAACATACTTATTGGCAAGGGTCCTTGGAATATCCTAAATTTATTTTTAATGACACCGATAACTCTTTCAACATGAATTCTCACATGTGCAATGTGTCTCGTTTTTTCTATTTCCAGGGGATGTAACTGACTTTTTCCCTTCGTAAAAGCAGGAATAACTAATTTCGCTCCAATAATGCCTAATGTATCTTCTATAAGAAATCCTCTGTCTGCCAAGACCACATCACCAGGTTTTATATTATCACAAAAATCCCCTAATTCTACCATCTGTTTGTCAGAAGTTCGACCACCCCAACCCTTACTAATATAGCTGATTGTTCCCTGTGGGGTGATGCCAATTAGAAATTTTACGGTGTGATGATGTTTGTAATTTGACCAACATTGCTGCTGTGTCAAATAATTTTCTGGTTTTTGAATGAATACTTCGAAACAGTCAATAATTACTGTTGTTTTTTCTTGAAATGCCTCCTTGAAACACAGAGGAATATTTAATTGTGATTCTGGCTTATCTGGCCAAATTATTAAAATTTTTAATTTCACGTACATGATATGAATAATTTTCTGAAAATAAGTTGACGCTGTGGTGGCAGACACTTTGAACATAAAAGCTATGTTTTTAAAATGCAAATTCAATCTTAATTTTACTAACGTGAGTAATAGTTGATTGAAAGGACTGAGTACTGTTGTCGATGTTGCTGAAATGTCAGGTTCTATCTCTGGAAAAATAACCTTTTTGACGAAATCATAGTCATATCCACAATAATATTTCCACTTATGTACATTATCAGTACTATCCATCAGTCCCAGGGGAGAGTTTTCAACTTTCTTTTCCAATTCTTGTAATTTTGTAGAGGCAAAGTTGAGCTGTTCCAGTTTTGTGGCTAGCATGGTCATAGTGAGGTCTGTTTGTGTAGCACAGCCTTCCTCTATGCCTTCCTCTACTTGCTCTACATCCGCCAAATGACTTTCTTCGTTGAACTACAAAATAAATTGGAAATGTTAAATATTTTCAATAGGTATACAATCATAAAACAAAAATTGGCAAGAAATATCTTCGAAGATTTTTTCTTGGAAACTTACCTGTTCACTTGGTTCCAATGCTTCATGACTAAATTTTGTTCTTTTGCCTGCCCTCAAATTTCGCTCCACATCGGCCTTGCGCTTTGAATGGACTGTAGATTCATGACCCAGGTGCTGTGATGGGACCCAATCCGGATGATTTTCATCACTCAAAGCACTAGGTTTTCCTACAAATTGAATCAATTATAAGTTTGTATTGAAAATACGATATTTTTGCAGGAACTGAAATAACGTACAAAATTTACACAAATACTTTTTTCTTCAAGCTTGTATAAAACTGTAAAATCAATCAGTTTCACGTATATATAAATACACAATTAAATATTTTAATATTAGGTAGGAACCTACCTGTTATGAAATGTCTGCTACATATCCTTTGGTTTCTTAATATTGAGTCAGTTAGATCTTCCCTCTTGATGGCTGCTAACCACATTTCCCTTCGTTTTCTTGAAAGGTCGTTAATATGTGGATAATGCACTGAGTTTTTCACAGTAGGTATGCGAAAAAAACTAAGCATATGGTCCCGATCTGCACGGCTTCCACAATCAACCATAATACATGTTACAGGCATGTTTCGTTCGATTGAAAACTGATTTGTCACTATGCACTGTATATTTTACAAATACTAAACGGAATTATACACCAATCACTCTTAAACTCTCTGAAAAAGCTTCAAAAATCAAGGAAGTTAAACAAGTAAACGACATGTAAACAAGCGTGTTTGCCAACCAAGCGCCATATTGAATTATTTTGACAGGTCGTTAGATTGTCTAATTATTAATTTGGTTAGGAATTACGGATAACCACCGAAAAACGGACGAAATGTTTATCAATTAAGGTTAAATTCTTCTTCTATTTCACATAAAAGTCATGAAATACAGTGTTGTCAGCTCTAAAATCAATGAATTTTGACCTACTTGATAGCAATATTGCTGGGAGAAAATTGATAACCAACATTGCTATAACAGTCCGAACAGAATACGTAATACCATAGTCATATTGTTAAAAATTAGGAGGATAGCAATATGACTTGAATAGCAATGTTTATAGCAATACGCAAACAGAATAGGTCTGAATATATATATGTGTTCTTTCTCTACTACTAATAGGCGGTAGAGATTGTTAATTTCGGGAGACTCCTCTTGACCATTAACATTATTAGTATTCTGTGTTCTTTACCTCGTCCATAGACAACTTTCGTTCTCGAGTTGTTTTTTGTTTTGTATCAACGACCTGTCAAAACTAAAGCAATATGGCGACTGTTGGCACAAATTGTATTGTTTACTTTGAATTTTATGATATATGTCCATAATTATAGTGGTATATTGTTCGTTTTTTGATTTCCTGTGCGTATTTGGGTTGTATTTTTAATTTTGAATAATAATACAAGTAAAAAAATGCCTCTTACATGCATTATGGTTGGCTGTGGATCTCATCACGACAAGGATATAGTATGTTTCCAAGTACTACACAGAAGTTTTTGACTAGTAAAAATGAGTTATTCAGAAAGCGAAGAACCCTATGGCTAGCTGAAATCAAGAGAAAAGTTTCAAAGCTCAAGTATCAGAGAGTTTGCAGCAGTCTGCTGCGTTCAGTACGATGAAGTGTCGTGGATCCCTCGAGGATTGTTATATCCAGATTCTACTATGTATTCATCAATAAATAAGAAGAAAAATCCAAGGGCTTTCATCTGTTTTTATATTATTTGTTTGTCATGCCATGCTATTAATGTGTGGACATGAAATAAAAAATCAAGAATTTTTTATGTAATCTATTCCATTTTTATAAAAATCCAGACCTTTTCATCACATTTATTACAATATCAGGTACCATTAGGAGTGTCAACTGGTCATACACAATCAAAATGAAATCTTCTATTTGACAGTCATTCCCATCACATTTTATCATCGCACATGCATCATCCGCTGTTGCAAATGCAATAGTGAATAAATTCAGCTGTACCCTCTTCAGATGTGGAATATTTTGCCATCAGTCCTGGCATAATAACTTCTGAATGAAATTTCTTAGCAGTTTCTAAGTTCTTTTCCCATATTTCCAGATCATTCGTACTAAACAAATATTTGGAGACCATATAACAAAATCACAAAAATGCGACTGTGAGATGAATAGTTGCACTTGTATTTGGTAGTAACAACTGTGTGTTTTTTAAAAGTAATCATTCCAGCTTGTGCTATTAGACAAGAACTCTTCATTCGCAAATATACATGTATGTCTTGTACGTTGTGGTATATAATAAATCAAATACGTTGCAATATCCATATATAAGATTGGAGGAACGCCATCAATTGAATTATCCAATACCCAGATCAGAAACATTCAATGTGAAAGGATCTAAGCCATTAATTAATCCCAACTTTAATATATAACTGTAATAAAATGAAATGTAAACACATGATGATAAAACATATGTTTATTGTTTACTTATGATAGCCGTAAACATTACGTCAGAAACTGTGAAGTATTTGGATTTTGGGAATTGGGATGTAGATTATTTGCACCACTTACGTTTGGCAACAGCGGACAACATATCTCTTTCGGGTCTTCAGGGGCCCTATTCTCGAAATCTCTCCTGCGACATTTATCGCGTGACATTAACTCTGCGCAGTCTCCGTATGAAAAATAGGAGACTCCGTATTCTTGACTATCGTCGAGCTCTCTTGTCGATTGAAAGTTTTTCTCATGAAGTAAATAGTAGTAGAGAAGACTGAGATAGTCATCTCAGGCGCACTACTTTAGTTCCAAAACAGGCAAATGGCAACGCTGGCATTGCTGATTTTTCGTTTGTTTTGAAATTTTGCGAGGTTATGCAAAATTTCAAAACAAACGCATAAACAAGATATACTAATACTAAACCTCTTTCTAATTTCTATTCGTATTGAATGTTGATCCGGAGAACGAAGTGATCCACGTTTTTCGTTACAGATTAGTGTTTTAATCATTCTGTTTTATTTTCATATTGTGATGATTTGAAAATATGTTGAAAATATTTTAGGATCCAACAAATGCTGTGTTCCTAATTGTTAAGATAAATGTAGTTTTCCGAGAGCAGATACCCAGCTAACCATTTTCAAACTTGAACGGAAAAAGTGAACAATCCATTGTTGAGAAGCAAAATTAATGAACAAATACGCAAGAGTTGTTTTGTTGGTGATAGGCATTTCCCAGATGAAGTAAAATTAGATAGAGGTCTTTGGAAGACTGCTATCCCCGTTTTATAATTTTATATATGGTAAGTTACATTTGTCGAATTTAAGCGAGTCACCGGAACAGAGTGGAACATAACCGATGTTGGTTATGATAGCAAGGGATTGGTCTTAACCACTCTGTTCCAGTTACTCGCTTCAATTCGTCTATTGTCAGTTATGTATTTTCAATAGTTTGGAAACAAAACCATATCGCTTTATTAAGTTCTCAGCACCAAATAAATATATACACAAGGAATTGTATATATATATATTTCATTGGTGCAATGGATTGAATGAACGAATTAGTACTGAGAACTTGTATTCATTTTCTATTTAACCGATTTCTTTAACTTGTTATTATATAATTATAATTTGCAGAATATTCAGATGGAAATGGAGAAGACATTGAAACTAAAATAGACACCAATGATGTTCACGAAGTCCAAGGATTCTCTGTCCTAACTCTCCCAGCTGATGGTGTTCAGAGACAAGCATCGAGGCTAGAAGATATACAGAAAATTCAAGAATGATATTACCAGGCAGTGTTTTTTATTACTTAGTTACTCAGTGCTTTTTACATTATATCATTATGCCACATGGAAAATATAGTGTGTGCTGAAACTAATTTTACAGGAAAAAGTAGATTTCAGGCCAGTTAACTGTGTGTTGTTTGTGGACTCAGTAACTACTGCCTGTGAATTATTTGTGAAGAAGTGCTATTTATATTTTTGGAGTAAGAGAGTATTCATGCAGTTGTGAGGGGTACTGATTGTGAATTCAGAATTGTTTTGGATCAAAACTTTCAAAGTATGGACCCAATCAAAAACATCAAGAAAACAAAATATATCAAACATTGTGAAAAACCCATGAGAAAATAAAATTATTTTACTGTCTACATTTGTGAATTTTTTTTATTATTTAACAGTCTAATTAAATCGATTTTTCTAATACTAATTCTTAATTCAGAACCTGGCTCCGGTCCTTTATCACTGATAGTCAATAAAATAACACGATAATAACTCATTCAATGATAAGTTATTTGTTATTTCCAATTGACCATGAAAAATTTCTTAATATGCCTCAAATTGTCCTGATATTTTAACTTAACATGTGACAATTGTCATATTTTTCCCGATTTTTCCACAATGTCCGTAAATACTTAAATACTCAAAATGCTCGACCTTGGGGGAAAGTTTCGGACATTTTTCCAGGATATTTGTCCTTAACTTAAAAACTCGAGTATTTCACATCACTAAATGAAAGTATTCAATTTCAATATGAAGCATTTCAAATTTTCGCGCTTATTTGTTATAAATATCCGCCAGAAAACTTCCAAAACCAGCCGCGTGAGGTCGCTGAACCACATCAAAGCATAGGAGATTTCATATATATATATGTGTTCTTTCTCTACTACTAATAGGCGGTAGAGATTGTTAATTTCGGGAGACTCCTCTTGACCATTAACATTATTAGTATTCTGTGTTCTTTACCTCGTCCATAGACAACTTTCGTTCTCGAGTTGTTTTTTGTTTTGTATCATAGAGACATATTATTAGGGAATCCAACGACCTGTCAAAACTAAAGCAATATGGCGACTGTTGGCACACATTGTATTGTTTACTTTGAATTTTATGATATATGTCCATAATTATAGTGGTATATTGTTCGTTTTTTGATTTCCTGTTCGTATTTGGGTTGTATTTTTAATTTTGAATAATAATACAAGTAAAAAAATGCCTCTTACACGCATTATGGTTGGCTGTGGATCTCATCACGACAAGGATATAGTATGTTTCCAAGTACTACACAGAAGTTTTTGACTAGTAAAAATGAGTTATTCAGAAAGCGAAGAACCCTATGGCTAGCTGAAATCAAGAGAAAAGTTTCAAAGCTCAAGTATCAGAGAGTTTGCAGCAGTCTGCTGCGTTCAGTACGATGAAGTGTCGTGGATCCCTCGAGGATTGTTATATCCAGATTCTACTATGTATTCATCAATAAATAAGAAGAAAAATCCAAGGGCTTTCATCTGTTTTTATATTATTTGTTTGTCATGCCATGCTATTAATGTGTGGACATGAAATAAAAAATCAAGAATTTTTTATGTAATCTATTCCATTTTTATAAAAATCCAGACCTTTTCATCACATTTATTACAATATCAGGTACCATTAGGAGTGTCAACTGGTCATACACAATCAAAATGAAATCTTCTATTTGACAGTCATTCCCATCACATTTTATCATCGCACATGCATCATCCGCTGTTGCAAATGCAATAGTGAATAAATTCAGCTGTACCCTCTTCAGATGTGGAATATTTTGCCATCAGTCCTGGCATAATAACTTCTGAATGAAATTTCTTAGCAGTTTCTAGGTTCTTTTCCCATATTTCCAGATCATTCGTACTAAACAAATATTTGGAGACCATATAACAAAATCACAAAAATGCGACTGTGAGATGAATAGTTGCACTTGTATTTGGTAGTAACAACTGTGTGTTTTTTAAAAGTAATCATTCCAGCTTGAGCTATTAGACAAGAAATCTTCATTCGCAAATATACATGTATGTCTTGTACGTTGTGGTATATAATAAATCAAATACGTTGCAATATCCATATATAAGATTGGAGGAACACCATCAATTGAATTATCCACTACCCAGATCAGAAACATTCAATGTGAAAGGATCTAAGCCATTAATTAATCCCAACTTTAATATATAACTGTAATAAAATGAAATGTAAACACATGATGATAAAACATATGTTTATTGTTTACTTATGATAGCCGTAAACATTACGTCAGAAACTGTGAAGTATTTGGATTTTGGCAACGTTTGGCAACAGCGGACAACATATCTCTTTCGGGTCTTCAGTCAAGAATACGGAATTAATATTATGTGTGAGATGGGATTTCTCGTATGAGTTCTCGCATGAGAATACTCATCTCTACGAAAGTCGAGAATACGGGCCCAGTTCGCGTCTTCAGTTCGCGTGGTTCCCGTGAAATTTTGTAGATGTCTCTTCCTCCGCGTTTTGTGGGTCACGTGATGGTTTAACAGCTGTTCGCTGCCGACTTGTTTGAATTCAATTCATTTTCAATTTGGAGATTGCTTGTTGTTGAAATTATAAAGTGTTCTGTTTTGCGTAGTTTTGGTTTTGTTTTTAAAGATGGTTAGCTGTATAGTGAAAGACAGGAAAGACTGTTTGAACAGGAGTAGGTTGCACAGGCTTCCTAAAGATGATGAGGTAAGTTCGTTTTTATGTATTTTTAATACTTTATTGCGTACTGCATAAAAACTGTTTCAAACGACTCAAGGACTTACAAGACACTTTGAATGTGTTTCATCAAAAAGATAGTTACCAAAGGGCCAGAAAATACCCACTAAAAGCACTTATACAAACACTAACAGAACAAAATACGAATAGAAAATGGAACATCCATATTTAATCTCTTTTGTTTCCTTGCATATGATTGTTTAAGGCTGAAGGATCTTATTTGTATACATGTATGAGCAATGAAGTACTTAATTG
The DNA here is from genome assembly GCA_937662695.2 of Halyzia sedecimguttata. Taxonomy (NCBI): domain Eukaryota; kingdom Metazoa; phylum Arthropoda; class Insecta; order Coleoptera; family Coccinellidae; genus Halyzia; species Halyzia sedecimguttata. Next base: position 12,920,298 of record OW569413.2, read on the forward strand.
TGATTAATTTATTGATACTTTGATATATCCAAAAAACTTTTATGTCATCATTTTCAGGTTTGGAAAATATGGCTGGAAAGAATAGGACGCCTTGATGCTGACTAGGGCTGCAATTTTAGTGTACGGACATCATCGAATTTGTTCCAGTCATTTTGATCCATCCAACATTGTAATAAATATTAAGAAGCAATTCATTGTACGACCTGTTGCCTTTCCTACTCGAGGCTTGACGATGGATGTTGGAGTACAAGGTAAATGAATTTTTTCCATTTTATTGTTCATATCTTGAATGATTATAGTTGCAGGAGCTTGCACACTACCTCATTAGAATGTGTAGATTCAAAAACTTGTTTTCTCGACCTATCTGAAATACTTACTAACCATGCTTTCTTGTAAAATTAAAGCAATTCATTGATATTTGAATTTCTTTTAATAGATCCAGATTATATTATCGGAAATGGTTCCACACCAGTGCAAGCAGGACCTTCATGTTCATGTAAGATTTCCATTTATTGATACTATTTCATTTAAAGTTATAAATTTCAATGTGATATGTTAATATTATGCATGATATAAAATGCTTGATGATTTTTCTTATTTGAATATCTATTCCTAGATGTCCAAGATGTGCTTGAGGTAGAATATGAGTCTGAAGTTGAACCTGTAATTCCTGCTACCCCAAATAACTTATTTTATTTACTAATCTTAAATGATTTTTGATTATATAAAATTGAATTGTTATAATTTTCTCTTCAGGAAAAACCAGAAGGACACGATTCTCTAAGGTATCGCCAGACGCTAGGGAATACTACAAAATTGCCACTGATCTGCACGCAAAGTGGGAAGGATTGCTGAAAAGAATAAAGGCCTGAAATTTGTAGTGAAAGAGCTACAGAATGCTTGCCATTCTCATGAACCGCTCAGCCACTCGATGAACACACCAACCTTTAATTTTCTCTTGTCTCAAATAAGGTGTGAAAACCTGAAACCCAGAGGAAGGTGCTGTACTTTAGATGAGAAAATTCTTTTTTTGACATCATTTAAAAATAGCCCTAAGGGATACAAACTACTCAGCAACATTTTTGCGGTTCCATCCAGCAAAACTTTGTCAAAATTATTGCATTCAGTAAATTTCAGTACAGGTATCAATTCTAATATTATGGATTCAATACATAATATTAGAATTGATTCAATATCTATATCTACTATATTTCATATTTGATTTTTTCCCAGAGGCTATGGAAATGTATAAATTTGTGACTGCATTTTCATGTACGAAATGTTTTCCACATTACTTTGTGTATAATGATATCCATTTTTCATATTATAATTCACATTTGGTTTTGTCCTTCTAAATGTATATTGGAAATATTGTGATAATTCATTAGCTCCTTTATATTCAAAGATAATGGATTATTTTAATGTATAATATATTTCCACATTTCGTTGTACTTGCGTAATGATATCCATTTTTGGCGCTCTTGTATACTTTATTTCACATTTGATTTTGTCCTTGTAAATGCATACTAAAAATTTTGCAATCATTTATTTGATAGCTCTTTCATATTCAAAGCTATAGATTAGAGAAGATTTCATGAAGAGAATATCTTCCACATTGCGTTGTACATAATATACTTACTGCTATCCATTTTTTATATTATATTTCACATTTAATTTTCTCTTTTCTTCTAAATGATTCGAGATGTATTTTTAATTTTTATATATATTATTTAATAATTCTTCTAATAATTAGTTCACATCAAATGAACAACTTCAATTCATGAATCTGAATAAATACTTTTATTAAAGAGTTTTGGGATTTCATTTATTTCCTTTCCATTAGAACTAAAACCATTGTTCCAAAAACATTGTCAAAAGCCAGGTGTTAGACGAATTATCGTCTATTTGGTGTTTGGCAGTGTTTTGGAACAATATGTTAAAATAGAATATAGGATATTATTATAATGCGAGGTACATTTGAATTTCCCGCTCGGATGTATTTCTTGAGGTGCCCGCGACGTACCGCTAGTGTTCCACGAACCAAAATAAGGCGAGAGTGGCCCATCTATATATATCTCTTGTCTATGATTAATATTATGTGTGAGATGGGATTTCTCGTATGAGTTCTCGCATGAGAATACTCATCTCTACGAAAGTCGAGTATACGGGCCCAGATACCCAGCTAACCATTTTCAAACTTGAACGGAAAAAGTGAACAATCCATTGTTGAGAAGCAAAATTAATGAACAAATACGCAAGAGTTGTTTTGTTGGTGATAGGCATTTCCCAGATGAAGTAAAATTAGATAGAGGTCTTTGGAAGACTGCTATCCCCGTTTTATAATTTTATATGTCTGGTAAGTTACATTTGTCGAATTTAAGCGAGTCACCGGAACAGAGTGGAACATAACCGATGTTGGTTATGATAGCAAGGGATTGGTCTTAACCACTCTGTTCCAGTTACTTGCTTCAATTCGTCTATTGTCAGTTATGTATTTTCAATAGTTTGGAAACAAAACCATATCGCTTTATTAAGTTCTCAGCACCAAATATAAATATATACACAAGGAATTGTATATATATATATATTTCATTGGTGCAATGGATTGAATGAACGAATTAGTACTGAGAACTTGTATTCATTTTCTATTTAACCGATTTCTTTAACTTGTTATTATATAATTATAATTTGCAGAATATTCAGATGGAAATGGAGAAGACATTGAAACTAAAATAGACACCAATGATGTTCACGAAGTCCAAGGATTCTCTGTCCTAACTCTCCCAGCTGATGGTGTTCAGAGACAAGCATCGAGGCTAGAAGATATACAGAAAATTCAAGAATGATATTACCAGGCAGTGTTTTTTATTACTTAGTTACTCAGTGCTTTTTACATTATATCATTATGCCACATGGAAAATATAGTGTGTGCTGAAACTAATTTTACAGGAAAAAGTAGATTTCAGGCCAGTTAACTGTGTGTTGTTTGTGGACTCAGTAACTACTGCCTGTGAATTATTTGTGAAGAAGTGCTATTTATATTTTTGGAGTAAGAGAGTATTCATGCAATTGTGAGGGGTACTGATTGTGAATTCAGAATTGTTTTGGATCAAAACTTTCAAAGTATGGACCCAATCAAAAACATCACGAAAACAAAATATATCAAACATTGTGAAAAACCCATGAGAAAATAAAATTATTTTACTGTCTACATTTGTGAATTTCCTGAAATTTAGGTCCAAATGAAAAAAGATGACATGATATGAAACAACCCCTATTGGAATAATACGTTTTGTTTCATTTGCAGTGTCAGAATCCGAATGAAAGTATTCAATTTCAATATGAAGCATTTCAAATTTTCGCGCTTATTCTTTATAAATATCCGCCAGAAAACTTCCAAAACCAGCCGCGTGAGGTCGCTGAAAGCAGTAACCACTTACAGTGACTATATTCTCATATAAGAATATAGTCACTGTAGACTCATTGCACAGAAGCTCTACTGCATCGAACTTTACTGCATCGAAGAGTCACCACATCGAAAACCCCCCACTTTAGAAAGTGGGCGGCACTAACTAGAGTTAATGTTCGTGCTTTCTCCTGATTGGCCGAACGTGAAAACCCGTTTATCGATCGTCTTCGTCGATAGTTTCCCTCGATGAGAGGTAACTTGTTTCAAAGAGTGTACGTCAACAGACGGAAATCGGTCTAACCTAAAATTGGAAAGGTGCAGAAATTTGTCGAGAAGAAAACATCCTTATGTGATACTGCTAATGAAAATATCACGATCTATTTATTGGAAGTATTATAAAAGATAAAATGGTATAACAATGGAAAAAGAAGAACATATTATTTAAAACATTTACTCTACAGCGATTGTCCATGGTCTTTTATTAAACCGACTGCATTATCTGTTAACGTCAGTAAACACAGTATTTCTATCCTCCAGACGAAAATTACTGCAGAACTTGGAACTGAAGAAAGAAAGAAATTGATTCACACAATATTATCCAATGTAGAACTTATAACAAGATTGAAATCTCAATATTAAATTTGTCAAGAAGAAAACAGCACCGGGTAAAATTGCTCCTGCACTATCTACTTACTAGTCAATCAAGACGAAGGCATTTTTTTGTTGAGTTGGAACGGTGATAAACTAGTATAACAATCGGAGCAGAAAAAGAATTGTATTTAAAGCATATACTGTACATCGACTGTCCATGGTTAACATCAGAGGCAGTAAACACAGTATGTCTATCCTCCAGGGGATAAATTACCAGGACTTGGAACTGAAGAAAACTATTTCATTGATTCACACAATATTATCCATTATAGAAGTTGTATTATGTATTTGTTGAATTGGAACGATGATAAATTAGTATAACAATGGGAGAAAAAACACCGTATATAAAATGTTTACTGTAAACCGAGTTTCTATGATATCTTATTTAATTGACTGCTTTTTCTGTAAACATCAGAGGCAGTAAACATAGTAAGTGTACCCTTCAAAGGAAAACGATTTAATTATTTTTAACAATATTATCTATTATAGAACTAACATGATAGAATGTACTCTACTTGAGTATCAGATCCTTATTTGAAATAAAATTGAAATCTAAATAAAATGCTGCTGTATTATTTATCACTTTTAATCTGACCACATATAAATATCATTTTATTATATCTATCGAAGCAAGTTGAAACGTTCATCAATTAAAAGAGCAGGATATTTTGTTATACCACTGACTTTAATATTGATTTCAAACACTTCATTTAAGTATGTTTGATTGGTTTCTATATTACTTCTTATTTGTAATAAAGAAATTTGTATAAAGATATAACCCTTTAATACGAAGGTAGAAATATATTACGATAACAATGGCAGGAAGCTTGAAATGAAGGAAAAAGGTAAGTATATAAATATATTTTTATTCTAAATTCAGTTCTTTTCAACAAAATTCTGAAATATAAGTATAAATTAATTTAAAAGTTCTGAATGTCTGATCAATTTTTCCACTTTGACAAGGAGAAAATTCCTAACGTGCACAATAAAAAGGATATTTAAATTGATAATGTTGTTTTTATTTGTTCTTTCAAATTTCAAAATGTATTCTGAATGACTGGGGAGCAAATTTGTTTGGCATCGATATGGTTCCCATACTCAAAATATCTGAAAGGCTTCGTTTACTGGGATAATTTCTCCAAGCTTCGGAAGGCATCTATCGATAGGTAGTGAATCATCGCTGATGAAGGCCTAGAACTGGTTTCTCGCGTCTTGGAGAGGACGGATGACTGAAAATTTGAGGCGCTTCTTGTACATACTCGAATAATTTGTATATATTTATACAATAATATTTCGAACGTATTCTGCAATACATGAATCGATTATTGCACATTTTGATTTTATTAACAGTGATAAAAATCAAACAAGAAAATTCTTAGAAATGAATGAATTGATGTATTTTCTATATGCTATACACAGAACATATAATATACATATCACAGAACACAAATAATAAGAAGTGCAAACTCCCTACTAATCATTGGCAACAAATATTGGCGGCCATGTTAGGTGCCAGAGTAGTGGGGAAGAGGCGGGAATATTCAAATCTGATTTGAATCTTTCTTCCCCGCCGTCAGATAAATATATTAGTTCATTTTTAGTGAAGGTTCAGGATTGCAAAGAGAGACGAGAATTTAATTAATAAATTTATTGAATAAACAGTATTTTTAACATAACTTATTGAATAAACAGTATTGTTAACATAATTTATTAAATAAACAGTATTTTTAACTTAAGGGGAAAGTTAAGAAAATAATTGTTCTGAATACACTTCTTCGTTAATATATCCAAAAATAGTAAGAAAAAACATGTTATGGCATAGAGGGAGATTGGTTAAAATGTGTTATGAATTGTCTTACATGAATGGAGTTCAAACATGTAAATTTGCTGTTAGCTAACTATATCACAAGATATCACGTAGAGTCCATTAGCACTATCACGTTCACTATGGCTCCATAGATGGGGAAAAATATATACATAAAACTACATCTAAACAAAATGAAACTAAACAACAAATCTTTAAATAATCAATAACTATATCACAAGATATCACGTAGAGTCCATTAGCACTATCGCGTTCACTATGGCTCCATAGATGGGGAAAAATATATACATAAAACTACATCTAAAGAAAATGCCACAGTATGACTGAGCTGTCGGGCTGCCACGTTCACCTTCATCTTCATGTAGGAATCTGAAAAATTAAAATGATTGTCATTCAACTTATTGCAGCACTTATAGGTTCTCTTAGATTTATCAATAAGAAAAGCTTGCTTTATATGGCCCATGCATGCAAACTTTCCCCTCTCAAATTCTAATTTGCCCTCCACAATTGAATTTCTGGTACTCTTCAAAAGATGTGGGACATCAAAAATTGAGAAAACTCTTTGACCCTTAACTGAGAAGTGATACGGAGAAGGTGTATCATCTGTGCAGTCTGAAACTAATGAGTTCAAAGCAGTTCTATTAGTGCTGCTTTGATCACGTACAGTTGCACAAACTTTCACACCAACCGATTGTAATTCCTCAATTATATTTATTATCAAAGACTTTAAATTATATGCTTTAACACAATCTTTTGAAAAATAATAAGCAACTGGTAGTTTAAAATTTTTTTGGATGCCCCTTATCATAAAAACGAGAGCATGATTAGCCGGGCTTGATGTTCGACCCAATGAACCTAAATCTTCAATTCCTGATATCTTCTGCTTCTGAATATCATAAGACAGACCACTACTTATACTTATTTCATCAAACATTAATATGCAATAAGAATCGTCGAATATGATAAGGGGCTATTATCTCTACTAGTAGGATCAACAGTAATGTCTTCATCTGGTTTGTTTCCTGGGGAGATGTCAGTTTGAAGTGAGGTGCCGGGTAATGAAGTTTGGACAGTACTATGACTGGAAGAAGGATCCACAGAGATGTTCCCATCTTGATTGCTGGACTGTGGGATGCTCATCTGGAGCGAGTTTGATAATAAATTCCTAACAGCCGTACTAACACTAGACAGTTGATCAATTTGAGTTGGAAGGATTGTATTGAAATTGTTAGGTAATCCTTCTGAGAATAAAAAATGATTATAGTTTTCCACTTGCTGTGTTACATTAAATGACAAGTTGGAAGAAGAGCTGTTTTCAATAGAAGGTTCGTTAGAAATATTGACGAAAACTGGATTATTGCATGGAATGCTGACGTTGCATTTTGGTGGTGGACCTGAAGTTAGAAATTGATGATACGGTGGATTAATAGGGGGTTTAGGAATTGTCACATGTTTGAGATATTTTGGTTCCCTAGGATTATTATAATCAGAAAATCTGAAATGTTCTTCGCATATTCTGAAATTGGAAACATTGGTGATAGGACTCAATCCACAAATTTTTCTCCAAGTTTCTCTTCTTGAATGATCTCTGGGAAAATAAAAAAAAATTTTATTTTTTTCTCCAGGAGGCAAATTCCTCCTGAAGACGCTATTGCAGGACGGATATTTACAAGAGTAAGCAATCTTAAGGGTAGTTGAAGACATTACTGTAGTTTCAGACAAGCTAGAAAAAACAGAAAAGCATAGATAGGGTTAGAAATTTAAAACAAAGAACGATACTTTATCCAATAAAATTCACAGTGCATAAATGTATACTTACCTATATACTCACCTTAATTCCTTCCAATAGCTATTAGGGCAATTTCATTCCTGGTTTTTCAAGTAGGAGGATCTTGAAACCTGAAATAATTTGATCCTTATTTGTAAGTTATAAATCAAATGAAACAGAGATTACTTACATCATAAAATCCTATCAAACTTCTTGGACATCACAGAACACAAATAATATTTATTTATATAATAATAATTGGACATCTATTGATCTATTTGTACGAAAACTTTACTAACCACAGTAAATAATCACTCAAAAACAACAGACATCTGTCATCGGCACTACAATTTCTGCGAAGTGCGCATGCGTGGCGGCCATGTTAGGTGCCGGGCTGTTTCCAAATTTTGGTCTAAGTTTCATACCCCTGATCATAGAGAAATAGAAGGAAGAGAGAGTTCGATTGCCTACTAAACAGGGGCGGCAAGGAATCCAGCTGGGTTTGGTGTAATTTTTATTTATTTGTATACCGTGGTGGTATTGCGAAGGGCGCATGCGGGCATTTACCCGCGCTCTTTGAATTTATTAGTAGTGTGATACTGATTCAACTGATTTCATTTACATAAATCACTTCGTTCACTACTGATTCAACTGTTTTTAGTTACATAAATCACAAAGTGATTTATATAACTTTAGTTGAATCAGTACTGAACGAAGTGATTTATGTAAATAAAATTAGTTGAATCAGTACGAAAGAAAATTGTTATTGAGCCTCTGAAAAAAAGGAAGGAGTAGAGGAAAAAAAAGTACTATGATCAATTTGTTTATATTTGAACAATTGTTCGATAACATAATAAATAAAATATAAATCTTATATAATTTTTCATTGAGGTATAAAATAGTCAATGATTATTATATTAATTATACAATAATTTTTATGCATAACAGTATAAGTATTAAACAATCAATTCATGAAAATATATTGTGTAAATAAATTCACTTGGCAATGCTCCGAAGGACAGGGATTTTTCCATCATATCTGCAACAGTTTGACTTAAAGTTTTGGCAGCTATAGATACTTTCATTTCATATCCAGGATATTGTTTCAAATTGATATATTCTTTACGTATTTTGGGTGCCAAATAAAATTTTCTTGTTTAATCTAAATCTAAATATTGTTCAACGTAACATGATTTTGCAATTTCATGGTTATCAAACTGAATATTATATTTGAGGAAAGTATTTCTTGTTGATTTTAGCAGATGAGGGGGATCGAATAAGCGAAAAAATTATCATTTAGGCTAAAGTAATAATCAGTTCTACCTGTTTGAGTATTACAAAGTTGTCTGATTGCTGCTCGATTAGTTGTCCCCTGGTCATAAACAGTCCCCATTACCTCCAACCTAATGCTTTGGACAATTTCAACTATTTCGAACAATAAATGCTTCAGATCTGCTGTCTGTACCTCTGGTAAAATAAAAACCCAGAGGTTGGTTGGCCAAATCGCTCCTACGTCCCAGGGAACCCAAATCAACCAATCCAACAATTTTATCAGTTACCCGACCCAGCACATCTTGCTTTAAGAAAGTTATTCCATCAAAATCAACTGTATAGCATTTGTTCTAAGCACCAAGTTTGATGTAAGTTTAACAAGGTTTATTAATATCTATTTATTCAAACCCACATCAATAGGACTGCCTTGCAAAACTTTTTGTATAGTGTTAGATTGTTATATTGTAGTTAGATTTTGACAGAAACAATGATTTTCTAAGTTTACCTCTAATTTTCTGTTGGGATCTACACACATTATACAACTTACTTTTCCTAGGTGTAAGATTCTTCATCCTACTTTCACCTATATGCCCTAGAATGCTAGTCCTTCCTCTGACCTGAAAGTACCTCGTATGAAGGACCAGCAAGACTTTCTCCTACGCTTGCGGTTTCAGAAGTAGCAGCACATTCAGATTCATCATTTATGTTTACTGGCAGAGCAAATTTTGTCAGCCTACCTATTGTTGTAGAAGTAAAAGCAGATTCCTCAAAGTGATCTTCACATAAGTATTGCCTCGTGTTGGTTTTTGATAAATTCATGATGGCAAACAACTGCTGTCTTCTTGGTGGGCATTTCCCAGGAAATTTAGTTTGATAGTTCCTATTATTAATATTATAATATCAATCTTCACTAGTTTTGGCATTGATCTGAAAGAAACATTTAATCAACAAGCATATAAAATTGTTCTTCAGTGAAGTTATACTAATAACAGTATTAAACATACACTAGGGGGTCTATAAACAATTATAATATCACATAAAGTGTTAAATTATTATAAAACTATGCTTGATCTCATATTTTGTATACAATTATTAAATTTGTAGCATAATTTTCGAAATATATTTTCATCATTGAACACTTCACAGGAATACGTGAAATTACTTACCACTCCAAAATGTAAAAATGGTGAATTCAGTTCTCTATCATTATATCAATCTTCACTAGTTTTAGCATATTATATCTGAAAAAAATTATTTAATCAACAACAATACAAAATTGATCTTCCTTTTACAGGGAAGTTATAGTATACTATATGTCAGTATAAAATTTAGAAAGGGAGTCTTTATCCATATCCAATGTATAATATAAACAAAAACGAGAACGTTTTTGAACAAACTTACCCAGAGTCTCAGAGATATCTTCTGTTCGAAAGCATAATCTCCATAACAAAAACAAACGCCATTTTAAATAATACATTTCAAGTTCCCGTTCTATTGATTAACGGAGAAAGAGAGGAGATATTCTCCTCTCTGTTGGAAACCAGCTGGATTCTTCGCATTCCACAAACTTGCCGCCTGGAATGCGGGCTATCTGGCGGTCTCTCTATTCTATTGTCTCTGCCCCTGATACATATTATGCAATGGGTTACGTGCAGTTCTGACAGTTGAACGACATTGGAGGACCAACAAAGCGGGAATTAGTACTGTTATTGTTTGTTTTGCTCTTATTTTCCTGGATTTTTCGATATTTGTGAGTGTTATATCAATTGAATTGCTGTTTATGAAGTGGAGTGAATATTTTGCTATCTTTATTTGTTCCATAAACATTAATTTTTAGTAATAAAATGCCAAATTTTTGCAAGTTCATGAGCTGCAGTAGCAAGGGCGAACTAAAAAACGTACAAATATCACATTTTTCACGTAAATTTATATGCAGAAAGTGCGTAAGTAAGTGAGTAAGGTATAGATCTATTTTAATATCTTGGTTTCAATTTGAATCTTGTATGAATGTAGAGCATAGACCTAATTTAAAGGTCTATGATGTAGAGCTGAACTTAACCGATCACCTTGAGAGATTATAAGAAAGAACTAGGTATATTGTTTTCAAAGGCAAGAATTCTATTGCATTAGTATGTCACTACGATTGGAAACTGTGGAAAATTTAGAAGACAAATAACACTTTCCAGCTTGTCAATTCTGTATAATTATAGGTACATATAAAAATGTTTCACTTAGTTAGCTGCATGAATAGTAATGTATGAATCTATAATATTTCATTATAAATTTTATGATTTTCTCAATTAATTTGATTTCTTTATTGAAAGGATTTCATCAGTATTTGATAAAGTTCGCAAAATTTGTTACCTCAGCAAAAACCAGAGATTTATGGATTCGTCTGCTGAAGAGATTCGACTTAACAGCTTCGAAACTCAAATTTGGTATGATGTATTTAACACGTTTTCATTCAAATATGAAAGGAGATAAAATTTTGATTTGTTTCTCATGTTAGAATATAGAAAATTGTACACCATGTTTTCACTAGGCAAGCCAGCAGATTTGTCCGATAAAAATCATCCTGATTGGGTTCCATTATAGAATATGATTGTGTATGTAATTTATCTGTTATTTTTTATAATCTAATGTAGTTAATTCGTGATGAATAAATTTAATTTTCCCAACTCTGATGCCAGGTCCAAACCAAGCGAACATAAACGAGAATAAGGCTGTTACAAAGCAAAATGTATATTGTAGATTAATTTATTTAAACAGAACTGCTTAGACATGATGAATGTTGTAAATAAATTATAAAGTATACAATGTGTTTTTTACTCTATTAATATTAGTGTAAATTTTTTTAAATATGCTTGCTTCAGTTTAAACTATTACCAAAAATCATTGTAATGACGAGCATGAATAACCCATTGTCACTGTGAAATACTTCTTAATCCTACACATGCTTAAAACCAACTCTTGATATTCAACTGCTCCCTGCTTTCTATTTCAATAGATTTAGATTCAACCACTGTCAAATTGATGCTTCTGCCTGAAAAATATTGATAAATAAATCATTTTACTAACGTTGATAGAAGCTGCATTAATATAATATCCTTGAAGAATCATTCATTACTGCCACTAATAAATTCAACAGCACATATAAGATAAAAATCACCAACAAGTATCAAATTTAAAGAACTAAAAGTTTGATAGATTGGGGCTTACCGATATCCTGCTATTCCTTCGATGATATATTCAAATACTTTTCTTCAAATAAATCCATGATAGTTATAGTGAAATATATGAATTTGAAGATGATTGTTGAACCTATACCTTTGCAATTATCAAACTATGATTGCCAGTCTTTATTATGGAGATATTCCACACCCATCCACATGCTGTCTGATTATAAGCCTCCAAACTTTTATTAGAACTCATATCATCTGAAGTATATTTGTCCTTGGTAACCACAAGGTGCATAAAAATGTCCGGTTACAGTATTTTCGTAAAGTCATCAACTTTTGTTGAACACTTCTGCTTCCTGATAGTATAAGGATCTAAACGAACCACCAATGATGGAAATTTGATCGATATAGAGCTTTTTGTCACTCTCAGAATGTTTTTCAGAGTAATCACTATAATCCATCATGATTATTTACAAATATAAATTGGATTACAAGGTACCTGAAAACATGGAAATGAGCAAACTGTTCAGATAAGGAAGATATTAGCATTCTTACCTATGAAATACTATTTTTTTCGCAATATATACCCCTTTTATGGATCAAATAACGTTTATGAGATATTCATTACACTATATAAAATTCGTAAACAGCATATAACTTGATATAACATTCAAAAAATAGGAGAAATATGAGCAAAACAACCAATAACAGTGCTAATTCCTGTTTTGTTGGTCCTCCAATGTCGTGTCAACTGTCAGAACTGCACGTAACCCATTATGCATAACGCCGGCATAACCTATAAGTTGGTAAGCACAGAACACTATAGACTATAGAATATAGATCAAATACATTTCTGTGATGCTATACAGCGGTGCCAGATGTACCATAACTGAAATAATAATTTATACCATAATTTTCAGCATTCGGTGAACGTACAATAATTTTATCATAATTGCTATCGGTTGAATATTTTGGTCTATTCAGCGAATATGACTTTCTTGATTGCCCTGCCTTCCACCCACATATAAAAATAAAGGGCCACGTTCATATAAAAATAAAGGGCTCCGAAGCAGATGATTGTCTTAACTTCGAGGGATTTTATAGAGACAATGAATTCTATAGACCAAATCCCTCATCTTGATTTTACTATATGGATCTTTTTTGTTATTGAAGAACTGACTGGTTGTTACCAGATCATACCGAGCTATTTTTGCGCGTATGTTCTGGGGAACATCGCGTTATAGTTTTGCCCAAATGTCTGTAACTTTCGAATTTTTTGACGAAAATGGTCTCAAACGATTAAGTTCGACTCCCCAATGAAGAATTCGAGGTCAAATTTGATTCTGTCCGTCCGGCCGTTGCCACGATAACTTGAGAACGAGAAGAGCTAGCAACTTGAAATTTTCAGGGTAGGTGGCGCATCTCAATACGACGGACAAGTTCGTTAATGGGCATAATCGGCCCAGTGGTTTCCAAGTAATAATTTTGTTTTCAACCAATATAAATCCGATCGAATTGAAACTTGGTGAGTAGTTGTAGAATATGATCTTAAGCACGTTTGTGGAATTTTGTAAGAATCGTATGGCTAGAAAATTTTTAAAAAATTATTAAAAAATATTTTTGTTGTCACGATAACTTGAGAACGGAATGAGATAGCGGCTTGAAATTTTCAGGTTAGGATGAACACCAGAACGCAACATTTAAATTTATTTATGAGCATAATCGGCCAAACGGTTTCAGAGTTATAGCCATCTGAAATTTTCTGAAATTTCGTGGTTTTTGTTCCTCATTAACTCAAAAAGTACTGAACCGATTGAATTCAAACATGGTTATTAGTTGTAGAATGCCAACGCGGAAATGTTTGCAAAATTTGGTGAGGATAGCATTTGTAGAAAATTTTTAATAAATCATTGAAAATAAAATAAAAAAATTCTATATATCAGTATAACTATTCGTTTGAAATTGCTGAAATTTTGCAAGAGCCTTCATAACCTAACTCTACTGCCAAGTTCCAAGTGTTAATACGATCGGTTAAATATTGTTGGAGATTCGAGCATTCTTGTGCGAGTTCAGTAGATGGGTGACCGTTGCCTCGATAACTTTCGAACGAAAGGAGATAGGGACTTGCAATTTTCAGGATAAGTTGCGTATCCGAAAGAGAGTGTTGAGTTCGTTTTTGGGCATAATCGGTCTAACGGTTTCCGAGTTATACCCACCTGGAATATTATTTCCTTGATAACGCAAAAAATAAATATTCGATCGAATTGGTGCTTGGTAACTAGTAGTAGAAAATCAACATAAAGACGTGTTTAAAATTTTGTAAGAATCGTATCCAAGGAAAATTTGAAAAAAATGACGAAAAAAAAAATTTCAAGAACCGTACCCCTAGAAAATTTTTAAAAAGTCACGAAAAAAAAATTGGTTCAAGCACTGACGTGAAGTCAGAAGCTTTTGCGCGTATGTTCTATTGTCCATACTTCTGTATTGGACACCCTTAATCGAATTTACCATGGTAAATTATGTTGTCCATTCTCCTGTATTGGACACTTAATTCGAATTTACCATGGTAAATTCGAATTGAGAGTGTCCAATACAGGAGAATGGACAACATAATTTACCATGGTAAATTCGATTAAGGGTGTCCAATACAGAAGTATGGACAATAGAACATACGCGCAAAAGCTTCTGACTTCACGTCAGTGCTTGAACCAATTTTTATGTCATATGATCCTCTTATCCGTTAGTCCGCATACAAATGGGAAAGATCCAAATGTGTTTGAGTGCTCTCCACGTCTGCTATGTCTCTCTCCTTATGGTTGTGATCTCGTGTGGCAGTGCCATGAAGAAATTTACCAAGTCATAAAGACTATTTTATAATCATTATCCATGAAAAGCCTATCGAAGACCAACCTGTGCAATGTCCATAATTCGCCTCTTCTTGCCCAGAATAACATTTGTTTTGAGATATAGGTTGTGCTGCTATGAATCATAACTGACTGATGCACCTGCCGGAGCTGGATGGTATTCTATACCAGTCTAATTGTATACTGTTATCCATATATCTAACAACCATCGTGTCCGAAATAGGTATTGCTCTATCTGTCTCTTTCCACGATGAACAGAATGCGTTCATCGAAATTGTCGTCTCCTCCACCCTGTCATCAGGAAAATCATGTCATCTACATATTGATATGGTCAGTAGGATAATTGAGGGAATAGCAAACTTTACAATGCATGATATGAAGGCATTCGCAAGGACAATACTCAAAACTACAGCCCATCAGACACCCAAAGATGTGTTTGTAATGGGATCCAAATAGTTGGCGTCAAAATCGAAGGTATCTGTGATCACCTTCAAAGAAATATTAATGACGAGGGAGATGACGTCTAAAGAAACCACCTCGTGGTCAGGTGTTAGAACAACCCCATTGAATTATTCTGCAAATACCATCGAATTTGGTAGAGAAAACACATTATAGTCCATGAAGGCCAACTCAGATCACATATTTGGGAGTTGATCGTTGATCGACGATTGGTGAGTGGAAACATGTATCGAGCTCTAATTCGAAATATAAAGAGAATAACGCTCTGAACTATGGTCTCTGCTAGTCCTTTCGTCTGTACTGATTGTACCGATCGAATATTTTCAAGAACTGATATTATTGAGCGCCCGCCGCTTTTTCATAAATAATACTTACACTTTTGGTCCATCATTTTGTTTAAATGCTCAAAAATTATTTTATACTTTTTAGTTGGATTTTTCTTTGAAGCTAATGCAAATATGCCGCCAGTCGACTGGGGGGAGAGAGGATATACAGGGTGATTCAAAACTCGAGATGAAAAATTAAAGAGCGTATACAGCCTAATATTCTCGATAAAAAATGTATAATAAAATCTTTGGATATTTGGCTCTGTTAGCGAGATATCACGGTGCGCCTTACTCAGATAGACCCAGATAGATATCAGACTTCAAAGTTTCTGCATGTCATAAATTTTCAACTTTGATACATAGTAGAAAAATACAAAAATAAATAAATCAAATATTCAAGCATTGATACAGGCTTTGGCTTGGCAATTCAAAATGAAGGAATCGTATACTACGTTCTATCAATTGTTCTTGATTATTAATTTCTACTGCGCAAACAAGTTGTTTTAAATGCCGCATACAAAATAATCCAAAGTATTCAAGTCAGGTGATCACGCAGGCCATAGCACCACGCCGACCAATCCATCTCCTATTAAAAGTTTGGTTTAACCAGGTGACAAAATCTCGTCCAACATGCGGTGATGCTCCCTCGTGCTGATAACACATACAATTGTATACCAAATCCACAGGAAAATCTTGTAGCAAATTTTGACTATCGACGCGATTGTTAAGACAATCTGGACTCCTTTCAATTTCAAGGGCTTCGCGAATGATGCGGCAGGTACGCATTTTCTCTGTTACAATGGTTTTACAGCTAGCAAAGTAAATTTTGTGACCTGTATCAGCATGATGTTTGAAGAGAGCTGAGGATGATTCAGCTTAGCTTACTGCGAGTTCGTGTTCGTATACTCTGTTAGTCACACCCACACGTGTGTTAGTTTGACATATGTATGACCTTGGACCTTGGACATTCGGAGCATGGTATCTCATATACACCTTGGGATTCATTGAGAATGGAATCTTTAGGTGAACGGAGAAAGTTAGAAATTTTATTGTTCGCAGTAAAAATAGTTTTTATTTTCTGTTTCTCAAGGATGCGCCCTCGGATGAAAGGAAGGAAAGCTTTGTGAGGAAATCTCTCTGGAGGTTCCTTTTGATCATGGGATTGTATCCGATTTTTACGGAAAGATTTGTTAATTTGGTATCTGCTATACCCATTCTAGAGCAGAGCAGACTCTACTTGTATGCTTGTATACTTGTAAGTATTTTAAAATATAAAAAAGCACTGACGTGAACTCAGTACTCTTTCGCGCGTGTTCACGTTGGCTAATTTGAATTGAATGATGAGTATATCAAGCTCTGGGGATAGAACAAGCCGGAGATCTACCCAGAGGATAGTGGACACCATTCTCTGTTGGGTCAAAAATTAACAGTGCTGTGTCTAAGCTCGCATGAGGATAGAGTAACAAAGTTGACAAAGAATACAACTGACTCTCCTTAGTCGCACAATTAAGCTCCTAGGAGCTTCTGAGGGATCTCCTTGGGGAAGCCGTGGGAGGGTCAGTATAATCATAATCATGTTTATAGCACGTGTGCTATAAACATGATTAAGCCGAAACCGCTTGGTGGATTTCGCCCGTTAACGAACTCGTCCGAGATATTTACGATACAAAACTACCCTGCAAATTTCAATCCTCTAGCTCATTTCGTTAGTTACCGTGCTAACGGCCGGCCGGACCATACGGACAGAATTGAATTTGACCTCGGATTATTCATCAGCGATTCGAACTCAATCGTTTGAAACCATTTTCGGCAAAAAAATTCGAAAATTACAGACATTGTCGCAAAAGTGGTTGTTATATTCTAATTTGGGTAGATTTATGATTTTTCTCAAATTTTAAACTGAAACTGACTTTGGTAAAACGAAAATGTCAGTCTCCTTGTAAAATTTGAGAGATTCAAATACGGATGACAAGATTACATTTTTAGGAACTTGTGGAGTTGAAGTATGTATAAAATCCCTCTAAGTTAAGACAATCGTCTGCTTCTGAGCACAAGAAAGTCATATTCTAGTTTTCAGCAAAATATTGAATCGATCGATAGATCGATTGTAGTTTTACCGTATGCTGAAAATTATGGTTCCATAATTATGGTACTTCAGGGTTGTGTTCGAATATTAACTGAGTAGAGTAATATTTACTCTATAGACCACATTAGTTAGGTTAGGCGGGAAATTTGAATTACGATCCATCCGTGGATCCGGGCACTGAATTCCCCATGCATTTCTTATGGACCTAAAATTTACGCGAATTTCTCGCCTGGTTTTAGATACTTTGGCTAATTTCTGAAGGTTTATTTTGGTTAAAATAGATTCTGTGAACCTTTCTCAACCATCTAGAATCAAGTTTTCAAAACAAAATTGTATATTTCCAAAATAATTAATAAATATAAAAGTGTTCACCAAATTCGATTGACGTATGTCTTAGCTCACTCGAAATCAGTTAAAAATAATAACATAACCCTAAATCGGCCTTGTGATGACGCACAACAGAAGTCATCTACGACATACGGAAATCTTTCGAACTAGAATGGTTTAAATTTTGATTTAAGAATAAATAGAAGTAGATTTTAATGTGGAAATAACATGAAAACATGCACTAATGATAAAGGTACCCAATACTTGTTGTCTCTGTACTAACATTCTCTTTTAAATAGGGTGGTTTCATCTCAAAGTTGAAATTCCTTGTTAAAAGATTTGAATATGGATCTCCCGCCAAGCGACTGATTCTAACCTAACTAATGTGGTCTATTGCGTTCGAAAACTGAAAGGTTGAGTAAATTTTACTCTGTGACTGTCGTCCGAAATGTCGGAGTATTCGACTCCGAGTTCATTTTACTCCTGTCAAAATTGACATAACTCATGGGAAGGAAAATCTAGTATCATTGTCTATCTGTTTTATGAATGTTTTGTGATGTAATTTAATAGTTTTTATACTGCTCACAATATATATTTATGATTAGAGTTACATATATGTGAAGAAAAAAATAATAATAGGATCTTTCTTAAACCAACATAACCTATTTTCCGATATTGGCACCTTCTGTCACTGTCAGTGTCAGTGTCAGAGTAACTCTAGAGTAAATCTGTCAAACCTTCAAAAACTCTACTCTACTCCGTGGAGTTAATTTTCGAACACATCTCAGGGTATCAGAAAAAGTGGCGCGAAATCAATACCAGTGAATTTCAGTAATATCGGAACGACGTAATTTACTGCGCAGTACTGTTCAGGAATATCGGAACGCAATCAGAATCACATTACTCAGAATCACGGAAGGATATTTACTCTATGGACAGAATTGACATTTGGCAAATAAGTGACAGTATTAATATAATAGAAAATTATCGAGTTCATAGAGTTTTCTTGATGTCTGTGTAAGTGTTATCACTGATTACAGATTACTGTAATTTGTAATACGCCGACAAAATTGTGTTGTGATCATAGACATAGAATATTATTATATTATTTTATGTCTATGGTTGTGATTGACATTGGAAGTAAACATAGATGCATAGAATACATGGTGAAGACACTCTTTGACATATTTTCGGCCGATTTGCGGTCCAAATACTGTCAAAATACAAGGATTTTGTTTTACTTCAATTTTCGCCGATAGATGCCGGCAGTAGAAATTTTATGGACAAAATTACCGACATGTCAAATTAAATTTGAATCTTTGCTTATTCCAGTTTCTTGTGGAAAGTCGTTTGCCGCGCCGAAAGTAAGTCAAATGTTTGCTGTGTGAACTCTGAACGAGTATCCAGAACCATTTTAATCAAATACTATTTTCATTTCGAAAATACTTCGTTTTTATGCGAATATATTTTTTTAACAATTGTATATTCTTACCGGATCAGGGGCAGATTTCTAGTATCAAGATAGTTATTAATTTTAATATTAATAATATTGAAAGATCGCTGATACCGTTAAATGTTAATAAATCAATATAGGAGAACGTAAGACTTGTTGATTTACTATAATCTTGCCGATTGATGAACATAAACTGTTTTAACAGTTGAAATTAAGATATTACTCTATTGATTAATAATTATATTCATTATACAATTCAGTTATATATTGAGAAGGAATGAAATGCCATGTTATGAAAACTAACAATATTATTTGTGAACGATGAAAGGACTAGCAGAGAACAAAGTTCAGAGCAACCACACAGTGTGATTTCATCAATTTGAATAGCTTTCCTAAGGCGTCATTCTTTTTGGCGCTCTTATACTATAATATTATTTGTTTCAAGGATATTGTTAAACGACAAGAATGGCAACTGGCTTGTGCTAGAGGTAGGGTATCGAAAATTAGAACATTTGTTTGTTCAAAATATTTTTCTAGCGAATATATGTATATTGAATAAAAGATTGAAACGTAGTACACTACCCTCTATTTGGTTAGTTTATCAATTTAATGAATCATTTTTCGATATTTCATCAGTATATACTTAGTTCTGAATAATAGCTATCGAATTAAATATCTATATTCAGCAATCTAATTGCTGAGAACATGAAAAGTTGTCAAGGGGTATTGGGTGACTGAAAAAATGCTGTATACATGAGAATGTTTTGATGAAATTTCAAATTATACATATAATATAATAAGTAAAATGCTCAATTTAAAAGAGCCTTACATGATAAAGGAATTACTACATTTGAATAATAATATGATATCGAAAGATATTGTATGTAGAGGTATTACAGAATATTCTGTATCATTCAATGTATTTCAAAATACATAAATTAAATGCTTGTACTCTAATGACGTTGGATGTGATCTTTCGTAATGGAAAAATAATGATTTCACAGATTTCTTCATTTACAGTTCCATTCAAAATGTTCCAAAGAAACTCCTTTACTGATAAATCCCTTATTTGACCTCATTATGTCTTGGCAAGATGAAATTTCTGTTCCAAACCAATGTGGTTTACATATTATCTCCGAACAGATATCTGATTAATCAAAAAATGGATTGATTTTTCAATAAACTGCTTCATTATATTCTTTTAATTTGAATTTACGAACTAGCAACGGTGAAAAGTGAATTTTGTCGCTTGTCAGTTTTCATTTATTCGCTTGTCAGAATCTTCGAAATCGACCGTAGCGGCACCATCGTTAATAAAGTGAAGTAGTACATCACAGAATATACCTAGGGTATATTCTGTGTAGTACATAAAGTACGTGATTTGACAGTTCTTGGTCCGTTTTTCGGCCGAAAATTTTAGCAAGAATTAGTAGGGAGTGTCCACACCTTGTAATTCTATGCATCTTGAAGTAAACATTTTAAAAATTTTAGAATTTGTTTTGTTTATATTGGCAAATAACGTTTATTTACAGTTTTTAATTTTTGTAAGAGTGGAATTTCGTGATAATGGATCTGATTAACTATTATTCAATCATAGATGGTATTCGTCAAAAACGATATGACAAGAAAGTTGCAGAATTGGGCATGGATCCTTATCTTATGAAGCCAGAAGAATTGAGATGTTTCTCTATTTCCAAAAATTATGCATGCAGTAAACTGTTAATTATTTAATAAACAGGAATAGTACTTTCACAATCACAATGAGTGAAGTGAAAGCGTACAAGGGCTTGGAAGCTTATAAACTTTCAAGTTGAAGATGGTCGTGTGAAGCACAAATTCTCATATTTTAGTAATTGGAAAGGTGAATAATCACACCAATAGCATTGTTGTTTACTAATTTCTGAATTTACTTCAGGTGATGCATTCACAAAAAGGATTTTGAAAAATTATAAATGTTGGTAATCAGTCTTGAAGTTTGCTGTTGTTAGCACTCACAGGGGGTTCGGAAGAGAAAATGCACCAAAGCAAAGGATTTCTTTCTCAAATCTGAATCAGTTTCTGAAAATCTGGGCAAATATTTCACAAAATCTAATCCAGGACCCAATACACATCTACCACAGTTCTGTATTGTCTATGTTAACAGGAAAATTAAAGAATAACTCCCATGATAGCCTGTGCATCCTGTCATTGTGAAAATAGTGATATCACTTGTTGTGAAAACTAAGTGTTCTTTTTCTTTTAAATAGATAGAGAATGCTACTTTATGTTTTCAAGATGTTAATAATGGTGCGATAAATAAAAAGTTGAGTTGTATTTTATGTCATTGAATAATCATGTATACCAAGTAGGAAGATATGAATAATTCCCATTGTGGTATTTTTCTTTGTCAAAAACATGTTTGTCATACATGTTCACATTGTGTTGTCCCCCTCTGAGCCATTGATGGTAATATCCTCATTCAACAATATAGCAGGCTGCCTTATTAGTTTTTTTTTAGTATTTGCTACAATATTTAAGCAGTCATTAACTAACTGAAACATTTGTTTTATAGGTAGTTGTGTAGCTTGCTATACTGAACAGGCTACACAAGCTGTGGTGCCTTGTGGGCATGTTGTGTATTGCAATAGCTGTCTTGTAACTGCCAGGCAAGTTGGGGACATATCTCAATGTCGCTGCAGTATACAACAGTTTTTGCAGCTATTTGCTCCATGAATCGGCACTCCATAGAGCAGAGGAGTTTCTCTCTGTAATTTCATTCAAGCAACAAGTGTGAACCAGAAATTTAAGTTCTCACCAAGATCCGAAAAATCAGTGGAGAACTTTAAACAAACCTGCAACAGCGTTGATTCACTACCTATCCATATACTGTCTCCCCAAGCTTTGGGAAAGTATATCAAGTCTTTATCCTGAGATCAATGTTGAACAAATCTGGTCATCAGTCCTCTCCAAGATTCGCGGAACTAGTGCTAAACCTTCAACAGAGTTGATTCACTATTTATCGATATCCTATCTTCTGAAGCTTTGAGAATTTATTCCAGTACACGAAGCCCTTTAGATATCGCAGAGTATGGGAAGACAGACCAACATAATCAATGTCAAACAAATCTGCTCCCCAGTTATCCAAGATTCCAAAAAAGCAGTACTAAAGCTTCAGCAAATCTGCATCAGAAAATATCTATCCACTTCTTCAAAATAAAAAAAATTGCAAGTCGAAGCTAATTGTTTGTAACCGTCTGTTGAAGTCCAGAGATGATAATTAATTATAGGTCAAAGGTAATTGACCCAAGTCCTTCACCTTCTGATTAGATTCAGAATACATTTTGAAGGAATAACATTATTAATTTAAGAATTTAATTCATATCCTTGTAACTTTTCATTGTGCATGTTAGGAATTGCTCATTACTAAATCTGGAAATTTGATCAGGCATTGGGGACTATTATATTAATTTATACTTATATTTCAGAATTTTGTTGAAAAGAACTGAATTTAAAATAAAAATATATTTATATACTTACCTTTTTCCTTCATTTCAAGCTTCCTGCCATTGTTATCGTAATATATTTCTAACTTCGTATTAAAGGGTTATATCTTTATACAAATTTCTTTATTACGAATAAGAAGTAACACAGAAACCAATCAAACATAAATGAAGTGTTTGAAATCAATATTAAAGTCAGTGGTATAACAAAATATCCTGCTCTTTTAATTGACGAACGTTTCAACTTGCTTCGATAGATATAATAAAATGATATTTATATGTGGTCAGATTAAAAGTGATAAATAATACAGCAGCATTTTATTTAGATTTCAATTTTATTTCAAATAAGGATCTGATACTCAAGTAGAGTACATTCTATCATGTTAGTTCTATAATAGATAATATTGTTAAAATTAATGAAATCGTTTTCCTTTGAAGGGTACACTTACTATGTTTACTGCCTCTGATGTTTACAGAAAAAGCAGTCGATTAAATAAGATATCATAGAAAATCCGTTTACAGTAAACATTTTAAATACGGTGTTTTTTCTCCCATTGTTATACTAATTTATCATCGTTCCAATTCAACAAATACATAATACAACTTCTATAATGGATAATATTGTGTGAATCAATGAAATAGTTTTCTTCAGTTCCAAGTCTTGGTAATTTATCCCCTGGAGGATAGACATACTGTGTTTACTGCCTCTGATGTTAACCATGGACAGTCGATGTACAGTATATGCTTTAAATACAATTCTTTTTCTGCTCTGATTGTTATACTAGTTTATCACCGTTCCAACTCAACAAAAAAATGCCTTCGTCTTGATTGACTAGTAAGTAGATAGTGCAGGAGCAATTTTACCCGGTGCTGTTTTCTTCTTGACAAATTTAATATTGAGATTTCAATCTTGTTATAAGTTCTATATTGGATAATATTGTGTGAATCAATTTCTTTCTTTCTTCAGTTTCAAGTTCTGCAGTAATTTTCGTCTGGAGGATAGAAATACTGTGTTTACTGACGTTAACAGATAATGCAGTCGGTTTAATAAAAGACCATGGACAATCGCTGTAGAGTAAAGTGATATTTTCATTAGCAGTATCACATAAGGATGTTTTCTTCTCGACAAATTCTGCACCTTTCAAATTTTAGGTTAGACCGATTTCCGTCTGTTGACGTACACTCTTTGAAACAAGTTACCTCTCATCGAGGGAAACTATCGACGAAGACGATCGATAAACGGGTTTTCACGTTCGGCCAATCAGGAGAAAGCACGAACATTAACTCTAGTTAGTGCCGCCCACTTTCTAAAGTGGGGGGTTTTTCGATGTGGTGACTCTTCGATGCAGTAAAGTTCGATGCAGTAGAGCTTCTGTGCAATGATTCTTTCGTGTAGTGAGGCGCACCGGGCCATGTTAGGTGCCGTGCTGTTTCCAAATTTTAGTCGGAGTTTCATACAAAACACAAGTGATCAAGTTGGTCAGTTGAGAATTGCAAAACGAGTGAACGTTCGTGATGATTACGAAAACGAATGATAATCGTTCGCAATGTCGACCTCAGAATAGGGCGAATGGTCGAGAATAGGGCCCTATATTCTCGACCATTCGCAATTTGCACGATCGTTCGCATCTCTATAGCAATATACAGGGTCTTTCACGAGGAACCTCACCCATATTTATACGGGAAACTACTGAACGTATTTTCATGAAATTCAGCACTTATAAGTATTTCACGATGCTGATGAAATCTAAAATATTTTCAAGGCATGAGCACCTCCGGTTTTTCCGGAAATGACGTCAACTTCCGTTTTTCAAATTAGAACACCATTTTTTTTTATTGCAGATATAGATTCCTTAGAAAATTTCAAGTTATTTTGATGTAACATTTTTCAGTTTTGGTTGGAAAATTCTCTCTGAGCGGGAAAATTCGAAAAAAAAAATCGAAAATAGAGCTCCGCTGAAACAAGAATAACTTCGAGGTTTTTGGATGGAAAATTTTCATTTTTGGGAGTTTTCAAGATGTTAGATTGATGTATCCACTTTAAAAATCGAAATCGCGATTCATGATACAGGGGGTGAAAAAATCGCTTTCAAAGTTAGGGATGACAAAATCGTGAAAAATCTATTTTTTCAAATTAGAACCCCATTTTTTTATGGCAGATATTGAATCTACGTTAAAAAATGATGTGAGTGTATGCATCACACCCTTGCCCTAAAATGGATATTTTCTGAGTTATTCACAAAAAACTGTTTTTCGTCTTGAATTTTCAGCTATTTCTTTTCCCTTCACGCCAAAAAGATGAAATTTTCAGGAACTGTTATTTGAACCATGCTGTAGATTTTTCACCCCTTCTTGAAACCGACTTCAAGTTACTATTAGGAGAACCATGGCAAACTCTCGCAGTTATAACTAGAGAAGATGCTCAAAGTTTTGACCGTTAATTTCTAGACATTTATTTATACGTCTCAGGAATGCTTCGTGCGTTGCTCTTCTTATTTCATCGGGAGGAAGAGATCTGCAAAAGTGTTTAAAAATCAAATTGAGTTTCAAAACTATGAATCTAAAAATCTTAACAAACCTGAACGCATTTCTGACTCGTTCTATGCAGTCCTCTTTATCAGTCAGGGGAGTTGAGTAGACAATATTTTTTATCCTACCCCAAACATAATAGTCTAAAGGAGTTAAATCGGGAGAACGTGGTGGCCAAAGATGTGGACCATTGTTCGCCAACCATCGATCTTCAAATAGCCTGTAGAGGATATTTGACACAAGGGCGTAGCCAGGGGGGGGGGGGGGTGGTTTGGGGGTTCAAACCCCCCCCGAAATGTTATTTTTTCTCTTAAAAAATTTTGTTTTGCTGCAAAAAGTGACCCTTACACCCCCAAACCCCCCCCCCCCCCCCCCCCGAAATTAATTCCTATTTCAAAACCCCCCCCGAAATTAGTTCCTGGCTACGCCCTTGATTTGACACATTGAGTGAATCATAGATTAGAGTTGAACTCTAATCTATGGAGTGAATTGTGTGGAGGCGCGCCATCTTGTTGATACCATAAGTCATTATGGTTCTGTACTAGCGGCTCAATTATTTGAGTCAATATGTCAGAATATCTATCTCCTAAGGGAGAACATTCTTTAAATAATGCAAACATGTGTAGTGTTCTATCTTACCAGTTAAAGTCCCATCATAAATGTGAACATCGAGAATTGCATTATTTTTGATGGCGCAAAAAACATTGAAACTCCAGGTCTCTTGAAAGTTCCATTGTCTGATGTGGTGGTTGTTCTCTTCATCCCAATAATGACTGTTATGCCTATTGAAAGAACCATTCTTTGTGAATTTAGATTCATCTGTCCAAATTATACAGTCCAAAAAGTTTTCATTCTCTTGAAATCGAATCATCATAGCTTCGCAAAACTCTGTTCTCCGGACGAAATCAGTTTCCTTCAAATGCTGTACCCTATTGAATTTATATGGGTGCATTTTATGTTTTTTTAATATTCTCCAAACACTCGATTGAGATAATCCCAGATCAATCTCGGCATCTTTGAGAGAATTTTGAGGATTCACACGAAAATATGCAAGAACTGTAATTTCGTTGTTCTCATCTTCTACTACACTTTTTTATCTGTGTATAGTTTTCTTAACGAAAGATCCGACATTTCTCAAGTTTGTCATGGTTCTGTTAATGGTATCTCTCGTTGGTCTGGGTCGGTCCAAAACTGAAAAATGTTAGGTACATCAAAATAACTTGAAATTTTCTAAGGAATCTATTTCTGCAATGAAAAAATGGTGTTCTAATTTGAAAAACGGAAGTTGACGTCATTTCCGGAAAAACCGGAGGTGCTCATGCCTTGAAAATATTTTAGATTTCATCAGCATCGTGAAGTACTTATAAGTGCTGAATTTCATGAAAATACGTTCAGTAGTTTCCCGTATAAATATGGGTGAGGTTCCTCGTGAAAGACCCTGTATAACATATGCGACCGATCGTTAAAATTGCGAATGGTTTGGTATGATATCTTATTTAATCGACTGCTTTTTCTGTAAACATCAGAGGCAGTAAACATAGTAAGTGTACCCTTCAAAGGAAAACGATTTCATTAATTTTAACAATATTATCTATTATAGAACTAACATGATAGAATGTACCTAGGTACTCTACTTGAGTATCAGATCCTTATTTGAAATAAAATTGAAATCTAAATAAAATGCTGCTGTATTATTTATCACTTTTAATCTGACCACATATAAATATCATTTTATTATATCTATCGAAGCAAGTTGAAACGTTCGTCAATTAAAAGAGCAGGATATTTTGTTATACCACTGACTTTAATATTGATTTCAAACACTTCATTTATGTTTGATTGGTTTCTGTGTTACTTCTTATTCGTAATAAAGAAATTTGTATAAAGATATAACCCTTTAATACGAAGTTAGAAATATATTACGATAACAATGGCAGGAAGCTTGAAATGAAGGAAAAAGGTAAGTATATAAATATATTTTTATTTTAAATTCAGTTCTTTTCAACAAAATTCTGAAATATAAGTATAAATTAATATAATAGTCCCCAATGCCTGATCAAATTTCCAGATTTAGTAATGAGCAATTCCTAACATGCACAATGAAAAGTTACAAGGATATGAATTAAATTCTTAAATTAATAATGTTATTCCTTCAAAATGTATTCTGAATCTAATCAGAAGGTGAAGGACTTGGGTCAATTACCTTTGACCTATAATTAATTATCATCTCTGGACTTCAACAGACGGTTACAAACAATTAGCTTCGACTTGCAATTTTTTTTATTTTGAAGAAGTGGATAGATATTTTCTGATGCAGATTTGCTGAAGCTTTAGTACTGCTTTTTTGGAATCTTGGATAACTGGGGAGCAGATTTGTTTGACATTGATTATGTTGGTCTGTCTTCCCATACTCTGCGATATCTAAAGGGCTTCGTGTACTGGAATAAATTCTCAAAGCTTCAGAAGATAGGATATCGATAAATAGTGAATCAACTCTGTTGAAGGTTTAGCACTAGTTCCGCGAATCTTGGAGAGGACTGATGACCAGATTTGTTCAACATTGATCTCAGGATAAAGACTTGATATACTTTCCCAAAGCTTGGGGAGACAGTATATGGATAGGTAGTGAATCAACGCTGTTGCAGGTTTGTTTAAAGTTCTCCACTGATTTTTCGGATCTTGGTGAGAACTTAAATTTCTGGTTCACACTTGTTGCTTGAATGAAATTACAGAGAGAAACTCCTCTGCTCTATGGAGTGCCGATTCATGGAGCAAATAGCTGCAAAAACTGTTGTATACTGCAGCGACATTGAGATATGTCCCCAACTTGCCTGGCAGTTACAAGACAGCTATTGCAATACACAACATGCCCACAAGGCACCACAGCTTGTGTAGCCTGTTCAGTATAGCAAGCTACACAACTACCTATAAAACAAATGTTTCAGTTAGTTAATGACTGCTTAAATATTGTAGCAAATACTAAAAAAAAACTAATAAGGCAGCCTGCTATATTGTTGAATGAGGATATTACCATCAATGGCTCAGAGGGGGACAACACAATGTGAACATGTATGACAAACATGTTTTTGACAAAGAAAAATACCACAATGGGAATTATTCATATCTTCCTACTTGGTATACATGATTATTCAATGACATAAAATACAACTCAACTTTTTATTTATCGCACCATTATTAACATCTTGAAAACATAAAGTAGCATTCTCTATCTATTTAAAAGAAAAAGAACACTTAGTTTTCACAACAAGTGATATCACTATTTTCACAATGACAGGATGCACAGGCTATCATGGGAGTTATTCTTTAATTTTCCTGTTAACATAGACAATACAGAACTGTGGTAGATGTGTATTGGGTCCTGGATTAGATTTTGTGAAATATTTGCCCAGATTTTCAGAAACTGATTCAGATTTGAGAAAGAAATCCTTTGCTTTGGTGCATTTTCTCTTCCGAACCCCCTGTGAGTGCTAACAACAGCAAACTTCAAGACTGATTACCAACATTTATAATTTTTCAAAATCCTTTTTGTGAATGCATCACCTGAAGTAAATTCAGAAATTAGTAAACAACAATGCTATTGGTGTGATTATTCACCTTTCCAATTACTAAAATATGAGAATTTGTGCTTCACACGACCATCTTCAACTTGAAAGTTTATAAGCTTCCAAGCCCTTGTACGCTTTCACTTCACTCATTGTGATTGTGAAAGTACTATTCCTGTTTATTAAATAATTAACAGTTTACTGCATGCATAATTTTTGGAAATAGAGAAACATCTCAATTCTTCTGGCTTCATAAGATAAGGATCCATGCCCAATTCTGCAACTTTCTTGTCATATCGTTTTTGACGAATACCATCTATGATTGAATAATAGTTAATCAGATCCATTATCACGAAATTCCACTCTTACAAAAATTAAAAACTGTAAATAAACGTTATTTGCCAATATAAACAAAACAAATTCTAAAATTTTTAAAATGTTTACTTCAAGATGCATAGAATTACAAGGTGTGGACACTCCCTACCACAGAACATATAATATAAGAAGTGCTACCTGCCTTGTAAACTGTGTGCAACAGTAGTGACATTTACATACCATAGATTAGAGAGAGATGGGGCGAAAAAGGTGGGGATATTCCATTATGGTTCTAGGGGGTGTCCGCTTGTTGAAGTATATGTCACACTAAAATGACATATACAAGGGGACACCCCCTAGAACCATAATGGAATATCCCCACCTTTTTTTCATTATTGTATTCGAAATTTGAAATGATTCGAAAGGAAAGATGCTTCAAAATGAAACAAAGCTTTATAAACAATAATTTCTTTA
This sequence comes from Halyzia sedecimguttata, assembly GCA_937662695.2. NCBI lineage: Eukaryota > Metazoa > Arthropoda > Insecta > Coleoptera > Coccinellidae > Halyzia > Halyzia sedecimguttata. The sequence goes on from OW569413.2 coordinate 12,950,277, forward strand.
TCAACATTATTTTTACAATTATATATAATACATCTATTATAGAATCAAACAAGTAAATGATATTTGTCGAATTTTTCGAATGTGATTATAATTTAGTTAGCAGTTTTCTAAAACAAATGAGTTCAATTTGCTTCTGGAGCAAGGTTTCTCAAACTTTTGGCTCCACGAATCCCTTTTCAAGTTTCCAAATGACAGCGAACCGCTTAACTAACACATGGTGGTGAGCCCATGCCACCGTCGAATGGCAAACCCCTAGGGGTTCACGTACCCCACTTTGAGAAACCCTGTTCTAGAGAAACTAAAAACCATGACACAATTCAATGAAACAAACAAAATTTTTGACCAACCATAGGTCTTTTTGGAATTTGCTGAGTTATTACAAGTTCTTAGGGGTACCTTTAACTACCAAATTCCAGTACAAATATCTGAATAAAATGTCAAAATAACACTTGTATATAGAGTTAGGGATAAATTATTCGTGGGTCAACACTCATTCACAACGGTCTTTCAGTCTCATTATGATCAGAATTGTCACTTCACTAAATCACAATAACACTAATTCATCTAGGAAGGAGAAGAAACTACCACCAGTCACAATTGACAGTCAAAATCCGGTAGAATCCATCAATCTAGGTAATGACGGTCACCATCACCATTTTCTGAAAATAGAAATAAGTATTTTTACATATTAAGTGATAGAAGATGAATATTCAAATATATTTTAAATATAAATATTCGTGATCAAGATATCAGGATAGATCTAAATGGGTTGGTTCTATCAGAATTAAGTTTAATAAGGTATATCAATTGTCGTTCCCAAAAAATGCTTCTCAGTAAAATATTAACGTTAATCACACTATAACTAATATCTCAGTTAATAGACTACTACTATAATAATAAAAATAATAAAATATTCAACAGTTAATACAATCATATTGTTCAGTGAGTGCATGTATTAGGTACAAATGTCTGAAACCAGGTACATTCAGGCAGTCAGTCAGAAAATTAGAAATATTTTTGCTAGGACTTATTTTACAAATATCAAATATCATTCCAAATTTTCAAGGTGGAAGGATCTTTAGGGAAACGAAAAAAACTTCTGTTTCTGCAAACAAGTGATGAATGGCTGATATATGAATTTTGGCAAGAATACTTAACATCTTTCGCAACAATGAAGTTGCAGAACCTGAAGCCATTTTCTTAATACAATATGATATTAAACACAATCAGATTTGCAGAATTGAACCTCGTATAAATATAAACTTATCAGATCTGACCAAGTGGCCAAATTACCAACAAATATCTTCAACATCACCTGAAACGGAAATTTTTTCATTGAATTACGAAAAAAACAAACTCATCTTCACACGGGTAATACAATAACACTGGTTTTATTTTAGTATAACAATTATTATTGCTATTTGCCACAATCTATTAGAAATATCAGGAGTATATTTATCAGTCTTGTCAAATTTACGAAGTCAATGAAGTCGAAGTCCCGACACTCATGTCATTGTCATTTATCCATTTGAACATATCTACGACAAGCGAACAAAAAAGGTGGGGACGTATGTCCATGTTTCCACTTTTTGTACTGTCGCTTCACCCCCCTGCTCCCTACTAATTCTTGCTAAAATTTTCGGCCGAAAAACGGACCAAGAACTGTCAAATCACGTACTTTATGTACTACACAGAATAAGGTATATTCTGTGGTTTGTTGGGGGATTTACTACGTTTACATGCACCTTCTCGATCCGTTTTGAACCAATGCGCATGTTTTGATGCGAATTAGATGAAATATGGTTTGAGAGTTTACATGCCTTATCTGAAACTAGTTTTCTGTAATTCGGCTTTATTCTAAGCTCGCGTAGCCAACATGGGAAGATTGAAAAAAACTAAAAATAGAAAATAAGATGAAGAGATTCGTATAATTTTCACTATAATTCTAATCTAACAACTGCATAGAAGGGAACGCACCCTCACTCAACTGACACTCTCCATAGAACATACGGAAATTGTGACAGGGAGGATCTGTGATTGTTTACAAGAAAAAGGACAACAAGCAAGCGTGGTACTTGAAAACCGACGCTTCTCAAGAATGGGAGAATATAAAAGAAAAAGCTTGGATGGTTTCGCTCTCTTAGCTCTTCGGTTCCTGAACGTTCAACATTCAACAATTCATTAAGTCCAAATATTATTATGGTTCAACAAGTTCAAGTTAGTCAGTTATTAGTGTTATGTGCCAAAGGGGTGAGAAAAAGCCTTTAGGGTGTTTTACATTATTAGTACCTGATCATTGTGCCCTTACGACTTCGGTCCAAGTTAACTATATCCTTTTGAATGCATCTAATGGCGTACCTTATATTGTGTAATTAATCTACTGGTATTAGGATCTGAATTATTCATGAAACTCTGTATTTCATCTTGTGCATAATTATTGATGTTAATTTGATACCATCGAAGTAAAGGGAAAACCCTGCTGCATTAAAGCTCACTAAGTTCATTTACGTAAGGATTATTATGTTATTTTGATTGCTTTTTGTGTCGGAGCTTTGCGGAGATATTGTAGAGCATTTATGGTGGGTTTGGTAACATATAAAAGGGTAACTTCTTAATAGTGTTGGAATTGGAAGCTCCGTAGCATCAGTAAGCAGGAATGTTAATATGGTAGAGTATGAATGAGTAATATGGCTTCCCAGGTGCAACGAGAGTGAACCCAGAGTTAGTTTTATAATGCCCGAACGTTTTCCTGCATTTTCATCAGCGTTGGCCACACAGATGAAGCAGGAACACGGTTTCGTTATTCAGAGCTTAGACCTCTGAGAGTTTGTTCAAATTCAATGATACCTTCTGGCGAAGCTAAACGACACCGAACACCTCTGCGGTTAGCGCATCCCCTGTACATATCCTGCGCCTCCCGATAGCTGTAGGTCAGGCACTGGCTTGAGGAAGAAAGGGTGAGGTCTGGCACTGCTCTTTAATCACCTCCTGAGTGTATGAATAAGGTAGAAAGAGTGCAGGTCTGGCACTGCTCTTTACTCACCTCCGGGGTATGTCAATGTGATATAAACACTAATGCTTACTGACCTCCGATCAGGTGAATATTCCTTTATCATATAACAAAGAATGTACGATCTACCAGGTGCTCTCTTTATCGTTCTTAATTATTGTAGAAATGTGAATGTACCAATAGGTTGATATAACTATGTCTGATCACGACGATCACACAACTGGGGGTTTTTCTAAGCGTTCTTTTCCCCCAGTTATACACAATATACGTATCTGAACGCACAACCGTTGTTTGAATCTTTAAACTTCCCGCCCATTTTCCTTGTTTCATTGAGTGTAACTTGGGTTGCCTACACAACGTAAGTAAGTAGTCCTACCAATTCACTAGACGATCACAATACAGCCAAGGTTAGATAAATTAGGTCATAGACTTCAATAGTAGAGGTCCCTGTGATACTGAAAGGTTATTAGAGGTATTTAAAAAGCGGAATCAGTACAGTGTTGCCATGTGACCAGGATACTCAAATGAACAAGGAAGTGGAAGTTTAAAGATTGTAGATTAGATAAGGGAGGTTTGTTATCCCTAAGGGGCCCTTTTGGCTCTCGGACCAATCAGATCTTTGTGCGATCAGAACTTTTGTGTGCCATAGGTAGTAACATGATTGTTTGATAGAATTAATCTGCCGAGGATTTTATTCTAGGGAATATGGAGCAGTCAGATCGAAGCCACCTTGACGAGGACACCTACATGGATACAATCAAGTCATTAAGGAGGAGCTGAAACAACAGAGACGACAGATGGAGATCTTCATGGATGAATGGGTCAAGATGCAATCACTGTTAGAGCAGATTATCCAGGTCCTGGGTGAGAAGCTAGCTAAACGGTTCCAGCTTAGTTGAGATTCGACAGGACCATGCAACAGGTCCCTTCCCCCGTCATGAGAAGCTACATTAACCACCACAAGTATTGGATGAGTGCATACAACAATACCGTCCGATTGGGCAACCCTTGCTGGCCGATACGAGATGCAATGGTAGTCAACATCCTGAGATTCCGAGCTACAAGATGTATTCAGCATGCTCAGCCCGCGAACAGAAGTCAATCACCTTAGGGGCGCCCATGACCGGCCCCGCCTAAACTCACAGGAAATTCACCTGATGCTTTGAGAAACTTCAAGTGTGTACAGCTGTCAGGGAGATTTTTCCTGTATCCGCTGCAAACATGAAAACACGAAGGCCTTACATTACGGTTTGTACCTACATAACCACTTGCCATCTATGTGTTGAAACTCTTACAGTTTCGTTGATCGGTTCACCACACACTATCCTGTGGTCAGATGGAGCCTAGCATTCCCCCGCTCTCTGCTGAATAGAATGGATGTCTTGAAGAAGAAGCATCTCCGCTAATGCTGAAAGGGGATTCAGGATACTAGGGGCGTGTAAGAACTCCCTGGAGAAGCGTCTTCTCAAGCAGCCACAACCACTGGAAGTGTTAAGTCCGAATCATGGTCAAAATTGTTATGCAGTCCCTTCTCGAGCGATGGGGTATGTCACTTGCATTCCTAACTGCTGTTGGAACATACAAGAGAGAGAGAGAAAATAACATTATTGAAAACTTTTCAAAGGGCTATCATCCAAGGTTTTCCTTCCCTTACACAACTTATCTTTTATAGTATGATAGTATGTTAAGGGTATGCAAGTCTGTGATATATATAATGTCTGGAGTATTAAAGTAGGCTAAGTTAGGATTGAAATATTGGTTGTTCTGGTAATTTCCTCTTAGTGCTTTCAAGGTGGGATATGTTGTGTATTAGTGGTTCTATTGTATTAATGTTGTGTTGCTGACCGATGAATTTCTTGTTAATATCTTTCTTCTACTAATTATTGGTCATAATTTTGTTGTCTCGTAAAGATATTTGTTGGCTGGGTTATGTAGTGGATTGTTCGGATGTCTTAGTTTAGTGATCTTTCGTAGACTAGTGCGTTCTGCAACTTCTATTATTTTCATGCTGCTTTTGTTGCACTGACCCAGAATTTAGTGTCCATATTCTAGCAGGGGTCTGCAGATCATCTTATATATTTTGCTGGCTGTTTCTGTCCCAATCTCTTTATCTTGGTGTGTAAATGTTCTGAAGTGGCTGGCTCTATTGGTAGTTGTTTGCTTAGTTGTTTTTCTATGCATTTTAAAATTCCTTTTATAGTCGATTATCATTCCGAGAGGTCTACAATTTGTGCTGGATTTTATGGTGGTGTTGCCCAAGGATATAGTCGGCGGATTCTGGTTACTTTTATGGTGGAAAAGTATACATTTAGATTTTTTTTTGGGTTGAGTTTTATTCTCCACTTTCTCCGCCATAGGTTCCAGTCTGTTTAAGGTATCTTGTATACTTTTACCATGTGCGATAAGAGTGGTGTCATCTGAAAACTGTAAAATATATCTCATTTTGTTAATTAGGTACTGTGGTAAGATGTCCGAGCAATAAAATGCGATAGAGGGGAGACCTGAGGAACTCATTGTCTGGGGGTGAATTCTTTGGAGAGTTTGTTATTGACTTTTACTTGGATTGTTTGGTCTGAGAAATTTATTAATCAACCTTAAGAGATATGTGGGACAGCCGAGATTATGCAGTTTGTAAATCAGTCCAGCATGCCAAACACTGTCAAAAACTTTTTGGATGTCCATAAATATTGCTGCAGTATGATTTCCTTGTTTTCTTTTACATTGTACATTCTGGGCGAGTATGATCAGTGGGTGGATAGTCGATGTTTTCTGTTTGAAACCAAATTGGAATTTGGGAATTTTGTGACTAGGTATTTTCATAATCCTGGATTTGATTAATTTCTCAAAGTTCTTTCCAATTACGGGAAGTAATGTAATTAGTCTATAGTTTTCGAGCTTCCTCGGTCTTGTGGAAACAAGATTATCGAGTACAGTCGTTGTAGATTCGAAATTTCAAGGTGTATTGGTGGATCCAGCCTTTTCAGAATACTTCTGGGAATATTGTCATCTCCTAGGGCAGTGTCCTTACCATGACTAAGAGCTTCGAAGTATTAATTTTGATCTATAGGTGTGCCATCATTTTTATTTCGCAAGGTAGGGAAGATATTCTTGTAGCAATTATCAATTAGTTCCCTGTGGTTGGCATCAAATGTCGGATCCTCACTCGCTTTGAAAACATGTTAAAAGTGCTCTGAGAAGGTATCTGCAATTTCCTGATCTTTGGTAACCAGTTTTCTATTTACTTCAATTGGTTCAGTGATTTTGGGGCAGTTATACTTTGAAAGTTTTTTAATTGTTTTCCAGTAAGTCCCTTCTGCTTTTGAATTTCTTTACATACTTCCAAATATTTATGAGATCGATAATTACCCATGATCATCTGTATTGAGGGCATTCAATTTCTTCTTCAGGTTTGGGTCTCTGTTTACACAGATTACCTTATACAACTGTTTTGTTATCTTTATGTATATGGTGGAATTTTCTGGTTATGATATCCAACTGTGTTGCTTCATGAACCCTGTAACATACAAGTAATATATCTGATGGACAAATCCCAACCATAGAAGGCGACCACCAACTCCTGATGCTAACACAAATGGACAGTTGTAGTAACTTAGCTGAGTTTCCTTTTATACACTCACCATAAGTTACTAAGGGGCGACTGAAGAGATTCGTATAATTTTCACTATAATTCTAATCTAACAACTGCATAGAAGGGAACGCACCCTCACTCAACTGACACTCTCCATAGAACATACGGAAATTGTGACAGGGAGGATCTGTGATTGTTTACAAGAAAAAGGACAACAAGCAAGCGTGGTACTTGAAAACCGACGCTTCTCAAGAATGGGAGAATATAAAAGAAAAAGCTTGGATGGTTTCGCTCTCTTAGCTCTTCGGTTCCTGAACGTTCAACATTCAACAATTCATTAAGTCCAAATATTATTATGGTTCAACAAGTTCAAGTTAGTCAGTTATTAGTGTTATGTGCCAAAGGGGTGAGAAAAAGCCTTTAGGGTGTTTTACATTATTAGTACCTGATCATTGTGCCCTTACGACTTCGGTCCAAGTTAACTATATCCTTTTGAATGCATCTAATGGCGTACCTTATATTGTGTAATTAATCTACTGGTATTAGGATCTGAATTATTCATGAAACTCTGTATTTCATCTTGTGCATAATTATTGATGTTAATTTGATACCATCGAAGTAAAGGGAAAACCCTGCTGCATTAAAGCTCACTAAGTTCATTTACGTAAGGATTATTATGTTATTTTGATTGCTTTTTGTGTCGGAGCTTTGCGGAGATATTGTAGAGCATTTATGGTGGGTTTGGTAACATATAAAAGGGTAACTTCTTAATAGTGTTGGAATTGGAAGCTCCGTAGCATCAGTAAGCAGGAATGTTAATATGGTAGAGTATGAATGAGTAATATGGCTTCCCAGGTGCAACGAGAGTGAACCCAGAGTTAGTTTTATAATGCCCGAACGTTTTCCTGCATTTTCATCAGCGTTGGCCACACAGATGAAGCAGGAACACGGTTTCGTTATTCAGAGCTTAGACCTCTGAGAGTTTGTTCAAATTCAATGATACCTTCTGGCGAAGCTAAACGACACCGAACACCTCTGCGGTTAGCGCATCCCCTGTACATATCCTGCGCCTCCCGATAGCTGTAGGTCAGGCACTGGCTTGAGGAAGAAAGGGTGAGGTCTGGCACTGCTCTTTAATCACCTCCTGAGTGTATGAATAAGGTAGAAAGAGTGCAGGTCTGGCACTGCTCTTTACTCACCTCCGGGGTATGTCAATGTGATATAAACACTAATGCTTACTGACCTCCGATCAGGTGAATATTCCTTTATCATATAACAAAGAATGTACGATCTACCAGGTGCTCTCTTTATCGTTCTTAATTATTGTAGAAATGTGAATGTACCAATAGGTTGATATAACTATGTCTGATCACGACGATCACACAACTGGGGGTTTTTCTAAGCGTTCTTTTCCCCCAGTTATACACAATATACGTATCTGAACGCACAACCGTTGTTTGAATCTTTAAACTTCCCGCCCATTTTCCTTGTTTCATTGAGTGTAACTTGGGTTGCCTACACAACGTAAGTAAGTAGTCCTACCAATTCACTAGACGATCACAATACAGCCAAGGTTAGATAAATTAGGTCATAGACTTCAATAGTAGAGGTCCCTGTGATACTGAAAGGTTATTAGAGGTATTTAAAAAGCGGAATCAGTACAAAGAAAAGAAAATCATTCTAAATATCTTAAAAAATGATGAAGAACACCATAATTTCGCAAGGAATTAACCTATTCTGGGTGGTTACAACGATTGAAAGAGCAAATCGTGAAAAATTTATCCATAAACTTGGAAGAAAATTATTAAAGATAATAGAAAAAGTTACCTCGAACAATATATGATATCATTTTTATCTCAAGAGATATTTTTCGATCTTCCAGCTTAGGAATTACGATTAACGTAACCCCAAAGCAGGTAGGTTAGATTATCAGATTTGTCAAACTAATAAATTTGGTGTTGGTAATTCTGAAATTTGTTTCTCTTAAAACTACTCTCAATGCGTATTTGGTGTATACATGCACATTAAATCGATTTGGAAAAACTCAATCCACCTTTTGAAATCGCATTTACTAATTCGCATTTGAGTATTCAATTCGAATTGAAGAAATGTTTACATGCGTTTTCAATGCGCATTACGGAATACGCATTGGCTTAAAACGGTTCGAGAGGATGCATGTAAACGTAGTAATTGTTGGGGGACGGCGGTTGCGGGTTTCAGCCTTACGCTGATTGGTTGAACTCGAGCGGCATCACAGATAACTAAGTATATAGATTCGACACTGGCCTTGTAACATGAAAAACACTGTTTTTAGTTCATTGGCATTCTCAAGAGGCGGGCACATCGCATGTGTCGGTATTACAGATTTCGGTTTTGGCGCGAAATTCAAATTAAGTCGGTATTTCGCTTTTGGCGCGAAATTCAAATTATGTCGGTATTTCGCTTTTGGCGCGAAATTCAAATTAATTTATTTAATGTGTATTCCGAAATGTGAGCGAAATGAGGAAAATTTCAGAAGCTTGTTCTGAAATTGTTTTCCCTCACCAATTTCTTAGAAGATTCTTGTCTTTCGTAAGAGAACTTATGTTCTGTACCGAAATATAAGAATCTTCGGGGAAATTGCTGAGATGAACAAATTTCAGAACAAACTTCTGTGAATTTTCTCACTTCGCAAACATTTCGGTATATACATTTAGTGGTCTGACAGATCTTGTTACAATAAAAGGAAGTATGAGATAGAATTACTTTTCCAATAAATCAACGTTTCCATAAAAATCACACTGAGCCAAGTTCATTGCGGTGCACAAAACCGACTTTAAAAACAAACAAGAGAGGAAAATCATGTCAATGTTACAATCACAGGAAAACTTGAATTTGTTAAAGATTGGAAAAAATTTGCATGTTCGTATAAAACTCGGTCACATTCCATTAATTGAAAAGGTAATTGTACCTCACAATCCAGTTTGTTTCGGCCTTGTACGCCTGGAAGACAGAATAACTTTTAAATTTGAAGGAAAATAAAAGGTACTATCACACATAAATTATATATATTGATATTTTCACCACAGTGAACATATGTGAAATTAATTGTGTATAAATTATAATAAATGCAAAGAATAAAACTTTAACACTAAAAAATCAGTTTTAAGAGGGCCATACTCATCGTCGGCCCTCAAGATCAGGTATGAAAAACGAGTTCTTCGTACCTCATCTAGAGGGTCGACTATTAATGCAGCCCTAAGTTTTATTTGTTTACGTAAAATACTTTTAAGCAATTAAGTAAAACTCACAATATCATCGCCCACATTATATAGTGTGCGGTGTTGAGGTATTATAACAGTAACAAGAAAAAAATAGCTATTAACATAATTAAAACAATAGTTCTCTTGCATGTAACATGAAATACCATATGTTTATGTCTTTCTGAAATCTAATTCAATACCAGATCAACATGTATGCCCTCATCCACTTTCATAATTTATACAATTTGAATATTTCGGTATTGAAAATCGGTAAATCAAGAAGCAAATTCAAATGAGGTAAAAAAACGCTTCTGAATCATTGCTATAACGGCTGACGTAATCAAAATGTACCATCTGCTTGATACAGCCAATATGCCGACTAGAAGCCCTCCATAGGGGGCCGTATTGCACTGGAAGAAAGTGTGAAATGGACACGAGAAGAGAATGAGAGTAGATATGACGGGCCATTATGTGCAACCAAATTTCAATGACCGTTTCCTCGTGTAATATTGAAAATTTTCACGGCAGTTTCACTTTTTCAGAATTCTTATGGATATAATACTCGATTCTAATAATAAAAAAAAATGCATGCAAGAGACCTATTACACCCAAATCCAATACATACACAAATAAAACAAACAAAAACAGAAATACAGAAAGTATACCCACAAAGCTCTAGCTGTCTATGGGAAAAATGGTTTTCCTCAGCTGACTTAGTAAAAACTCAAATATCTTGTTCGCTCACATTATATAGTGTATGGTGGTATTATAACATATCAGTTGCTTAAGAAGTTGCAATTACAACTTTACAACAGTTGTATATGTTGTGAAATCATTCCCACTTTTGTCGTAGTAACCGTGCTACTGACGTTATAATGTACTAATTTGATACTGATTTACGTAGGCTATCGGTTTTTTGGATTGTTATATAGATGTCCATACAACCGATATTCATAACACTTTTGCTACGTGGGAAAACAAAGAATTGATTCCTGTTTAAAACAATAAAATAAAGGAGAATGCAGTACTGCTCCAGACAAAAGATCACCTTCAAATATGCTAACCATTTGAGGCCAGGATACTTTTTCAATCTGCTCTGCTCTGTGCTCCATCCCATCCTAGCGTATGTCCCACATGACTATCCTTAACTGGGGCATCTCCAGGACCAAACTGAGGAAATAATAATAAATAAATAATAAAATTTTTGGTATAGGACATATATATTGTGGAAAATGTACAAGCATTTAAAATTTAAAAGAAGATCCTCTCATTACTATTGCTATTCAAAGCAATCATGTCATCACTCCAACATTAGTATTATACACTTACTTTTATGAGTTCTTGGCTCCATAATATTTTGCGTTCCTTTAGACAGTGACATTTGAAGTTGGTCAATATCGGTTTTTGAAGTTGATGGTTGGTTCCATACATCATCAAGAACTTTTGAGATACCTTCAAAAGAAAGATGAACTGTTTTATATTTCTTAGAATTTCACAAAAATTTTAAAAACAAATTCAAATTATTGTTGTCAATGTATAGCTTACCTGAAACACCAAGTGTAGGAACTGCATGCATAGCGAGCCTTCTTCTTCCTCCTTCTATCTTGTAACAGTCTTCAAAATGTGCATGGCATACATAATGCCTGTTATAAATCTGATCAATCAACAGATAATATTTCCCAATCACTTGGCTTGATAATGTCGATCCACGTTTTAAAAAGACTTGGATTGTTTTTAGGAAATCGATGTCTCATGCTAACATTATCCTCACAACCATATACACAACATTTGATCCATTTTCCCATTTTTACGATAAATTTCCAAACACGAGCTCGTCACTTACCAATCGATATTTTGGCTGAACCTCTTCGGTCGAAGGTGCGAATTCAAATTCACTTCAATTTCTACCTGAGTAAACAGTAATTTGGTTTACCTGCCATAGAAACGATCAGGTATCTGTGCAGGTATCTTATCGGTATTCTATGGATCCAAGTACACATATCGTCGTTGCGCCTTCAAAATGCGACATGTGAATTTTGATAAATTGTGCATTCATACACTTAGCGTGTTTGCAGGAGCATATTTTCGATTTCGTACTTGTCGCTTTTGGATCAAATCCAACTGGAACCGAAACTAGTGTGATTATCACATGGCAGCTTTCAACGAAATATCCATCTTGCGCAGTTCTTAATCGAAATATACACTTAACGCATTTTGCACAATATATGCACATGTCGCGTTTTGAAGGCGCAACGACGATATTTCATCGGAATAGTTATAATATAAAATTGTCCACTCAATAAAAATATATTTATTTGAATAATTTTCATAGTTGTAAACAAGGTTCGTTGACACTTTCAGAAATTAATGACAAATCCATCACATTCTGAATCACTGTAATTCTGAACGCGCAACAGAGTCATCTATCGGATCTCATCCCATGGAAATCATGGAATTTGCGCAGGCAGAGACATCTCTAGAATGCCAATGAACTAAAAACAGGGTTTGGGGTGGGGGAAAGAGAGTGTCACGACCCTGAGCGGCATGTTGTGTATTTTACTGTATATGCTTGTTCTGTGTATTATATCCATAGACATAAAATAACATGTTATTCTATGTCTATGATTATATCCCAAAGATTGTCACAGAATATACTAAGGTATATTCTGTCACAGATTACCAGATAGTGCAATCGACATTTGGCGGGACGCACGTAGGTTTGACCTTCAGATTTACTACCCATGAAGACGTAGTAAAATGACAGAGAGAAATGAACTGCGTTCTCGCTCTTTAAACAAACTAACCTCAACTTCACATATATCATATTTCTTGCACATACGCCACAAACTGCATCTTAAACGTCTTCATTACTCTTTATGAAATTGATTAAATTAATCCCACTTGAGTTACGAATTTTCGTACATAAGCTGAGTATTTTAGCCAACATTTCCGTTTGTTGTTATACATTTATGAATGAACGTCGTTCTGCCTCTACCATAGTTGTGATTGGCCGAGAGGTCACGTGATCCTATATCTGCGATTTTATTGGCACCCCCAAATAGTTAGGAGCTAGGAACTATTTGGGGGTGCCGAGAATTCCATGGTCAACATTACGCGTCAGCTGAGTTCATTCATAAATACTGGGAGTGGCACATCTGGTTAATCTGTGATTCTGTGATACAATAGACGAGTTCGTTTATTTCCTCGGACCGATCAGATTGCTCTGAAACGTTCTTTAATGACATCCAGATGTAGGGGAGTACACATCTGAATCGTTCGGTAATGTAAATCGGATCCATCCGAGAGCGATCTTTTTGCTCGGAGTATTCAGAGCGAGCAAAGCGATTTTATCCTAAGACTATAGAATAATATTCATTTCCTGCTTCATTTTATCTGAATCGTTGAATATTCCTATAGCGAAATTTGAATTTTCGTGGAGCAACAGGAAATTTTCGATTATAATTGTACGATGTACGTTCATCATACGTTTAAAATACTTGTTTGAAATATCAGGAAAGCTCTATTGAAAGAAGTCACGAGTAAATAATAGCTAGGCAGGATAGATAGGGTTGTTTTAACTTCTGCTACTATTGTTAAGCCTCAAAATGATGTTGGATTTTTTTTCTGTATTACTTTTTTGCTATTCATGGAAATGTTTATACCTGATTGCTATAAAAAGGGATCCTGGAACCTTTGTGATTAATTTGCATATAGTATTCCATTTTTTTGTGTACATGTGGAGATAAGTCTCAACTTGATAACTTTTTCAAATCTAGTTGAATTAAAAAAAACTTCTCTCTATTTGGATAACTTTATTTATCTTACAAACAAGTACAATAATAAAATCAACTTTTTTCCAATAAGCTTTAACAATTACTACTATAGAATGAACAAGAACAATCATGAGGAAAATTAAAACTATAATTTTTTACCATAATGGCTAAGAGGGGGACAACACAATGTGGACCATGTATGACAAGCATGTTTTGGACTAAGGAAAATACCACAATGGGATTTATTCATATCTTCCTTCTTGGTATACATGATTATTTAATGACATAAAATACAACTCTTCTTTTTATTTATCGCACCATTATTAACATCTTGAAAACATAAAGTAGCATTCTCTATCTATTTAAAAGTGATATCACTATTTTCACAAAGACAGGATGCACAGGCTATCATGGGAGTTATTCTATCATTTTCCTGTTAACATTGTACTGAACCCGCCCAAAAATGCTACGTTAACCGTGACTCAAGTGAAGCTATTCAGTTATTTAACTCTATGGCGTGATTCTTACCCTTGGCTGTGATTTTGATCGTCTAGTGAACAAAGAAGGACTCTACGTTGTGTATGCAACCCAAAATACTTTTAGATACCCAGAGTAAGAGAGATTGTTGGGAAGGTCAGGAGGGAATGAAATAAAATATCATAATGTAAACTTGAAGAGTTTAATTGTACGTTCGGCGCATTAAATTACCTGAGAGAGGGGAAAAGAACGTACAAGAAAAACCCCTCTCTTTACGGCTGGTTTTCCTGTCACGCTGACGGTCGGCGCTGACGGTCAGCGCTGATCGGTCATCTCGGATCACGCTGATCACATTGAGAAATAGAAGGATGCTATTGTCTTTGGCTCACTGAATGTGGAGGCTTGTCGGCGCCAGCTAGTCAGCGGCGCTGACGCGCCGGCGCGTACGTTCGCGAATATAGCTCAGCGCTGACAGCCGTCAGCGCTGCGTGACTCGAAAACGCTACCTATAGCTACATACATATTGACCCATCAGCGCCGACCGTCAGCGTGACAGGAAAACCAGCCTACACGCTTAAGATCATCTCAAATATTACTTTTGTACATTCACTGGTACATGTAAAATGGTGAAATCAACAGTATATAGATGTATGCTGGATCAAAATAGGTAATAATGCATAGCCACAGGTACATGGTCAATTGCAATAAATACATAGTAAACAGTTATAGGTACATGGTCACTATCCACAGATATATCGTGTATCATGTAAAATGGTTAATTCAACAGTGTATAGATGTATGCTGGATCCGATTAAGTCATAATGCATAGACACAGGTACATGGTCAATTGCAATAGGTACATAGTAAATGGTTATAGGTACTTGGTGAGTAGCCATAGGTATATCGTGAAGATCAATATGTGTCTGCTCAATAGCAATAGGTAGTAGAACGAAATAATGATATGGTACATCAAAACAGGTCCATAGTGGAAGCAATAACATTCTGGTGTATGGATATCATCCAAATTACACATATAAGTAGCTTGCACATTTGTTCATAGGATTCCGGTAGCTTAGGTGTAACGTCTCACATCTCCCTTTTATTTCGTCACTCATTCTCAGGTAGCTAACAGTGTGGATACGAGGGCCGAATTATACAACTCCAGATACCCAAGGTCGTGTTTCAGACAATGTTCTTCGGTGTGCATCAAAGGCCATGCTAATATCAAGTGTGTGGTGGTTTTTCAATAATAATGATGATAGAAACATGCAACTCATAACGGAACGCCCGAATAGCAATACGACAATGCCCGATCCCGGACCTTCGACTTCCACCGGGGAAAATGTTGCCCTAGGACTCATATACTGACATTCATACACACTAGATGTGGACTGAACCCTTTAAGCCACATAAAGAACCCAATGAACAAGCTTAGCATTCAATATTTATAGCAAACACCGGAATTGCATTGGTCCCACCAGGTAAATGCATAATGTATATCAGTGATATCAAACAAATAGGATAATTATTCAGTTCTTGTAATGCGTAAACTCTGGTTTACGAACAAGATTGCACACTGAAAGAAAAGTAATATAAGCTCCATGAAGTTGTTAAGGAGTACCATATTTTAGTCAAGGCAGTATAAAGATCTGGTAAATAAACACAAAAGCAGTGTTAATAATCATTATCAATGCAGAACACTTACTTGTGGACTTACAATACCATATAACTACACTTCAGAGAAATCATTCAAACTGTGGAACGATCTCGTTTTTGCAGCACACACAAAGGAACAGAGAGCTTTTACAATCCATCGTATCCCTTTTATAAGTCCTAATCATGGGGTGGAAACTCTCTCACTAAAGTCTGGGCAGAGTAATATAGTTCGCGTGGTGCCCGTGAAATTTTGTAGATGTCTCTTCCTCCGCGTTTTGTGGGTCACGTGATGGTTTTTAACAGCTGTTCTGTTCGCTGCCGACCCGACTGCTGCCGACTTGTTTCAATTTTCAATTCATTTTCAATTTGGAGATTGCTTGTTGTTGAAAGTATAAAGTGTTTTGTTTTGCGTAGTTTTGGTTTTGTTTTTAAAGATGGTTAGCTGTATAGTGAAAGACAGGAAAGACTGTTTTAACAGGAGTAGGTTGCACAGGCTTCCTAAAGATGATGAGGTAAGTTCGTTTTTATGTATTTTTAATACTTTATTGCGTACAGCATGAAAACTGTTTCAAACGACTCAAGGACTTACAAGACACTTTGAATGTGTTTCATCAAAAAGATAGTTACCAAAGGGCCAGAAAATACCCACTAAAAGCACTTATACAAACACTAACAGAACAAAATACGAATAGAAAATGGAACATCCATATTTAATCTCTTTTGTTTCCTTGCATATGATTGTTTAAGGCTGAAGGATCTTATTTGTATACATGTATGAGCAATGAAGTACTTAATTGTGATTAATTTATTGATACTTTGATATATCCAAAAAACTTTTATGTCATCATTTTCAGGTTTGGAAAATATGGCTGGAAAGAATAGGACGCCTTGATGCTGACTAGGGCTGCAATTTTAGTGTACGGACATCATCGAATTTGTTCCAGTCATTTTGATCCATCCAACATTGTAATAAATATTAAGAAGCAATTCATTGTACGACCTGTTGCCTTTCCTACTCGAGGCTTGACGATGGATGTTGAAGTACAAGGTAAATGAATTTTTTCCATTTTATTGTTCATATCTTGAATGATTATAGTTGCAGGAGCTTGCACACTACCTCATTAGAATGTGTAGATTCAAAAACTTGTTTTCTCGACCTATCTGAAATACTTACTAACCATGCTTTCTTGTAAAATTAAAGCAATTCATTGATATTTGAATTTCTTTTAATAGATCCAGATTATATTATCGGAAATGGTTCCACACCAGTGCAAGCAGGACCTTCATGTTCATGTAAGATTTCCATTTATTGATACTATTTCATTTAAAGTTATAAATTTCAATGTGATATGTTAATATTATGCATGATATAAAATGCTTGATGATTTTTCTTATTTGAATATCTATTCCTAGATGTCCAAGATGTGCTTGAGGTAGAATATGAGTCTGAAGTTGAACCTGTAATTCCTGCTACCCCAAATAACTTATTTTATTTACTAATCTTAAATGATTTTTGATTATATAAAATTGAATTGTTATAATTTTCTCTTCAGGAAAAACCAGAAGGACACGATTCTCTAAGGTATCGCCAGACGCTAGGGAATACTACAAAATTGCCACTGATCTGCACGTAAAGTGGGAAGGATTGCTGAAAAGAATAAAGGCCTGAAATTTGTAGTGAAAGAGCTACAGAATGCTTGCCATTCTCATGAACCGCTCAGCCACTCGATGAACACACCAACCTTTAATTTTCTCTTGTCTCAAATAAGGTGTGAAAACCTGAAACCCAGAGGAAGGTGCTGTACTTTAGATGAGAAAATTCTTTTTTTGACATCATTTAAAAATAGCCCTAAGGGATACAAACTACTCAGCAACATTTTTGCGGTTCCATCCAGCAAAACTTTGTCAAAATTATTGCATTCAGTAAATTTCAGTACAGGTATCAATTCTAATATTATGGATTCAATACATAATATTAGAGTTGATTCAATATCTATATCTACTATATTTCATATTTGATTTTTTCCCAGAGGCTATGAAAATGTATAAATTTGTGACTGCATTTTCATGTACGAAATGTTTTCCACATTACTTTGTGTATAATGATATCCATTTTTCATATTATAATTCACATTTGGTTTTGTCCTTCTAAATGTATATTGGAAATATTGTGATAATTCATTAGCTCCTTTATATTCAAAGATAATAGATTATTTTAATGTATAATATATTTCCACATTTCGTTGTACTTGCGTAATGATATCCATTTTTGGCGCTCTTGTTTATACTTTATTTCACATTTGATTTTGTCCTTGTAAATGCATACTAAAAATTTTGCAATCATTTATTTGATAGCTCTTTCATATTCAAAGCTATAGATTAGAGAAGATTTCATGAAGAGAATATCTTCCACATTGCGTTGTACATAATATACTTACTGCTATCCATTTTTTATATTATATTTCACATTTAATTTTCTCTTTTCTTCTAAATGATTCGAGATGTATTTTTAATTTTTATATATATTATTTAATAATTCTTCTAATAATTAGTTCACATCAAATGAACAACTTCAATTCATGAATCTGAATAAATACTTTTATTAAAGAGTTTTGGGATTTCATTTATTTCCTTTCCATTAGAACTAAAACCATTGTTCCAAAAACATTGTCAAAAGCCAGGTGTTAGACGAATTATCGTCTATTTGGTGTTTGGCAGTGTTTTGGAACAATATGTTAAAATAGAATATAGGATATATAATGCGAGGTACATTTGAATTTCCCGCTCGGATGTATTTCTTGAGGTGCCCGCGACGTACCGCTAGTGTTCCACGAACCAAAATAAGGCGAGAGTGGCCCATCTATATATATCTCTTGTCTATGGTCCTAATAAGACGCCAACCACTTGAAAAATCTTCAAGGCTATTGGTCCTGTTACAAAACACCACGTCATTTTTGTTTACATCCGGACCATCGAAATTCATACAAGCATAGAACCTATGAACAGAGCGTTTTATTGCGAACATAAGAATCACAGTACTTTGATTATGGTTATTTTTATGAAAATTGAAATTATTGGTCTTTATTTAAATCACGGGATATTACAACATAGACAATACAGAATTGTGGTAGATGCGTATTGGGTCCTGGATTAGATTTTGTGAAATATTTGCCCAGATTTCCAGAAACTTTAAGAAATAAATCCTTTGCTTTAGTGCATTTTCTCTTCTGAACCCCCTGTGAGTGCTAACAACAGCTATCTTCAAGACTGATTACCAACGGCATTTATAATTTTTCAATTACTCTTTGTGAATGCATCACCTGAAGTAAATTCAGAAATTAGTAAACAACAATGCTATAGGTGTGATTATTCACCTTTCCAATTACTAAAATATGAGAATTTGTGCTTCACACGACCATCTCCAACTTGAAAGTTTATAAGCTTCCAAGCTCTTGTACGCTTTCACTTCACTCATTGTGAAAGTACTATTCCTGTTTATTAAATAATTAACATTTTGCTGGATACATAATTCTTGGAAATAGAGAAACATTTCAATTCTTCTGGCTTCATAAGATAAGGTTTCATGCCAACTTCTGCAACTTTCTTGTCATATCGTTTTTGACGAATACCAACTATGATTGAATAATAGTTAATCAGATCCATTATCACGAAATTCCACTCGTATAAAAATTAAAAACTGTAAATAAACGTTATTTGCCAGTATAAACAAAACAAATTTTGAAATTTTTAAAATAATGACAATTATGACCGCAGAAGACAGTAAACAGTAATCTGTGTCTGTGATTCTGCTCTGTCCCGTTCGTTTATTTCAGATAAATCCATGCGATCTGTGGTCACGTGACGAAAAAATCCGTCGCCTCTCGGACATAATTACCGAACTCGACATATCTGTTTGGAGCTTGCACTTCTTCTAAGGTATATTTATATTCTGTGGATTGTATATTATATGTTCTGTGATAGATTCTCAATTTCTCAATAATTTTTCGAAGAATTTTTGACGATTTTGAAATGTGGATCAGTTCATCAGTTCCATCTGTATAATTTTGAACGAAATGTAGGAAAGCTTCTCAACAACTAGGTAGTATGTCAAAATTGCTACGGACTTACAGGATTACTCTTCAGAAATATCCAGTCATAGTACAATCGCTACAAGTGGGTTTGCTCCTGGGTACTAGCGATGCTATAGCACAAAAAATTATCGAACAGCGTTTTGAGTCCAAACCCTTTGATTATGCACGAAATAGAAATTTTATGTTGATTGGAACATTCATCATAGTGAGTATTAATTAACCAACCATAATATGAGGTCCCAAAATGTTGATTTTCCAGGGACCTTCTACGAGTGTTTGGTTTTCTATATTAGATCGATACATAAAAGGTAAACCCGCACCAAGAGCATTGAAGAAAGTTATATGTGATCAATTTATTTTCGCACCAAGTTCGTTAGCGATAGTTTTGATGATGTTGGAAACTATGGAAAAACACTCTCTGACAGAGGCCAAGAAAGCTGTGAGTGTTTATTATTTCGATATCCTCAAAGTGAACTATACTGTTTGGCCATTGGTGCAGCTCTGTAATTTTTATTTGGTACCAGTGAACTATCAGACGCTTTTCGTTCAATGTATAGCCTTAGTGTGGAATATTTTCATATCATACAAGTCTCATCTAAATTAAATCCCATTTCCCCAAAGCATCTTGTAGTTTTGAATTGAATATATTGAGATAATAGTTTGGAAAATATCGAGTAAATTTCGAATATTAGTATTGTATATGTGTGTGTTCGACAACCTTTGTGTTGTCTGAGATATACTATAGGCATAGCAATGCTTTGCCTATAGTATTTAATTATAGTATTTTTTGTGCTTAGGTATGTTCTGGGGAACATCGCGTTATCATTTTGCCCAAATGTCTGTAATTGTCGAATTTTTTGCCAAAAATGGTCTCAAACGATTGAGTTCGACTCCCTGATAACCTTGATGAAGAATTCGAGGTCAAATTTGATTCTGTCCGGCCGGCCGGCCGTTGCCACCATAACTTGAGAACGGAAACAGATAGCGACTTGAAATTTTCAGGGTAGGTGGTGCGTCCCAATACGACGACAAGTTTGTTAATGGGCATAATCGGCCTAACGGTTTCGGAGTGACAATTTTGTTTCAAACAAATAGAAATCCGATCGGATTGAAACTTGGTGAGTAGTTGTAGAATACACACCTAAGGACGTCCGCAAAATTTTGTGAAAATCGTATTACTAGAACATTTAAAAAAAACCATTAAAAAATATTATATTATGTCCTTAATGGGCATAATCCATGGTTCCCGAGTAAGAATTTTATTTTCAAACAATATAATCTGATCTAATTGAAACTTGGTGAATAGTTGTAGAATGAACTTAAGCACGTTTGTGAAATTTTGTGAGAATAGCATCACTAGAAAATTTAAAAAAAATCATTAAAAAATATTTTTTGTCACGATATCCTGAGAACGGAACGAGATAGCGGCTTGAAATTTTCGGGTTAGGTTGTGCATCTGAATGCGATATTTGAATTTTTCCATAGGTATAATCGGTCGAACGGTTTTGGAGTTGTATCCATCTGAAATTTGGTTGTTATTTCCTCAATAACTCGAAAAATACAAACCCGATATAATTCAAACATGGTTATTAGTTGTAGAATGCCAACGCAAAAACTCTTGCGAAATTTCGTGAGAATCGCATCACTAGAAAATTTTTTAAAAATCAATGAAAATAATTCTATTATCAGAAACTATTCGTCCAACATCGCTGAAGCAAGAGCCTTCAGAACCTAACTCCACTGCCAAGTTCCAAGTTTGAACACGATCGGATCCATATTGTTGGAGATCCGAGCATCCTTGTGAATTATCATCAATTTTCGGGTCGATTTTTTCATCACAAATCTATGGGAGATGATAAGGGTCCTGTAGCGGTCTTCGAAATTGTTACTATTTTTGCGCGCGTGTTCCGCAAGGAACAGCGTGCTATCATTTCGTCACAATGTCTGTATTTTTCGATTTTTTTTTCGAAAATGGTCTCAAACGATTGGGTTCGACTCCCTGATGAAGAATTCGAGGTCAAATTCAATTCTGTCCGTCCGGTCCGGCCGGCCGTTAGCACGATAACTCTCGAACGGAACGACTTAGAGCGTTGAAATTTGCAAGGTAGTTTTGTAGCGTAAATAACTCGCACAAGTTCGTTAACGGGCGAAATCCACCGAGCGGTTTCGGAGTTAAGGCCGTTTTTAGTCAAAACGTTTTTTATGAATATTTCCGGAACCGATCACTCGATCTTTCTGAAATTTGGCATCAAATTGTAGAATCATGACCTTTATATGCCTGCGAAGTTTTGTTATGACCGGACGGCCCTATAGTGGCAAAAAAAAAATTCAAAAATTTTAAAATTTTGTTTTCACGATAACTCGAAAAATACTGATCTGATTAAATTGAAACTCAGTAGTTAGATGCAAAAGACCAATGCAAACACTTTTACAAAATTTCGTGAAGATCACGTGACATGAAAAAAATAAAAAAATTACTACTATTTTGCGGAATACTGTGCTTAAAATGCCGAAACCTATTTTTTTGAGGTTCATGCTGCCTTTTCCGGGCATTTTTCGTTGTGCGCATGCGCAGATGAGAAGTCATTTAACTGCTGTAGTTTTCGTCAGAGAGGATTGTGGTTTTGGGGTGGCGGATGCTATTCTTCCATAGAATCCAGATCCCTGATGAGGGTCTGCGCATGCGTAGATTAAAGATGCGATATCTTACTTGACTTATTGTATTTTGAAATATCTTAGAAGCAGAGTTGATGCCAAAACTTAAACGTTTATAACGAAACAGTCCAATGTGTGTAGAAAACGTGGTAATGTATCTTGATTCTTCTGAAAGGCTGAGTTGGTGGTATCCATCTTTTAAGTCGATTTTTGAAAACATTATTGATCCATTTACTTGTGCGATCAACTCATCGATTGTGGGAGTCAGATGACGTTCTCTTAATATTGCCTTGTTTGGATTTCTCATGTCCACACATAACCTGATTGCGTTTGAATTGTGTTTGGGAACCACAACAATTGAGAAGCAACTTTTCAAAACGCATTAAGTCCAAAAACCATTTTATTGGGAATCAACGAAAAACGATTTTTTCTTCCACCCTGGCTTATAATTTGAGTACGTCGAGTTTGTTTGATAGAAATTTACATCTAAAGG
This sequence comes from Halyzia sedecimguttata, assembly GCA_937662695.2. Taxonomy (NCBI): domain Eukaryota; kingdom Metazoa; phylum Arthropoda; class Insecta; order Coleoptera; family Coccinellidae; genus Halyzia; species Halyzia sedecimguttata. Next base: position 12,973,263 of record OW569413.2, read on the forward strand.
TAATAACTAATCTCATTTAAATCAATATTGATCAGATATACACAGAAAATGTAAAAAACGTTTGGACTTAATGCGTTTTGATTCATCACATTGTATATAATGCGTTTTGATGTGGTTGAAATTGAAAATAATGCTGTTTTTTGCGATTTTTTATACATTTAGAGAAAACAGTCTGCACAGTAAGTATTGGCCGGTAACCTAATTAACATGAGCAAATCGATAAAAAATGTTTTCGGTTATATTTTATCTGTTTTAAAAATGCAAACGTAAACATAATCCATTGTGATGCGGCTTACATACTTTGGATTTGAATTACAGAGGGACATAATGCCATTTGGAAGATTTTGTTTACATAGGGCTATCCCAGATAGCACACACACGTTATATGGATGTTCTCAGAAGATACCGCCAGAATGTTCAAATATTCATAGAATATCCTCACAAGAGACCCCACACATTCTTAGAACATTCCATGCACTATTAAGTGAGAGAGGAACTCTGGTTCTATACAGGTTCTATGAATGTTCTCCCGAATATTCTAGAACCTTCTAGGAATGTTCTTGACAATATTTCAGGCATATTCTTGAGAATATTCCAGGTACGTTTCAAAAAATCTCCTATTAATATTACTCCAAATATTCTATGGAGATTCCCACTCATTCTATAAATATTCCCAGAATATACTTTAATTCCGAAAATATTTGGTTGAATTTATAAATTCATTGGTATTATTAATTCCTGCCGCATTCCCTGCGGGAATTAATAGATAGATAGATAGATAGATAACCTTTATTTGATCCTGAATCTTACAAGATTGTTGATCACGTCACAAAAGAAAGAAAAAAAATGAAAAACACAACGATAAATAGAAAAAACTGATAACACCAGAAAACATTGAGAATGAAATTATAGTTCATCAAAAGATTTTTCACTAAGAAACTCGTTGATACTGTAGTAGGCCCTTTTCAGCAAAAACGTTTTCAAGCTTTTCTTCTGCAACACTGCACTGCCATGCTTGAAGCTTGGGGGCAAAATATTCCAGATTTTGATCATGAGATAATTTACGTTTCTTTGTAAGTAGGTAAAGTTGGTTTTTTCCACACAAAGGTGAGATTTACCCCTAGTTTCATACTCATGCTTCAGGAGCAGGGTTTTAAAATCCTCATAGTTCTTTATCATGTACATTACACATTCATGTATGTATAAAGAAGTGAGTGTCAAAATACTATGCTGAATAAAAACATTCTTACAGCTTTCTTGTTGGTTCATCCTGAAGATTGTTCTCAAGCATCTTTTTTGTAGTTTGAAAATTCTGTCAGCCTCAACGGAAACCGCCCAAAAAATAACGCCATACCGGAGTCTAGAATGCACATAGGCATGGTATGCAGTCAGGGCTGCATCAATCCCAACTCTGTCAGTGATCACTCTAAGAGCATAGCAATATTTTGCTAGACTAATTGCTATATTATTGATCTGCGGTCTCCAATCCAGGTTGCGGTCAATATGAACTCCAAGGAAAGGTATGGAACCTTCAGCTGTTACATCCCTGTTTTTAAAAGTCACCTGCAGTGCCCGCTGATTTTTCTCCCTAAAAATTAATAATTTGGTTTTACTGATGTTCACTTCCAGTTCATTTGATTGGAACCATTTATCCATGCCTACAAGACTACTCGTTACATCATTCCGACACCCATCCGCAGTCACACCACCACAAATCTTAGAAACATCATCAGCATACATAACGGTGTCACTATCTGCCTCCTGAACCAGATCGTTTGTGTAAATAATGTACAACAGGGGACCCAGTATTGAACCCTGAGGTACTCCCCTTTCCACATATAGGGCATCTGATGTTATTCGTTCACCATCTTTTGTTGTTTCAGATGTTTTTTGAATTCTTCGAGTTAGATAAGACGTGTAGAGTTTTAGTGCCACACCTCTTATTCCATACTTTTCCATTTTCCTCAGTAATATCCCATGATTTACTCTGTCAAAGGCCTTTGTTAGATCGAGGCAGAGTGCTGCTGCTACATGCTAATAATACCGAACCCCTACTGAAAAACTAAAAAAAAATTGTGTTCAACTATAAATTAACGGTATTGAATGCTTTTTTGTTATAATTCAATTTAAAATTAAAATGTTTTGTAAATTTAGTTAAACTTTGAGATTTCATAGACTCATCACATTGAATGGTTATGAAATTCTTATTTATTTTTCGTAATCCCATAAAAAATCATCAGAATGCTGATTCTGAGCATAAGCCTAGTATTTTCACAAATAATATAATAATATTATTCGAGGTCAAACAACACTAATCCATTTTATAATAATACATCATTCAAGTCATCAGTTTTATTTTTAGGAAGACATTTCCTGAAATAAATTCAAAAGAATAATAACAAAATATTTTGTTTATAAAAAAAATAATATTCGCGAGATTATCTTCTCCATCATTTTTGGCTACCAACCAGCCTTTTGGTTTCAAAATCAGAGATTCTGGAAGAGAAGAAATGAAATATTACTAGGCACCTTGAATAATTTAATAGTTTTCAGTGTAAACCCAGATCAGAATGAAATACAAGGCAACAAACCAAATTTTAGCTAGTAGAATAATCAAAAAATATTGCTTCATGGTATGATATTGAGTACAACTAATATTCCTACCTTCACTAGATTATAGTTTTGGGGTCTAATTTCTGAAACTTTTCCTCCTTCTCTTTCGCCTTAACCAACCAGTCTTTAATTACCAATTCCGCATCAGACTCTGTAATCTTTCGATGAATGTTCATCACAGATTCTGTAAAATATGAGAAATAATTCAAATATGGAGTATTAATGTATTTTAGTTATCGCAATAATTCCAAGTAAAGCGATTTCGGTAAAATATCTTGACTAGTTATTCCTTCAAACATTGCTTCTTCATCTTAATATATATATTTCTTGTGTGCGTGTGTATGTGACTGAACTCCTCCTAAACGACTGGACCGATTTTGATGAAATTTTTTGTGTGTGTTCGTGGAGATTCGAGAATGGTTTAGATTTACAATTTGGTCTACTGGAAAATGTTTTTGGCGTTGGAGTTTGAGTTGGCGTTGAAGTTGGCGTTGGGGTTGGAGTTGAAGTTGGAGTAGGTATTGTGGTTGGCATTGGTTATGGAGTTGGCGTTGTAGTTGGAGTTGTAGTAGTTGTAGTTGGATTGGAGTTGGAGGTGGAGATGGAGGTGGAAATGGAGATGGAGGTGGAAATGGAGATGGAGGTGGAAATGGAGATGGAGGTGGAAATGGAGTCGGAGTCGGAGTCGGTGTCGGAGTCGGAGTCGGAGTCGGAGTCGGATTCGGAGTCGTCGGAGTCGGAGTCGTCGGAGTCGGAGTCGGAGTCGGAGTCGGAGTCGGAGTCGTAGTCGGAGTCGGAGTCGGAGTAGGAGTCGGAGTCGTAGTTGGAGATGGAGTTAGAGTTGGATTTGGATTTGGAGTTGGCGTTGGCGTTGGCGTTGGGCAGGCGTTGAGGAGGCAGTACGAAGTCTGCCGGGCCAGCTAGTAGAAATATATTTCTTATCTTATCTATCTTATAGAACATAGTAAATTCTTCGAAAATTCTTACCTTTCACTATTTCGGAAAAAATCAATGACGAAAAATTATCCTTCTTCTTAAATCCTAACCAGCTAGAGTTCATAGCAAGAGCATTTGTCATCAACCTTTCCTTTTGTTATCACTTTGTGTTTAGGCCCCCAATTTTTGACAACTCGTAAACCTAAAACAACAACCGAAATGTAACATAAATAATAATATGTATGCTGTGGACTTATCTAATCCTATATGTTAGATAGGAGTATACATTATTAATTTCCAGGAGAATTTCATACAATAATATCGAGGATTTTTATATGTGAACAAATTTGAATAATTTGATAACCAGTAATGTGGTAGTATCAATGAATTTTCTAGAGAACAAAAATCTATTTGAATGTAACATTTGGATACATCACACAAATCAAAATCGTGAAACTTACCACTTTTGTTTTAATTTCCTCAAGGTCTAAATTACTATTTCTCCAATTTTTGTAATACGTTGTAATATTTAATAGGAAAATCAAACTTTTCTTCAAAATTGATTGATTCTTCAGTTGGTTCATGATCATTATTATTAAGATCATTTCTCGATAATCTGCAGCAACCTCTACAGATGTGAAATATTTCGCCATCAGCCCTGGCATAATAACTTCTGAATGAAATTTCTTAGCAGTTCATTTCCCATATTTCCAGATCTTATAGGATTCGTACTTCGAAACAACTATTTGGAAATCATATAATGAAATCACAATAATGCGACTGAGGTGAACAATTGAATTTGTATTTTTTGGTAGTAATAACTGTTTGTTTTCAAAGTAATTATCCCAGCATTGTGCTATTAGATATGAACTCTTTATTAGCAAAAATGCATGAATGTCTTGTAGGTTGTGGTATATAATAATCCAAATACATTGCAATATCCATATATGTGATTGGAGGAACACCATCAATTGAATTATCCACTATCCAGATCAGAAACATTCAATGTTGAAGGATCTAAGCCGTTAATTAATCCCAACTTTATTATATGTATATCTGTAATAAAATGAAATGTAAACACATGATGAAGGTACTTTTTTTCGAACCTACCGTTCAACAAAGTCTCCGTTGTTCAACAATAGTCTTTTCAGATATTCATTCTCCATTTCAATATAGTTTAAACAGCAGAAAAGCTCCGGAATAAGTCAATGAACACTATAAAATAACCAACGACCTCAACACGTAACTTATTTGTTGTTTATGTACAAAGAACCATCAAAGATTAAAGAACCGCCATATTGGTTCACGTCACGTCACGTGATGATTCCAGGATGCGAATTGTGAAATTAATAAATATCTGTAGGCTGGGCTGGTAACAAGACCCAGGAGCGTGTTCTGATACCCGAAGTAATCGGTCAGGGTTGGAAGATTAGGGAAAAATATTCGGCTTGAAAAGCTGTTCATCTATTTGAATCAGAACTTTACTGATTAACTTTCACTAGTGAAATTATACCGAGCCAACACCTCCTAAAAGGATGTAGGAGGTGTTGACCGAGCTTATGAACAATCGATATAATCGAAAAGCCTCTGAGGTGAAGTAGTAAAGTCACATGTTACACTACACTATTAAATTAACCATAAATCTCAAAATGATCCCACGCGACGCAATGATCAAAGAACATTCTGAGTAGGTTCTTATTATATTCCACAAGGATCTTACCAAATAATGAAATAAACTACAACTCCTATGAATATTCTCTAAGGATATTCTAGTAATGTTCTTCATATAATATGATATGGATATCATTTTTGAAATGTGATCAGAACGTTTACTGAAGGACATTCCTTGAATATTCTAGATGTTCTACGACGATGCATGGAACGTTCTATTAGAATATTCTAAAGTATGAACGTTCAGAAGCTAGATATCACATTCTCAGAATGTTGTGTGCTATCTGGGATAGAGCAATAAAAATCATTTCCGAATCTGCTTCAAACTCAATTTCGCCCAAATTGGACATAATGCGTTTTGAAAAGTTACTCCTCAATTGGTGACACCCAGGGAGTGGGACCATCAGCTTTTTCTATGATGCCTTGTTGTTCAAGCCTGTTTAACTCTTCTTCAACTTGTGTTCTCACGTGAAATGGTATTCTTCTATGTTTATGTGCTATAGCAGGAACATTTTTGTCTATATGCAGTTTGATTTTAAAATTCTTTAAATTTCCTACACCTTTTGTTAATTCAGGATAAAACTTATTCACATATTCAACATCCATGTTGCTCTTCAGAAAATTTGTGTTAACATATATGATATTTAAATCAGTAGAAGTTTGATAGGATAAAAGTGACTCGCTGTCTCCTGTTATCACATGTATATCTGAAATGATTGTGCGGTCTTTGTATTGTATTGATGCTTGAAATGTTCCTAGCACCTTCAAATGTTCTGACTGGTTGTATGGGAAGATTTTGCTTGTATCTGGTTGTAGTGGCGACAAAAAGTTTTTCCGATAGGTGTTCTCACTAATCAAATTTACACATGTGCCTGTATCAACAATGAATCTGATATTCTTCTTGTTTACTGATAAAGTTATATATGGTAAACATGGTGTTCTGCTGGTAGTTAGGATGAACGAACTCTCTGATAATGACTCTTCATTATGTTGGTTATAGTTCACTGTTGATTCATTTCTTCTTTTTTCGTTACTGTTTGTTGAATTACCATCGTTTGGCATCGTTGGACTTGATTTTTGTTGATTGTTTGAGCTTGATTGTTTTTGTTGACCTGTTCTGAGACATACTTTAGCAAAATGTCCCTTTTTTGAACACTTAAAACATGTTACATTGAGAGCTGGGCAGTTTTTTCTACCATTTATGTGCCATTTGTTGCCACAATTTTTGCAAATGTTTCTTTGATTGAACATCTTGACTTGATTTTTGCATTCAGTTTGTTTGTAGTTGGTATATCTTTTTATTCTGTTAGCGTTTTCATGTTGGGTTGAATTTTCCATCTCATTTAACTGTGTTTCAGTTGCTTCATACGCTTTTCCTTGAGCGATTAGTTGATCAAGTGATGGGTTTTCTAATAGACCATACCTTCTTAACTTTGTCGATGATGTTCCTTGAATGATTTGAGATTTTATCTCTTGATCTTTGTTCGAAAAATTACAATTCAAACTTAGTTTGAGAAGATGAGCGTAAAATTCATCAACTGATTCATTGACTAGCTGTTTTGCTTGGCGGAAATTGAATATTTCGAATTCCGTGTTGATCCTTGGGGAAAAGTAGTTGTCCAATTTCAGTCTTGCTTTGTCATATTTTGATATATTCGTTGCTTGGTTGGTTGTTCCTCCGGTTGTTTGAGGTTCAGGCAATGATAAGAAAATATCGAAAACTTCCTCGCCGACACAGTTTAACAGCATGGCTTCTTTTCGTTCGTCGTTTGTTATCCCCGCTGCTATTAAAAAATTATTGAATCTTTTTATCCATTTCTGCCACTTTATACCGACGTTTCCATCATGGAGATTGAACACTTCTATATTGTTAATGTCCATTGTTCGTCTTGTTCTGAAAAACTGCTTTATTGCTTCCCTGCGTAATTCGTTGTCCCGTCGCCAAAATGTAATATTTTCTGAAGGATGTTTGTTAATGTTTTATTAATAAACGGATTGAAGAAATCTCTTTATTACTATCGTTAACCACCATTTCTGTAACTTCCATCTGAATGTCAACTTTCAGGATTTGCAACCTTATTTCTATGGATATTACAGGTGCATAGTTTTCACAACTCGAAATACCTAAGGAAAGTATCATCGAGTTGTCTAGAGCAAGGCTGGAGACAATCATAGCAGATTGTACATTTATTCCTGATATTTGATTAGGTAGTGGATTATGAACAAATTATTTTAAAAGTTCAAAATATATTAATAAAATACTATCCTCTTTTCATAATTTGAAATTAAATAGTTCATACCACTAACACATTCTTTTCTGTATTATGAACCTTAACTCAAGTAAAAATGATTGATACACAAATGTAGATCCTTATTCCAGTATTTTTTTGCAAGCAACATTCTGAAAATACTGTATATAGGAACACGTCTCACTACTTACGGAAGTTAAAGGGAATATTAACCTCAGTGGTCAACGAACAGTAGTTTCTTTCGATGATTCCTTTGTGTTCTTCTTTCCTATTGGCTCCATAAACTACATTAAAACAGTCTTGTATATATTCACAAATTCAAGAGTCGAATACTTTCCAAGAGAAAATAACAACTATGAATTGACAATCTCTAATAACTAGAAAAGATGACATTTATGAATAGTGATCACAGACATATTCTGTGTTCACATTCTGTGAATACATAGAACTTACTATGTATTATTGAAACTTTGAAGCATCATATCTCCGAAAGTATTAGTTTGTTAGAGTTGAAAATGATAACAATGGATTCTTATGATGAAACTGCATCTTAAAAAAATTTTAATTCAAAAGTTGTAATGTAAAAAAAATATTTTTGTTCGTTACTCCGAAACTATTAGACTGATTTTGCTCAATAACGAACATAACAGAGATATTTATCCTTCAAACCTACTCTGAAAATTTCAACTGTCTAGCTCATTCCGTTCGAGAGTTATCGTGTTAACCACCGGCCGGACAGAATCGATTTCAACCACGGATTCTTGATCAGTGAGTCAAACCAAATCGTTCAAGACCATTTTCAGCCAAAAATTCGAAAATTACAGAAATTTGGGCAAATTGATAAGCAAAAATTGGTTCAAGCACTGACGTGAAGTCAGAAGCTTTTGCGCGTATGTTCTATTGTCCATTCTTCTGTATTGGACACCCTTAATCGAATTTACCATGGTTAATTATGTTGTCCATTCTCCTGTATTGGACACTCTTAATTCAAATTTACCATGGTAAATTCGAATTAAGTGTCCAATACAGGAGAATGGACGACATAATTAACCATGGTAAATTCGATTAAGGGTGTCCAATACAGAAGAATGGACAATAGAACATACGCGCAAAAGCTTCTGACTTCACGTCAGTGCTTGAACCAATTTTTTTTTCCTGATTTTTTTTAAATTTTCTGGAGGCGCGGTTCTTAAAATTTTTTTTTTTCGTCATTTTTTTCAAATTTTCTAGGAGTACGGTTCTTACAGAATTTTAAACACGTCTTTGTGTTGATTTTCTACTACTAGTTACCAAGCTTCAATTCAATCGAATATTTATTTTTTGAGTTATCAAGGAAACAATATTCCAGGTGGATATAACTCGGAAACCGTTAGACCGATTATGCCCAAAAATGAACTCAACTCTCCCTTTCGGATACGAAACCTACCCTGAAAATAGCAAGGCCCTATCTCCTTTGGTTCGAAAGTTATCGAGGCAACGGTCACCCATCTACTGAACTCACACAAGAATGCTCGAATCTCCAACAATATTCAACCGATCGTGTTAAAACTTGAAACTTGGCAGTAGAGTTAGGTAATGAACGCTCTTGCAAAATTTCAGCAATTTCAAACGTATAGTTACTGATATATGGATTTTTTTTTTTTATTTTCAATGATTTATTAAAAATTTTCTACAAATGCTATCCTCACCAAATTTCGCAAACATTTTCGCGTTGGCATTCTACAACTAATAACCATGTTTGAATTCAATCGGTTCAGTATTTTTCGAGTTAATGAGGAACAAAAAACCACCAAATTTCAGAAAATTTCAGATGGCTATAACTCTGAAACCGTTTGGTCGATTATGCTCATAAACAAACTCAAATGTGGCATTCATATGCACAACATAACCTGAAATTTTCAAGCCGCTATCTCTTTCCGTTCTCAGGTTATCGTGACAAAAAAAATATTTTTTAATAATTTTTTTAAAATTTTCTAGCCACACGATTCGCACAAAATTTCACAAACGTTCTTAGGTTCATATTCTACAACTACTCACCAAGTTTCAATTCGATCGGATTTATATTGGTTGAAAACAAAATTATTACTCGGAAACCACTGGGCCGATTATGCCCATTAACGAACTTGTCCGTCGTATTGCGATGCGCCACCCCCCCTGAAAATTTCAAGTCGCTAGCTCTTTTCGTTCTCAAATTATCGTGGCAACGGACGGCCGTACGGCCGGACGGACAGAATCAAATTTGACCTCGGATTCTTCATCGGGGAGTCGAACTTAATCGTTTGAGACCAATTTCGTCAAAAAATTCGAAAGTTACAGACATTTGGGCAAAACTATAACGCGATGTTCCCCAGAACATACGCGCAAAAATGGGGTAATTGTCTAGAACATCCCATAACCGTCAAATCGTTATGAAAATTTACTCACTTGCTAATTTTGGGTCGTAGATAACGAATCTGACATCGAAAATCCGTGCTCTCCTCTAGTTTAAAAAAAAAATCCGAACGTGTCCAAAATTACTACACTTCTTCTAATAATTACACCGATTCAAACTGTTTTATCGGTGGATATTTATCATAAATGAGGTCTTATTGTTGTTCCCATCATTAATGCATAATCATATACCTCATTATTTCCCCTATTTCCTCATTTTCAATTGAACATTATTTGTTTATGTTACATCATCTCCGCCATGTTGAATTTTGAATTATCAAATTGACTAACAGGGAAGCGCGCGCAGCTCGCGACGTTGTCACGTTGACTATTTTATCTTTTTTCAGAAGTATTTATAGCCGATAAAATAAATAAGTTTTTTCGGGCGGTACCATTTTGCATAAATGTTTGTGGATTTGAAATTATTTTATAAAATGGTTAAGTTAGATAAGGTTAGGTTAGGTTAGGTTAAGTAAGGTTCGGTTAATTATACAGGGTGAGTCTTTGACCACTGCATTAATTTTAACCAAAGATTCCTCTCATCAAATGAAACACTTTTTTCATTTAACATTTTTCCAAATTCAGCTCAGGTAAAAGACACAGGCTGTTGAAATTTTGAAAAAAAAACCAGTTTTTATTTTGTAGCTTTGACATCCTTTTTTCGAATAAAATGAATGTTGTCATTTTCTACTTCTACTGGTTTTCTAGTTATGGACTCGTGGATTCATAAAACTAAACGAAATTAGCATAAAGAAAGCATATAAAGTTTTTCTTGAGTCATTTCAAGAATATTCTATCGTTTTAGAACATTATATTATTCTTCATCATTTCTCCTTAAACGCACCGTTTTCGAGAAATTCTTCATTGAATGTTTTAAAATGGAAAACTCCAGAAATTTCACTACTATTATGGATCCGTCCCTGAGCGTTGGAATCCCGAATCAAGCTGTAAACCACGTTACCATGCCTTATTCTCGTCCGCCAACAATGTCATAGATAATTTATATGCGGGAGTGTATTAGCACATTGTGAAATCTTTAAACGCTTGTAACTTTTTACCTGAGCCGAATCTGGAAAAATGGTAAATGAAAAAAGTGTTTCATTTGATGGGAGGAATCTTTGGTTAAAATTAATGCAGTGGTCAGGTTAGGTTAGGTTAGGTATATCGATATCCCTCAGTGGAAAATCATAACATTGCGTTAGGTAAAAAACTCCGTTGAAAATTTACCGTAAGAGTAGTATTTTGAAATATCATTGCAAAGTACCGGGAATATGCATTATTTCTCTTACTCCTTACCTACACTACACATGTTCAGTTGGAGAGAGATGGAGCGAAATTTCCGATAACCAAAATCAAAGCCGTTCGAATGCGTAACGATGAACCAAGTGAGGTCGGCAACATTGCAACTCGGGTTGCAAAGTGTTTATTGTTTACCTTCATAACAGTTGAATCGGATATCTTCGGTTTATGCCGAAGCCGCATCTTATTGGGTTGCTAAGGACCACAGAAGGCGAAGTTTCACCCCCCTGTTGTAACTGTTGTTGGTTCCTGAATCCTATAACCAAGTTTTCTTATTCTTATAAATATATTTCAAAAATTCTCAAGGTTGGGTGTCAACAATGTCAAAATGTGTCATGTCGTGAACTGAAAACTGGAACATAGAGAAATATGAATATGAAAGACATCACAGAATACGAAAAATAATGATCTATGGAAACACGTCATGATTAATTAGACGGAGGTTACACGGACAATCCACCATCAGTCTCGCATCAGTTCAGTCCGTGACCTTGATCACGATATGATTGATGCGGATTGATGGACTGATGAAACACATCAATCACGGAAGTTACACGGTCAGTCTGGTATCAGTCTCGCATCACATCAATCATGGATTGATGGGAGATTGACGGAAATTGGTTCTATATTCGTTGATTGATGGACTGATGATCCGGACTGATGGTAATACTGATGCGAGACTGACACCAGACTGACCGTGTAATCACGGACAAACACGGATCATCAGTCCGACTGTAAATTTAATGTGACAACAACTGATATGGAGGTTAAATTTAATAAACGATATTCCATACACAGGAGGAGAAGGGGATTATGAAAATTTTATGCGACAACAACTGATATGGAGATTAAATTTAATAAACGATATTCGATACACACGAGAAGAAGGGGAATATGAAAATTATTATAGAATGAGTACCTAAATAGTTCCTTTCTGTTGATCAAACTCTGAAAAATATCTATAAAATAAATTTTTTTATTATTTTAAAATTACTTCTGCGTTAGTTTGGGAGAGAAAACCCAGAAAGGAACCATTTAGTGATGAATTCCCCTCCCAAAGTATCCTTTAATGATTATATATTTAGGTAGTCATGTTCTTCAGCCTTTGTTTACACAAAGAAATAAATACTACTTCAGCTCTACTGACGTCATTGAAAAGATGAAAACATCAAATAGGTATTCATTGGGTCAACAAGTATATGTACAGGTGAAATTACTCATACCAATAGAAGCTTTATAATGATGGAGAATTCAGTTTGATGTTACCTATTATTATTAAATCAATCTTCACTAGTTTTGGTATAAATCTGATAAAAGCATATCAACAACTAACAAGCACACAAATTTGTTCTCCACTTTATACTGAAGTTATAATAATTATGTCAGTACTCAGTATAAAATTTAAACAAAGGGGCCTTCAATTTCAAAGGTGTTCAATTTCAAATACAATGTATAAGAAACAAAAACGAAAGCTTAACAATAACAAATGTTGATGTTTGTTTGTTCGTTCTCCGAACAAACTGGGCCCCAAATAGCATCCCACTGTTTGGGGAAGTTTGAACATGGGTAAAGCCATGTAACCAATTTCAGTGGTAATAATTGTCATATATCCTGATCCTGGTGTCCCTGGGTCAAGCCCTAGCGGGAGTCTCGGGATCGCAAAAACCGATCACCAGGAATGGTAGGTATAACATAACCTCTATGTCTCACGTGTACCAATAACAAATGTGATTTAAAAACAAATTTCTCCGTTTATTAATGGAAAGGGAACTAGAAATTTATTATTTACAATAACAAATGTTATTTTAAACAATCATAATAATTAATAATAATAATAAATTTCAAGTTCCCTTTCCATTAATAAACGGAGATATTCTCTTCTCTATTCAGTCATATTTGCATTCTGTGGTCAGATGTCTGTCTGGTCAGAGTTTTGTCAGATTGACAAAAATATTTGATCAATTGCATCAATCCGGATCATCAATCCATCAGTATCCCATCAATCTGAACATCAATCCATGGCTGATATGATGCGAGACTGATATCAGACTGACCGTATAATCTCCGTCTTATATTCTTGCAGCAAAAACCGTTGAGAATTTGTTGAATGTAAAAACAGTGGACCAGTTGGCCCCAATCGTTGGAATATTTTGGCGAATATATTCACCAATATAGATCCGATTGAGCTCTAATCTGGAACTTTACTGTATAATAAGGTTTTGCAGGCTCCCGTAGAATTTCAACGATATCTGACGGATAGTTTCTGAGATACAAAATTTTTTTGAATATTTGTTTTTTGCGCGTATGTTCTGGGGAACATACGCGTTATAGTTTTGCCCAAATGTCTGTAACTTTCGAATTTTTTGAAAAAAATGGTCTCAAACGATTAAGTTCGACTCCCCAATGAAGAATTCGAGGTCAAATTTGATTCTGTCCGGCCGTCCGTCCGGCCGTCCAGCCGTACGGCCGTCCGGCCGTTGCCACGATAACTTGAGAACGAAAAGAGCTAGCGACTTGAAATTTTCAGGGTAGGTGGCGCATCCCAATACGACGGACAAGTTCGTTAATGGGCATAATCGGCCCAGTGGTTTCCGAGTAATCATTTTGTTTTCAACCAATATGAATCCGATCGAATTGAAACTTGGTGAGTAGTTGTAGAATATGAACCTAAGCACGTTTGTGAAATTTTGTGCGAATCGTATGGCTACAAAATTATTAAAAAATTATTAAAAAATATTTTTGTTGTCACGATAACTTGAGAACTGAGAGAGATAGCGGCCTCAAGTTTTCAGGTTAGGATGTACACCACAACTCGACATTTCAGTTTGATTATGAGCCTAATCGGCCAAACGGTTTTAGAGTTATAGCCATCTGAAATTTTATGAAATTTTGTGGTTTTTGTTCCTCATTAACTCGAAAAATACTGAACCGATTAAATTCAAACATGGTTGTTAGTTGTAGAATGCCAATGCGGAAACGTTTGCAAAATTTGGTGAGGATAGCATTTGTAGAAAATTTTAAATAAATCTTTGAAAATAAAAAAAAAAGTTCTATATATCAGTAACTAATCGTTCGAAATTGCTGAAATTTCGCAAGAACCTTCATAACCTAACTATACTGACAATTTTCAAGTTTTAATACGATCGGTTAAATATTGTTGGAGATTCGAGCATTCTTGTGTGAGTTCAGTAGATGGGTGACCGTTGCCTCGATAACTTTCGAACGAAAGGAGATAGGGACTTGCAATTTTCAGGGAAGGTTGCGTATCCGAAAGGGAGAGTTGAGTTCAATTGTGGGCATAATCGGTCTAACGGTTTCCGAGTTATACCCATCTGGAATATTGTTTCCTTGATAACTCAAAAAATAAATATTCGATCGAATTGAAGTTTGGTAACTAGTAGTAGAAAATCAACATAAAGACGTGTTTAAATTTTTTTTATTAAATATTTAAAACTGTAATTAGTTCTTTGAAATACCATTGAATGAAGAAATTCTTGTAAGTTAACAAAATATCTTTATTTGAACAATAAAAATTGGTTCAAGCACTGACGTGAAGTCAGAAGCTTTTGCGCGTATGTTCTATTGTCCATTCTTCTGTATTGGACACCCTTAATCGAATTTACCATGGTAAATTCGATTAAGGGTGTCCAATACAAAAGAATGGACAATAGAACATACGCGCAAAAGCTTCTGACTTCACGTCAGTGCTTGAACCAATTTTAAATTTTACAGCTATGCGATCCTCACAAAAGAGACTACAGAGCTACCCTGTAAATGTCAACTATCTAGCTCATTGCGTTCGAGCGTAATCGTGCTGACGGCCGGACATAATCAATTCTGACCTCGGATTCTAAATCAGTGATTCGAAACTAATCGTTTAAGAACATTCTCGTCCAAATTTTCGAAAATTACAGACATTTGGACGAATTGATAGGCACTCTGTTCATAGAACAGCGCGCCAAAAAGGAGGAAGCCCTGTGGCAGGAGCTTTGGCGCTCTAGTTAAATTTTTAACCAACCATATCTCCGAAAGTATTAATTGGTTTATCAGAGTTGGGAATGATATCAATGGATGCTTTTAATAGAGCTGCACCATAAAAGAAATTAAATTCAAATAATAGTTTATTTATCAAGATTAAATGAGCAATCTGCAATGATTTAACCGCGTGGAATGGGGTTGCAACTTACACTCGGTGCATTGTTTTCACAACTCGAAGTACCTAAGGAAAGTTTCGTTACTCTGAAACCATTGGGCCGATTTAAGCCTGAGCTTAACTGATATGTTTATCTCCCAAACCTACTCAGAAAATTTCAACAGTGTAGCTCATTCCGTTCGAGAGTTATCGTGCCTACGGCCTACGGCAATCCGATCAATACAAAACTTCGCATGCATATAAAGGTCACGATAATAGACAACATGATTCTACAATTTGATGCTAAATTTCAGATAGATCGAGTGATCGGTTTCAGAAATTTTCATAAAAAATGTTTTTACTAAAAACCGCCATAACTCCGAAACCGTTTGGTGGATTTCGCTCGTTAACGAACTCGTCCGAGATATTTACGCTCCAAACCTACCCTGAAAATTTTAACCTCTAACTCCTTTCGTTCGAGAGTTATCGTGCCTACGGCAGGCCGGACCGGCGGGACAGAATTGATTTCGACCGATCAAGAGTCAAGCCAAATCGTTTAAGAGCATTTTCATAAAAAAATACGAAAATTACAGACATTTGGGCTAATTTATAAGCACTCTGTTCCGAGGAACAAGAGCACCAAAAAGCAATAATCCTGAAAATTGCATCATTTCGTCTGGCAGAATTTTGCCAGGAGTTGCTTAGAGGTTGAAGATAACATGTGGTATGATGGATTCCTTTTCTCTATAAGGTTCAATTAATATATTGTGATACCTATAAGATGTAACATCGATATAGTTAAAATAAATTAAAAGTTTTTAATTAATAGATTTCCCAAAAATAATTTCGAAGCAATGGTTTGTCGTTATGGGAATGGAAAATGTTATTCCTTGCAAAATTATGATCGGAACATTTTCCTTGTGATCATTAAGGAAAGAAATCTTCGAAATCTGATGCAGTTCCAAGCATCATTAAATTTCCAAATCACTAAATCAAAAAACTTACTGAGTTACTGAGGAAGGAACATCTTTGTATGTTTTTGCTCAAATTACAATTTGTCAACTGTATAATAGAGGCAGTTTTCTATTCTAGAGTCATATTCACCTACCTTAGTTCAACAGACTATAAATGCTTAAATTTAGTCTTGACCTTTGTATGAATGAATTAGCAATGATTTAAATTCCTACCTACCTAGATAAATCATATATCACACATCACAGTATAATAATAATTCCTATTTTGGCTAATCTAGATCGAAATTGATATTTGTATGAATGACTAATAATATAATATATCTATACATTAAATAGCGTGTCAAAAAAGTAACGTAACTCGTCAATAATTCTTGTACGAAGAATTATTAAGAGAAAATACTCGCACCCGTCGATTTTTAATTTTAAAAGCAATTTATCGT
This sequence comes from Halyzia sedecimguttata, assembly GCA_937662695.2. Lineage (NCBI taxonomy): Eukaryota > Metazoa > Arthropoda > Insecta > Coleoptera > Coccinellidae > Halyzia > Halyzia sedecimguttata. Next base: position 12,990,007 of record OW569413.2, read on the forward strand.
ATGCTTTTTTTAATTTGATATTTCTCAACCCCTACGCCCCGCAACCCTCTCCTTAATTTTTTCAAATGGGAATATATCGATTGTGATACATCAAATGAAAGATAATTTGATTACCCACTCAATGTGAATGAAAGGAAAATTGGTTGTGCCGTTTTTTTATTAAAACAATTATCAAATTATCAATTGGGCATGGTTACTCGCTTTTTGAAATCGACGAGTTTCCTATTTAAGGATGGAAAATAATTTCTTTTAATGTATTAAATGTTCGAATTGAGCACCGTTGACTGCTTGGCAATGTGCAAGCCGTTTTTCGAAACTCCTCAATGAATTATTCAACGCAGCAACAGGTATTCTTCCGACTTCTCTCTGAATTTGAAGTCGCAGATGGCACCACAGTCGTAAATGGCCCCACAGAAAATAGTCGAGAGGGTTTAAATTTGGAGATCGGGTTGGCCATTCAGCATTCAACTGATCCTCTCCTACCAATCCATTTCTCAGGAAATGTACGTGCCATCAAGATACCTCCTAAACTCAATATTCCATAATGCGGAGGCGCACCATCTTGTTGGAACCAAATATTGTCAGCTACTTGTCGATCATTCGAACCGGGAAAGAGATCAATGACTGACTGCAGGTAATATTTGATTCCTCAGTAACTCTAGATAAGAACCACTAGTCAAATTTCCTTCTATAAAAAAGGTCCAATAATATGATGGGCAATTGTGCCCAACCACACAATTAATTTTTCGGAATGTTGGGTGTGAACTGTCTGCACCCAATGAGGATTTGCTGTGGACCAGAAGCGAAAATTATGCCGATGGACAGACCCATTCAAGTGAAACGTAGCTTCATCCGTAAAAAGAATTCTCGATGAAAAGGTATCATCCTCATTGCATCTCTCCTGCATTACTTCACAAAACTGCGCTCGTCGGTCGAAATCGTCATCAGATAATTGTGCTTTGAATCCTGTATGGGGGAAACTTTCTTTTTCTAAGAAGAGTACCAACTGACTGCTTAGTCACATTGAACTCATCGGCCAGTTTTCGTGTAGATTGTTTCGGATTCTCTTCTATGGAAAGTAATATATCAAGGGCCTTATCGCCACATGTCGTAGTTGAAGGTCTACCAGATTTTGGAGAGTTTTTAACATTTCCAGTTTGTTCGAAATTTTGAACCACCCGATTTAAACAGTAGTTTTACTTATAAGATTTCTGTCTTGATAACATTCATTAAAAATTTCGCCCATTTGTTTATAGGTCCGCTTGCGATCCCCATGTCCTAGAAATATCAAGATGACTATTCGCTGCTTTTCACTCAATTGATTCATATCGAATGGAATACTCTCGGGAAATATGATATTATTCGCCTTAGAGAGATCAGTTAGCAACTAAAACGATACCATACATTTTGTCATCTTTAGTTGATCTGCTAGATTGACGAAAGAATAACACCATCCTTATCTGTTTATTGTTTTATTTGCGATCTAATACATTAATTCGCTGCTGTTTTCAACTTGTGCATAAATTTTCCTTTACATCGTAACATTTTTATTGCAAGAATTTGAAGGTAAAATTTTCTTTCGTTCACATAACTGAATTGGTTATCGAATAACCTTTGATGCGATATATCACAAGCGATATTTTTCCAAAAGAAAAAAATTGTTGAGGGTTAAGGATATAAACCTCATCTTCAACTGCATGCATTTCTCAAACTTCGATAATAGAAATCGGCGGGTAGGAGAATATTTCTCAATATTTATTATTTCAAGAATAAGAACTTGACACCAATCACAAATTATTAATTTTGTAATAAAAAAAATTGGTTCAAGCACTGACGTGAAGTCAGAAGCTTTTGCGCGTATGTTCTATTGTCCATTCTTCTGTATTGGACACCCTTAATCGAATTTACCATGGTAAATTATGTTGTCCATTCTCCTGTATTGGACACTCTTAATTCAAATTTACCATGGTAAATCCGAATTAAGTGTCCAATACAGGAGAATGGACGACATAATTAACCATGGTAAATTCGATAAAGGGTGTCCAATACAGAAGAATGGACAATAGAACATACGCGCAAAAGCTTCTGACTTCACGTCAGTGCTTGAACCAATTTTTTTTTCGTGATTTTTTTTAATTTTCTGGAGGCGCGGTTCTTAAATTTTTTTTTTCGTCATTTTTTTCAAATTTTCTAGGAGTACGGTTCTTACAGAATTTTAAACACGTCTTTGTGTTGATTTTCTACTACTAGTTACCAAGCTTCAATTCAATCGAATATTTATTTTTTGAGTTATCAAGGAAACAATATTCCAGGTGGATATAACTCGGAAACCGTTAAACCGATTATGCCCAAAAACGAACTCAACTCTCCCGTTCGGATACGCAACCTACCCTGAAAATTACAAGTCCCTATCTCCTTTGGTTCGAAAGTTATCGAGGCAACGGTCACCCATCTACTGAACTCACACAAGAATGCTCGAATCTCCAACAATATTCAACCGATCGTGTTAAAACTTGAAACTTGGCGGTAGAGTTAGGTAATGAACGCTCTTGCAAAATTTCAGCAATTTCAAACGTATAGTTACTGATATATAGAATTTTTTTTTTATTTTCAATGATTTATTAAAAATTTTCTACAAATGCTATCCTCACCAAATTTTGCAAACATTTTCGCGTTGGCATTCTACAACTAATAACCATGTTTGAATTCCATCGGTTCAGTATTTTTCGAGTTAATGAGGAACAAAAAACCACCAAATTTCAGAAAATTTCAGATGGCTATAACTCTAAAACCGTTTAGCCGATTATGCTCATAAACAAACTGAAATGTCGCGTTCTGGTGCACATCCTAACCTGAAAATTTCAAGCCGCTATCTCATTCCGTTCTCAAGTTATCGTGACAACAAAAATATTTTTTAATAATTTTTTTAAAATTTTCTAGCCATACGATTCGCACAAAATTTCACAAACGTGCTAAGGTTGATATTCTACAACTACCCACCAAGTTTCAATTTGATCGGATTCATATTGGTTGAAAACAAAATTATTACTCGGAAACCACTGGGCCGATTATGCCCATTAACGAACTTGTCCGTCGTATTGGGATGCGCCACCTACCCTGAAAATTTCAAGTCGCTAGCTCTTTTCGTTCTCAAGTTATCGTGGCAACGGACGGCCGGCCGGACAGAATCAAATTTGACCTCGAATTCTTCATTGGGGAGTCGAACTTAATCGTTTGAGACCATTTTTTTCAAAAAATTCGAAAATGGTTCAAGCACTGACTTCACGTCAGTGAAATAATTAAATTAAAGTAATTTATTGAAAATTTTCTAGGGGTACGGTTCTCACAAAATTTTACACACACCTTTATGTCGATATTCTTCAACTAGTTACCAAGCTTCAATTCGATCGAGCCTATATTTTTGAGTTATCGAGGAAATAATATTTCTGGTGGGTATAACTCCTAAACCGATGGACCGAATAAGCCCAAAAACGGACTTAACTGTCCAATTGGGTTGTGAAACTTACCCTGAAAATCGATGACCACCAGGTTCATTAGCAATTTCATCTCCAATTTCAACAAACAAGCAACGAACTTCTACCAGGCGATTATTCAGAACTTCAGATGTTCCAAGACCGCAACAGGACCCCAAAGTAGGGCTATCAACTTCCATAGATACATGCTTCACTATCTATTATGAACCGACCCGAAAAATTATATACTTGGATATGTCATCATGACATTCATGATTTTGAAGGTTCTCGCAAAATTTCTGCAATGCGATGTCGGACTACTGCTTCCTGATATATTATAAACTTGTTTTCAATGATTTTTTTTTATTTTCTAGTTATACGATCTTCACGAAATTTTGTAAACATTTTTGCGTCGGCATTCTAGAACTAATTACCATGTTTGAATTGAATCGGCATCGTATTTTTTGGGTTATTGAAGAAATATTAACTAAATTTCAGATTGATGTAACTCCAAAACCATTTGGCCGATTATGCTTATTGCTGAACTCAAATGTCGCATTCAGATACGCAATCTATCGTTAAAACTTGCAAGTCGCTATTTATTTCCGTTCTCAAGGTATCGTGAGATACATAATATTTTTTCTTAATTTTTTTAAAATTTGCTAGGGGTACGGTCCTCACAAAATTTTACACACGTCTTCATGTCGAACAGCTCTGTTGGGGGGCACAATAGATCTCAAGGTCGCGGTGCAACGTAACCCCCTTATCAATAATAATAATAATAAAATGTCGATATTCTACAAGTAGTTAGCAAGCTTCAATTCGATCGAGTCTATATTTTTTGAGTTATCGAGGACATAATATTCTAGATCAACAGTTCAACAGTGAACTTAACTCTTCCACTCAGATACGCAACCTACTCTGAAAATGGCAAGTCCCTATCTCTTTTCGTTAAAGAGTTATCGAGGCAACGGTCACTCATCCAGCTACTGAATTCACACAAGGCTGCTCGGATTTCCAACAATATAGATCCGCTCGTGTTCAAACTTGGAAGTTAGTAGTATAGTTAGGTTTTGAAGGCCCTCACAAAATTTCAACCATGTTGGATGAATAGTTTCTGATCTATAGAATGTTTTTCAACGATTTTCAATGATTTTTTAAAAATTTTCTAGTGATACGATCCTCACGAAATTTCGCGATAATTTTTGTGCTGGCATTTTACAACTAATTACCATGTTTGAATTGGATCGAATTAGGATTTTTTGAGTTATTGAGGAAATAACAACAAAATTTCAGATGAGTGTAACTTCGAAACCATGTGGCCGATTATGCTCATAAACAAGCTCAAATCTCAATTTCACAACCTAACCTGAAAATTTCAAATCGCTGTCTCTTTCCGTTCTCAGGTATCGTGACAAAAAATATTTTTCAATATTTTTTTTTTCATTTTCTAGTTATACGATTCTCTCAAAATTTCACAAACGTACTTAGGTTTATATTCTTCAACTATTCACCAAGTTTCAATTCAATCGGATTAATATTGGTTGAAAACAAAATTATTACTCGGAAACCATTGGGCCATTAACGAACGTGTCCGTCGTATTGGGATGCGCCACCTATCCTGAAAATTTCAAGTCGCTAGCTCTTTCCGTTCTCAAGTTTGACCCCGAATTCTTCATCGGGGAGTCGAACCCAATCGTTCGAGACCATTTTCGGCAAAAAATTCGAAAATTACAGACATTTGGGCAAAATGATAAAAGCGATGTTCCCCAGAACATACGCGCAAAAATAGCTTAACAAATTCTTTTTTCAGCCACACCGCCAATTGCGCAATCGAATGTCCTTTCATTTGATATATCAAAAATCCATATATTCCTATTTGAAAAAACAGTGAGGGGTGTGGAGCGTAAAGGGTGAGAGATTTAAAATTCAAAAAAGCATAGGGAGACTTGCTTTCGAAATTACAAATTAAAGGATTAATGGATTTGCTTTAATAATAATTAGTAAAAGAATAAAAGTCTGCCCAAATGTCTGTAATTTTCGAATTTTTCGATGAATATGGTCTTAAACGATTTGGTTCGACTCACTGATCAAGAATCCGTGGTCGAAATTCATTCTGTCCGGCCGGCCGGCCGTAGGCACGATTACTCTCGAACGGAATGAGCTAGACAGTTGAAATTTTCAGGGTAGGTTTGGGAGGTAAATATCTCGGCTAAGTTCGTTATTGAGCGAAATCGGACAGATGGTTTCGGAGTAACAAAAAAATTTAACTCTAACAAGCTAATACTTTCGGAGATATGATTTTTCAAAATTTCAATATAAATCGTACTTCTATGTTTTAATAATAATAATAATAATAATAGTTATTTATTTACCCAACAGGAAAATTCCCAATTACAGGGTAACATTAAATATTACAACTAATATAATAGAATTTTAGAGCCAAAATTAAATAATCAATGAGAGAAAAAAAAACAAAAAATATTCTACATCCAAATCTAAAAAAATAAATTAAACTTGAGATCATTAGCACTCTTGCATATGCGGTAAACTGGAGCCCACTGAAGAGCATTTGTTCGAGGTGTTGGAAGGTGAAATGATGTGACAGTCCTCGCCTCCAGCTTTGGTGTACGTATGTGAACCTTAGACAGCAAATAAGGTGAGTCAATCCTTCCCGCGATGAGTTTCTGGGCGAACTTAGCGCACTGCCACCTCTGCCTTTGGAGTAGCGAAAAGATTCGCATCTCTCGCATGATCCCCGACAAATCCGCACCACGTTCAGGATAGCTGCCGGATTTTCGGTATTCAACATTCTTAAAAAATTTTCTGTGAATTCGCTCGATCGGTATAAGATGTGAACCATAGATTGGAAACCAGATTATGTTTGCATACTCCAATTTGCTCATCACCAGCGAAAAATAGAGGGTTCTGAGAACAGATACATCATGAAACTCTCTGGAGCAACGGAAAACAAACCCCAAAGTTCGACCGGCCGAAGTACACAGCTCCTCAACATGTGGAATGAAACTGAAGGCTGAGTCAAAGACTTCCCCCAAATCACGAAACCTATCTCCACTTGCAATAAGACGATCACCGATAGAATAGTCAAACAGAAGAGGCTGTGACTTCTTTGTGAAGGTGATCTTAAAACACTTATCTATATTCAATATGAGTCCATCACGCAGGCACCATCCATGTACAAGCTCCAAGCTAGACTGAAGCAACTCCAAATCGGACACATCACGTATTCTCAAGTAGAGCTTGAAGTCATCTGCATAAGCCAAGGCCAAGCATTCGAGAGAAGTAAGCAGATCATTAATGAATACTATGAATAACAATGGTCCAAGATTTGATCCCTGCGGTACACCGGATGAAAGTGTATACTCAGATGATCTGAAGCCATTATAAAAAACATGACTCATTCTTCCCTTCAAATAAGATCTTATCAGGCCAACAAATGCAGGACTTAAACCAAAATATGACAGTTTACTCAGAAGGATATTGTGATCTACGGAGTCGAAAGCTCGCGAAAAGTCGGTGTAGATTACATCCACTTGACCCCCATCATCCAGTGATTCCGCAAGGAACTGCGAAAGTGTTGCCAAATTAGTAACTGTTGATCTTCCCCGTATAAATCCATGCTGCCTGGTGGACAAGTGTGGCTTAACACCGTGGTAAATGGTTCCGTACAGCGCCTCCTCATATACCTTCGCGAAATTACATAACAGAGAAATTGGTCTATAGTTCTCGACGTGGGACTTATCACCTTTCTTGAAAACGGGAATCACACGGGCTCTCTTCCAAAACGTGGGGAAAGTAGAAGTACGCAAGCTGATAGAGATGATGAGATGAAGAGGCTTAGCCAGCGCAGAGCTGAAGTTCTTAACAAAACATGAAGGAAGATGATCATCACCAGCTGTTAATTTATCTGGATATCTATCCATGATAGTCTTCAACTCATCCTCGGTAACAGAAGGAATGGCGATTGGAGGGAACTGCGTGAAGGAAGTCGCATAATCATCCTGATTTGTATACAGATTACCAAGTTCATAAAAGTGCCTCGCAAATAAGTTGACTATATCACCAGGATCATCATGAAGTTGTCCGTTATGATTAAGTATACCAGGAATTCTTGTTGAACCCCGTCTTTGGTTGACAAATCTCCAAAAGGAAGAAGGATTCGACTCCATTTCGCTCTGCACATCAGCCAGATAATCCGCGTATTCTGACGAAATTTCAGTCTTTACTACCGAACGCAAACGTTTAAAATCATCAAGATATTTAGTATTTCCAGTGGATCGCCATTTCGATCGATAATGATTTTTCAAGCGGATATTTTTTCATAATCCAGAGCCAAACCATGCTGGATAACAGCGACCAGTAGAAGAATGAGCTTCCGCAGGAACGTGTTCCCTGATTACTTCGAAAAGCCTGTCATAAAAGTAACGCAAGGCATCATCAACAATGTTGAAAGTCTGTAGAATACTCCAGTCGAACGAACTCAGTGCTGACAGTAATGTGGGAAAGTCTGCCCTTCTGAAATTATAGAATGTATTGTAACATGTTGGAAAGTTTGTTTTGCGTATAAACGGGATCCGCTTTATCACTATATTGAGAGCAGGATGGTACCGGTCCTCTGCAACAAAGGGCGAATCAGAATGATCTACAGATACCTCAACAGTATCACCCGCGAGGACCAAATCAAGTAGTTTGTGGTCACTGTTGTAAACGAGGTTGAACTGATGCACCTTTAAGAGATCACAGAAACTTCCAAGAAGTATTGATTTGGAACAAGAGGAAGGCACATTAAAATTGGGAATATTGAAATCTCCAATCAATAAAACAGTGTCACCAAGGAAATTTATTTCAAGTGCAGATGTGAAGGACTCGAGCTCTGAGATAGTTATGTCAGGAGGTATATAAACCACACATATGATAAAACTAAAGGGAAGTGTACACCGACATAAAACTACATCCACCAGAGGAACTCGATCTGTTCCAAATTTATTATCCAACGTTTTGAAGCGAATGTTGTCAGAAAACGCAACAAGCACGCCACCACCACGAGATCTACTGACTCTTTGAAATTGTCTGTCGCAACGCACGACGCCGTATCCCGGCGGAACTACCTCACAAACAAAAACCGAATCACTCAGCCACGTCTCACTTATACAAATGATGTCGTAATTATACTCGGAAGCGGACTTCAAAAAATGAGCCAATTTGGAATTAAGTCCCCTGCAGTTCTGATAATAAATAGAAACATCTAAACATTCACTGGACGAACCAGAAGTAAAAATCCTGTTGGGAGAACCTAGTTTTCCGAGGTGGAGTTCACTATCGAAGGTACCCCTCCCACATACCTAATCCGGAGGTTAGGCTCGCCATTCGACAAGCGCTGATTCAATTCGCCCTTGAACGATTTATACAGCGCCATTTGTTGTGGTGTTCTATCTGGGGTAACGAAGATGTTTGAGAACTTGGATTTTACCCTCCTGAACTTCCGCAAAATAACAGGAACCAGCTCAGGAGAAGACACACGCACCTTTATGGGACGATTTCGTGTTTCCCTAGTGGGATCAAATTTACCAAGTCTGACTGGTTTCACATTCTGCTCAGAAACATCACATTCTCCCAACAGTGCCCGAACCAGAACGACATCCTCCTCCATCTGAACACTCCTGCCAGAACCTGTCTCAGGGCTGCCATGAATAATAAAATTACAAGAACGTTTCGTTCTCTCCATCATTTCTCCAATAATCTCCTCACTGGATTGTACCGAACACGTAGACCTCGCTTGTGCCACATTAGGGGATTCAGCCCGCTTCTTCAGTTCACGAACTTCATCTCTGAGCTCACTTATCAACTGAAGAATTTTGGGAATCTGATGAAGGCCCTGCTCACATTCACCACACAGGTACTTCACCCTCCTTCTGCCACTTGGTCGTAGGTCGAAGCATTTCAACTCTACTGCCGAAAGCTCCGAACAAGAGAAATGCACAGGTCTATCACAACCGTCACACTTTAGCACCTTATCAGTGCCCTCTTTAATAACAATTTTACATTTCATACAGGACATTATCGGCATTAGGATCAATTGAAAATGTACTGGTGAACAAGGAAAAAAAACAAAGGACACTTTTCACAACGGCCGGGCCGATAGCCGGTGACTAACAGACACACAAGAGGGCCGCCGGAAAACAAAAAAAAGGATGGGAAGGTTAACACCAGTACATAAAAAGACCCGAAGTTATAATCTTAATACAGTCAACGGACAATCAAAAATGACCGTACCCCGTACAACATGCCAATCGAAGCAATCGATCAACAGCTGACGAAGATAACACGTATATGAATGGGAATTCCCACACGTGTCCTCGGAGCCGGAATATGAACCGTAAATAATATTGTAAATTCATCTAAACAATGAAAAATGGTCTTTGAATTCAAATAACAAAAATACCAGAAAGAAGCACCGAGTACTTGCCAGTGCCCTGTCCAAAAGGAGAACCAAAACGATCAATGTTTACACTATAAAAACGCACTATTTCTGGAGATATTGCCAACACACGTTCACTCTCGATCAACTCAACACCTAACCTTCTGTTTTCACAGAATGATATAATTATTCTGTGGGTATTCTACGAATTGTTATAATGTCAACTCATTTTCCTCAGACATGACGTTGTCTAATTCATTCATTCCAGCAATCGTAGAAATATGAGAATTATAATATAATATCATACTTTTTGTTGGTTGATATTTTCATGCCGATGGTCAATCCATATGATGATGGGAATGGTAATGGTAAGTTAATAATATTGAGTTCAGAATATCTCCAATAAAAACAAAACTGGAATATTGGTGTATTGGAGTGGATTTGAGGAAAGATATATATTATCGTTCATCATAGAATTGAGGAATGAATATCTCGGATGAGTTCCTTGTTGGGTAGAATTTGTCTATTGGTTTTGGATTGATCATTTTTGGCACTCTTGTTGAATTCAAATTCTTCTATGATGTTTGAATTCAATTTCTGCTAAGATGAAGTTGAAAATTGTTATTTTTGACGGCAGTTGAACTTTTTCAGTATTCTTATGGATATAATAATCGATTCCAATAATAAAAAAAATTCATGCAAGAGACCTATTCTCTGATTTATTCTATTCTTCTATGATGTTTGAATTCAATTTCTGCTGAAGTGAAGTTCTTTCATAAGAACCCATTGATATAATTCCCAACTCTGAGAAACCAATACTGTCGGAGATATAAATTTGTCTGTTTTTAACCCCAACGAGCTTATACTTTCGGAGATATGATTTTTCGAAATTTCAATAATGAATCGTACTTCTATGTTTTCACTTTTCACAGAATGCTATAATTATTCTATCTCTGCTTTATTATATGCTCTGTGTTCATACTCGTACATGTCATCCTGTTCTATAAGCAGGGCCGTAGCTAAGAGCTTTTCCGAGTGGGGGGGGGAGAAACGGCTTTTGGCGCCCCTAATTTGAAAAAATATGCAAAAATCGAAAAACACAAAAATATGGATGAAGTGTACATATATATTTCTTAATAAAGAATGAATTATAAATTAATATAACTATGAATGAAAATTATTTTACAAGACTGCGTTCTGAATTTGTATTTTTGGGTGAAAAAAATTGTTTGCAGCTCTCAAAAGATCCAGGACCAAAAAAGAATTGTATTTGACAAAAATAAATATATACATCGAGCTTTCGAGATGATAAGAATAATCTGAAGACTTCCCAAATATTAAAACGAAAACTTTCGAAAAATGATATAGCAATAATCTCATGTTACCCTGCTGCTATCTAGGGTGGAATGTTCCGACAATTCTTCTAAAATATCTGCTATTTGGAATATTGAATGAGTTTTTTGTAATTCGTGAATTAAAGCAATATTTTTGTACCCATCACCCTGAAAATGTTTGTAGTATGTGTATAGAAACTTAAATTATCGGTGTCACCCAATCGAAAATTTGACGAAAAAACTGTCATGTCTAGTTTTATAGTTCAATCTGTCAGTGCAGTTGTTGAATGAAGATTCACAAGGTGCTACTTTCCTTAAAACTATGTGTCAGCAATCGCCAAAATTTACGCTTTTCGCCCAATTCGAAAATACAGTCCTATTTTTTGCTCGCATGTTCTGGGTAACATCGCGCATCATAATTTCCGAATTTTCTGCCGAAAATGGTCTCAACCAATTTGGTTCCACTCTCTAATGAAGAATTCGATTGAAAATTTGATTCCGTCCGGCCAGCCGACCGTTGCCACTATAATTCGAGAACGGAAAGAGATAGCGCCTTGTAATTTTCTGGGTAGGTGGCGCGTCCCAATACGACGGACAAGTTCATTAATGGGCATGGTCGTCCAATGGTTTCAGAGTAATAATTTTGTTTCAAATTGAAACTTGGTGAGTAGTTGCAAAACACAAACTAAAGGACGTTGGTGGAATTTTGAGAGAATCGTATCACTATAAAATTTTAAATTAATAATTGAAAGATATTGCTTAATTCACGATAACCTGAGAACGGAAAGAGAAAGCGACTTGAAATTTTCAGGTTAGGTTGTGCATTTTGATGCGACATTTGAGTTTGTTCATAGGCATAATCGGACTAATGGTTTTGGAGTCAACGCGAAACCTTGCGAAATTTCGTGAGGATCGTATAACTAGAAAATTTTAAAAAATCACTAAAAATATTCTATATCAGAAACTATTCGTTCGGCATGGCTGAAATTTTGCGAGAGCCTTCAGAACTCAACTCTAATGCCAAGTTGTAGGTTTGAACACGAACGGATCTATAGTGTTGGAGATCCGAGCAGCCTTGTGTGACTTCAGTAGCTGGATGGGTGATCGTTGTCTCGATAACTGATTGGAACTTGCAATTTTCAGGGTAGGTTGCCCATCCGAATGGGAGAGTTAAGTTCGTTTATGGGCATAATTGTCCCAACGGTTTCGGAATATTACCCACCTGGACTAGATCGAACTGAAGGTTGGTAAATAGTTGTAGAATATCGATATAAAGACGTGTGTAAAATTAAGTGAAAACCGAACACCGAATATTTTGAAAAAATTGGTACTTAATCGATAATTAGATTAAGAGTGTCCAATACAGGAGAATGGACAATAGAACATGCGTGCAAAAGCTCCTGACTTCACGTGAGTTCTTGAACCAATATTTTGAATAACTCGCCTTTAGCCATGTATTCACGACATTTGCTGCTTTTTCCGTTTCAATTTTTCTTATCTGCGCTCTCCTGAATTCCGGACGGTTTGAACTTTTTTGGCAAGGATCCAAGGTTTTCGATTTTAAATTGCAATCAATATTCAGATTCGCTAATTCACTATTCACGAATAATTTATATAAAAAGTACAAGGTTATGTTTCTTTCTATTGAACGATTTTGATGTATAGCCGAGGAAGGCCTGAAATTGCCCACTCCTGCCATCTAGTCTCTAGCAGCAACAGAGCTTCCTACAGTGCTGTCGGTCTATAATAATAATCATCTTATTCAAGTAGTAGTTCAAAAAAATCTGTTTTGATTATGTCCTTTTTCTATAGTTTTCCAACTATCCGCGGTCAATTTGGCGCCCTTTGAGATATGATCCGGGGGGAGGCTCCCCGCCCCCCTCAGAAAATCATTCTGTCTGGCCGGTCCGGCCGGCCTGCCGGCCGTAGGCACGATAACTCTCGAACGGAATGAGCTAGACAGTTGAAATTTTCAGAGTAGGTTTGAGGGATAAATATCTCGGCTAAGTTCGTTATTGGGCAAAATCGAACAGATGGTTTCGGAGTAACAAAAAAAAAATTTTTTTTTTACAAAACAAATTCAAAATTAAATTTTTTTCAATAAGAGGTTACCATAAGAATCCAATGATATCATTTTTAACTCTAACAAGCTAATACTTTCGGAGATATGATTTTTCAAAATTTCAATAATAAATCGTATTTCCACGTTGTCGCACAATGATATAATTATTCTATGTATGAATTGTCATAATGTCAATTTATTTTCCTGAGACATGTCATTATCTAATCAATCGAAGAATTGTGGGCGAATTGAGAAAAATCTCAGTTGTTTGCTCCGAAATTAGTTTTTCTCAGAAAAGTCTTACATTTCAGAACTGAACATGAAGTAAGAGATATGAGAGTGGTCAGACTGCTTTTCATCCATAGACATAGATATAACTCTCGAACGGAATGAGCTAGGTAGTTGAAATTTTCAGAGTAGGTTAGGGAGATGAATATCTCGGTTAAGTTCGTTATAGGGCAAAATTGGCCAGATTTAATTTGATTTCTTCCATGGTGCAGTTCTCATTCTCATGATTGCTCATTTAATCTTGATAAATAAACTATCATTAATAATAATAATAATAATAATTGAACTTCCTTTATTGGCCAGATTTAATTTGATTTCTTCCATGGTGCATTTCTCATTCTCATGATTGCTCATTTAATCTTGATAAATAAACTACCATTAATAATAATAATAATTGAACTTCCTTTATGATGCAGTTCTATCATATACATTGATATAATTCCCAACTCTGAGAAACCAATACTTTCGGAGATATAATTTGTCTGTTTGAACTAGAGCGCCAGAAAGCTCCTGTCCACAGGGCTTGAACCCATTTTTTTAAATAAAAAAACGGCACCACCAATTCTACTTTTTAACCACATCTCTGAATAGGTAATCAAATCACCTTTCATTTGATGTATCTGTGATGTTTTCTACTATGTACTTCTTGACTTTAATAAATTTGAGACTGGTTTTATTAATTTTATATTTATTACTGAATTACATTCGGCTTATCATTACGTCTTCTCACTGGCTATCTTCAGTCATTCACCGGTTCACTTTCCAGTCCTTACCGCGCCGGTCTCATCGGCTACCTTCGCCTACACGATGGTCTCGGCAACTGTCACGTCACTTCTTTTTCTTTATTTATTTATTTATGGTCACTATCACATCTCCCCTTTTTAGTAACTTTCATAATCATCATATTTTTTTGGTTTAACAATATTTCTACGTGGTCTATTATAAAGATTAACTTGTTGATTATGATCTATTGAAACAGGTGAGGGTGAAACACTATTGGGAGCATAATTACTCGACTTTAGCAAATGTTCTCTATTTCTCTGAAAAATCATACCTTCAGGTGTTTCAATTTTAAAACTACGTCCAGAAATTATTTCTTGCATGACTCTGGCAGGTATCCAATTAGACTTGGGCTTATGTTTAAATAATATTTTTTCCCCAATCTCAACTTTGGGTAGATATTTTGCTTTTCTATCATGATAGTGTTTTATCTCTCTTGTCGTTCTGCTATACTTTGTTTTACTCTAGTATACGGTACTACTGGTGGTCTCAAGCTCGCTGTGGAACTGGGTATAAGACATCGAAGATTTCTAGACATTAAAAGTTTTGCTGGTGAGGCATTACCTTCAGCTTTTGGGGTATTTCTAAAATTTAGTAAAGCCAAATACACATCAGAGCCTGAGTCCTTACATTTCCTGAGGATATTCTTAACAGTTCCTATTGTTCTTTCAGCAAGTCCATTACTTTTAGGGTAATGTGGACTAGATGTAATATGTTTAATATTCCATTTCTCACAAAATTTCTCAAAATCTATTGAATTAAATGGTGGGGCCATTATCTGATATTAATTTAATTGGAATTCCATGACGAGAAAAAATGCTCTTTAATTGAGTTATAACAGTTTGACCATTAAATGAATTGATTGGAGCCATTTCAAAATAATCTGAAAAATAATCTACAATAAGAATGTAGTATTTCGACTCAAATTGAAAAATGCCAGTTCCTACTTTTTGCCATGGATTATCTGGTATATCATGTGGCATTAGAGGCTGTGGAGTGTTATTTTTTCTGAATTTAAGACAACTTTGGCAATTCTGTATATAGTTTTCAATTTCACTGTTCATGCATGGCCAAAATATGATACCTCTAACAAAGTTTTTATTATTGGCTATGCCTAAGTGACCTTCATGCATGTTTCTAAGCATTTCCTTACGCATTGACTGGGGGATAACAATACTATTCAATTTGAATATAATACCGTCAATAACATGCAATTGATCTCTATGACTATAAAATTGTTTGACATAATCGGACACGTCAGATCTTCTGTTAGGCCATCCATTTTCTATATAATTGATAATATTAAGTAGTGATATGTCTTTTTGTGTATCATTCATGCTTTTTGACGCATAAGCTATAGGATGTTTGTCTTGAAGGATAACAGCCCCCATTGTGTTCTGTGATGCATCAACTGATAATGTCAGTTGCTTGTTATTATCATAAAAAGTTAAGACAGGTTTTGAACTAATTATTTTCTTCAAATTTTAAAATTCTACACTATGATTCTGATTCCAGTGCCATGGTATATTTTTCTTTAGCATCAGTCTTAGATTTATTGTTTCTTCACTTAGATTTTTTATGTATTTTCCGAGATAATTCACAAGACCTAAAAATCTTTGCACTTCCTTTACACTAGTTGGTGGACACATATCTTCAATTGCCTTTACCTTTGACTCTTGAGGTTTTAAACCTTGTGAGCTTATTATTTGTCCCATGAATTTAACTGACTCTTGGCAAAATTGAGTTTTACTTTTATTTAATTTCGGTCCATTACATTTTAGTTTTTCTAAAAATTTTATGACAATTTTATCATGTTTTTCTTTCGAGTTGGCATGTATTATGTCATCAATATACACTACTAAATTTTGTATATCAGAAAGTAGACTTTGAAGAGCGTGTTGAAATACTTCTGATGCCGATGAAATACCATATGGCATTCTTAAAAATGAATATATACCAAATTCAGTATTGAAAGCTGTCAGTTTTGAATTCTCATCATCCAGTTTCAATGACCAAAATCCATTACTGGCATCAAATACTGAAAAATATTTGGAACCATCCAATTCAGAAGTTAAAGATTCTAACGGGTATATTTAGTTTAGGTCTGACAATATGTTTGTTAATATATCTGGGATCCATACATATTCTCAGACTTTTATTGGGTTTTCAACACAAACAATTGAGCTAATGAATTTACAGGGTTCTTCGACTTTTTTAATTATTCCATTTTTTATCATGGATTCTATTTCACTTGTGAATCTATCTTTTAACTTGAAAGGTAACTTTCTAGGTGGATCTAATGTCCCTCAACGTTTTGTTTAATATCTATTTTGTACTCTCCTGGTAGCAGACCAATTCCCTCAAAGACTTCTTTGAATTTGACTAAAATGTTATGACTTAGATTATTTGATATAGTGTAATCGTTAATGGTATATAATTTTCTTATTAAACCTAACTCTTCGCTTGTTTTGAGACCTATTATAGTTTTTTGATTCAATTCAGTTACCAGAAAATCTATTTCATATGTTTTTCCTGACGGTATCTTACAACTAATACTGACTTTTCCTACGACTGGTATTTTGTTTCCACAATATGACATTAGTTCTGCACTTGACTGTTGAATTTTTGATAGAGGTAATTTTAAGGAATTAAGACAAATGTCTTAGACATGATATTAACCTGAGAACCAGTATCGATCTGACAAATTAAGTTATTATGATTGACCAAAATCACGATGTATTGAAATTCTGACCATTTGAAACTTTACCAACGAAATTTTGTGAGAAATGGAATATTAAACATATTACATCTAGTCCACATTACCCTAAAAGTAATGGACTTGCTGAAAGAACAATAGGAACTGTTAAGAATATTCTCAGGAAATGTAAGGACTCAGGCTCTGATGTGTATTTGGTTTACTACACTTCTTGGAAATTTGACCTGCTGCTGGACATTTGTGGTGATGTATTTGTCCACATCTTGAGCATTTATTCCTCTGTTGATCTGTTGAAACTCTGCTACTTGACCAACCATAACTCCTGCCTCCTTTTTGATTCACATCCATTGCTTTATTGGAATGTGATTTGACATGTAGTACACTTTGTGACTCCAACTCTTGTAGATGTTGTCGATTCATTTCCAGATTCTGAGCCGTCTCTATAGTCTTCTCCATCTTCATGTCTCCCAGTTCAAGTAGTCTTTCCTTGATGGATGAGTACCTTGAGTGTAAGATACAAATGAATATATCTCTAATTATATTTTCTGTCTCTTTGAATTCACAGGTTCTTGACAAGTTACATAGTTGCATAATGAAATCGTTTATTGATTGATTTTCTGCTTGCTTACTGTTAAAAAATTTATGCTTTTCCATTGTGAGATTCTTTTTTGGAGATAAATGATTGTCGAACTTTAGTATCAAATCTTTGTACTTGATTTTATCTATTTCAACTCCGAATGACATGAATTACAGGTATTGAACTCGGTCCCATGTGATGAAGGAGTAAGGACACTAACCTGCTTTCTTCTGATTCTTCTAGTGCCGAAGCCTTAAGAAAAATGGAAAAATGCAGTTTCCATTTTTTCCATTCGTTGTCCATGTTTGTTGATGAAAAATTCAGGGTCGGAAAAGTTGAGCCATACATTGGATTACTCTGGATTTCTCTCGGCGTGGACGGAGATGACGGCGTGGTCGGCGTTGCCATTTTGTACTTTTCTTCTTTGTTCTTTTCAATTTTATTGTTCCGACCCCACACCTGACACCATGTGATGTTTTCTACTATGTACTTCTTGACTTTAATAAATTTGAGACTGGTTTTATTAATTTTATATTTATTACTGAATTACATTGGGCTTATCATTACGTCTTCTCACTGGCTATCTTCAGTCATTCACCGGTTCACTTTCCAGTCCTTACCACAGAACACTAAAGGCGTATTTTGGCGCTGTAACCTCAGCTTACCATAGTTACATGTAACTATGACGTCATAGTTACTTATAGTTACTGATGACACGAAACAGCTGATCGAATCAAAACAAAAACAAATCTTCCAATGAATTGAAATGGACGAGTTCATTAATAGATTACGTCCATCATAAATGTGAGTTATATATCAAAATATCTTGAGTATGACTTCTTCCTACTGTTTCAATTGGAGAAGAAGACCTTCTACTCCTTTATGAGAGTTTTCTGTTATCTGTGCTCTCATTTATTGTTTTGCCGCCCTGTGCCAGAGATTGTCTCTTCTGCCTGTGCCCAGTCCCAGTCGTGTCTCGTTTCTGATTTGTTTTTTGTATACAGTATTGCATTACATTTTGATATAACAGGTAATTATTCAGATTCAGATCATTTCCAAGTAGGCTCTCAAACGCACCATTTCTAACCAATATCCTTTTTTAGGTATTGTAATGGATCCACCAATGCCTAAAAAAATTAAACTGGCTCTGTTTTCGGCGAGTGAAGAGCTTTTATTTGGAAGCCAAGTGCAAACTGTAAGCTCTGCTGCAACACTTGGTTTAATTCACTCCTGGAGGAAGAAGGCTGATTCCAAAGAAGTTATGTGGACTTCTTCATTAATAAATGAAGACCATTATAGGTGCGAGTTATACTTTGAATCTTGGATTCCAAGATATCTCGAATATGATCAATTAAGAATTCGTCATCTACAAAAATTTATTTTATTTATTTATTTAAAATTTTTCATTTTTGTTCTACTATAAAATATTGTACTCCAAAATCAAAACTATGCAATAAATAAATTAAATGAAAAATAAATAAACAGACAATCTCACCGTTTACCATCGCCTCTATTATTTCTTCCCTATCTTCAATCGAAATTGGTTTTTTATTCACCAGTAATTTAATGGTATCCATTTTTCTTTCCTTTAACAATTTTCAATCTGGTGAATCCCGCTCCGTTTGAATTCGGTGAAAACCGTTAACACAGATACGCCACCTCTACTTCTATGATCCTAAATTCATTCCATTTCACTCATTCGAAATGAGATAGATATACATACCACGCGAGTAACCCTGCTCCTGAGGAAGGTAACGTGGTATGGTATGCTTGACGTCATTGATACGTCATAGTTACATGGTTAACTCCGCAAAAACGTAGTAACCATGTAACTACGAGCTGTAGTTACCTGTGGTTACAGCGCCAAAATACGCCTTTATATATAAGAAGTGAAAGCTTAGTACTAATTCGAGGCAACAAAGATGGCGTCAAAGCCACCATCTTTTTTGCTTGCGGGATAATTCAAACGGCGGGAATTTTGAATATATGCATGTCCTCAAGATTCCTTATACCATACAATTGCACTTTCTGAGGCACTGCATTTATTCATCTTCAAGGTAAATTCAGAACTCTGTTTCATAAAATCTGATCAACTCAGTATATCCATGAATAATTGTAAGTAAATTACATTGATGATAAATAAACTGAATAGTTGAATTAAAGGTGTAAAAATGCAACAATAAATTTCAAGAATGTTGTTTATTTATTTTCTAATTCAATAATAATAATCATTTTCATTCATATATAGAGTTTATATACATATAACAATAAGGATTAGACAATAAAACAAAATAATATAGGTAATGAAACAGTGTTTGTTGCAATCAGGCATTTTCCATTCCTATTATCATCGAAAGAGTTCTTGAAAAAAAGCAGTATCAGAATTCATAAAAAGCAAAACATTGGAATGTGTTAATAATTCTACATTAGTAATGGCATAATTTATCTCATATCATCTCCATCATCAATGATATCAGGACAAACAAGTGAAATCTTCACCTACGATGTTGTCATTAGTGATTGTAAGTTTTTGAATAAAATACCCAAAATAACCTAAATACTGACAGAAATGGTTTCCACATTTATGTGACTTTAAAATAGGAGAGGTGAAATTATTTATAACAATAAGATTCATTCATCAGAGATGTTTGTTGAACTGATAGAGCAAACTCGCTTCCAAGCAGCTTATCAAGAAGTATCCCCTGGAAATCGAAAATATTTTTTCTGATTGAAACCTACAGAAACATCGGAATGATTATGCATTCTCTCATCGGGAAGACTTACCAGAATAGGCGACAATCCTAGAACATGGAGATACGACTGTATCTTTTGACATTTTATTATGTAAAATAGAAGGAATCGGAACAATGAGCAATATTGGTTGTACTCACCCAATTACACGAAACAACAGAAATATGATAGCTTCTCCTTATCTAGTGGATTCTCATGGTACCTGAAAATCATTTTTCTAATTGAAAATAAATTTATCACTATTTAAAAAGAAGTATTTAAAAATGGCAACGCATAACAGAAGAATCAAATGAATAATATATACTTACATCAACAAACCCACCTTTAGATTTTTAATAATTATATATATACAGGGTGTAACTCAATAAGTGTAAAATATTTAAGGGGGTTATTCCTCATCGAAAAAAAGATAGGATCTTTCATATAAAGAAACTTCATTGGAGCATGCCTTGTTAAGATACAGCCCCTTAAAGGGGGTACAGAAAATTTGTTTAATAATTTTTTTCACAAGCATATATATATATATATTTCTCGAAATCTCCCAAAAATATTCTATTTCTAAAATGGCTGAACCGCTGAGAAAAATGTTTATTGTTTACTTTCGTAACTGAATCGGATTCAATCGGATATCTTCGGTTTATGCCGAAGCCGCCATCTTATTTGGTTGCTAAGGACCACAGAAGGCGAAGTTTCACCCCCCTGGTCCTTACCGCGCCGGTCACATCGGCTACCTTCGCCAACACGATGGTCTCGGCTACTGTCACGTCACTTCTTTTTCTTTATTTATTTATTTATTGTCACTATCACAGTATCACAATCCATATATTCTCTTTTGAAAAAATATAGTAAAGTGTGGTCCGGGGCGTATAGGGGGCGAGAAATATCAAATTAAAAATAACACAGGATAAATTGCTTTTGAAATGAAAAATCGACGGATGCGAGGATTTTCCTTCATAATTCTGCGTACAAGAATTATTGACGCGATACTTTTTTGGCACGCTGTATATTGTATATTATGTACCTCGATCAATGAAACTGTGCCAGATAATATTATTTTATTTTCAAATACGTATTTTCTATGGATAAGAATGATTAGGAATAATAATTTCTTAACAACATAAACATTTTTTAAATTTTATCATAACGGTTCAGTCATGTATTTCGATTTTTTTTTAAATTATGAATCAAAGGTGCCTCCAAAACTATTCCATTCGCTACTGGATAACTATTAACAGATTTCTCTGTTACCTGATTCTGAAATCTCCCAACAAAAATTACGTCTTCTTTTAGAGCAAAGGAAAATTAATATATTAAACGAACTTACCTTAAGTGAAGTTTAATATTAATTATATGAAGCGTCTCGTCCGAATAGATCATATGATGTAGTATATCTCGTTTCGTACGAACAAGCCACAATTTTAAAGTAAAGTTCTACCGTTCTATGAGTCTCCTGCTGCTCGATGGTCTCTGACGCTCCATCCGCCATTATCTTTTTGTTCTTCCCCTTTTTCTTCTTCTTTTTTTTATTATTATTATTTGTGGAGCGGCGGGTGGGACTGATCTATTCGAACGAGACGCTTCATATAATTAATATTAAACTTCACTTAAGGTAAGTTCGTTTAATATATTAATTGTATTCCACGTCTCGTCCTCTAGATCATATGATGTAGATGTTTCGAGAAGCAACTTTAACTGCACAACAATATTCGTATATTGTTCTCTTTACAAATACATAAACAAAAAAAGAAAAAAGAAAATACACTGATTTCTGCAACACTATGAAAATAATATATTGTTGAATAAACATATTATTCGTTGTCCAGTGACTTAATAACGGCCTGACCAACCTGCAGTCTTTCTAATACAATCCACTGTGATTCCGCTTCTTTTAGCCGCGGAAGTAGATGCGTGACGGGTGCTATGGGCCGTAAAAATACCAGTATCTAATCCGCTGTCTTTTAAAACCTTTTTTATCCATCTACTCAGGGTTTGGCTAGTGACTGCACTATACGGTTTTTTAAAAGATATGAAAAGGTTAATAACTTCCGACCTCAACGACCTTGTTCTTTCCAAGTATGATTGAAGACTTCGAGCTGGACATATCTTTGGATTCTCATTAAAAAAAGGTATCTTTAATAACGGTTGAAAATATTTATGACTTGATGACTTTATCCTGTGTGGTACTTTAATCAAAATTTCCTCTTGTCCCATTTCTATATTTTCAACTTCAATATGTGATAAAGTCTGTACTCTATGGCCCGTAATAAGGGCCAATAACCCCACTGTTTTATATGTCAAGCTTTCCAAAGAAATACTTTCATTTGGAAAGAACGACGATAAGTATGTTAATACAATTTCCGGATTCCATGTCACCTGGTATTTCGGTAACGGGGGTCGGTTTTTATAAACACCCTTGAGAAGTCGTTGGATCCGAAAATCTTTCCCTATTTCTGGAGAAATTAATAAGGATAAAGCTGATCTTATTGTATTGATAACACTGTATGAGCTACCCTTTTCATATTGGTGAGCTAAAAACCTCTGGACATGATCCACGGAACCATCCAAACAGGATATCTCTCGCTCTATGCACCACTGCCACCATTTTTTCATTGCCACATCATACTGCTTAATTGTAGCTTCGGACAATGACTGCAAACTTATTTCAATTGCTTCTTTGCAGACTCCATGCCTTTCAAACCCCTGCCGGATAAGAGCCCTGCAACCAGGGTTAGCTTCCGATATAATGGATGTGGTCTCCTATCATCAGAAAAAAGTAAATATTTTGATGGTTCGAAAAATATAGGTTTTTTACAAAGCAAAGAAGTATAGACTGGGTACCAAACTTGAGTGGTCCAAAACGGTACCACCACTGTGCCCTCAGCTTCATCTGCAATGATTTTTTGCAAAACTCTTTGAATCAAAATGAAAGGAGGAAAAGCATAAAATTTTAAATTACTCCACGATAATGTGAAAGCATCCACCGCTTCTGCGTATGGATCTGCGTGCCATGGACGCAAATAGATCAATTTCGGGAAGAAATAGGTTCCGTGAAATCACCTCAAATGCTTGGTTATTTAATTCAAATTCCACATCTGGAATAATTCGTCTAGATTCTAAGTCTGCTTTTATATTTAGGGACGACTTTATATATGAAGCATGTATCTTTATTTCTCTAACTACGCACCACTGCCAGATGTTCCGAGCTAGATCATTCAGATGAGGGTACTTAACCCCCCCCATTCCATTGACATATGATATTGCAGTGGTATTGTCGATTCTTAAAAGAATATTGCATTTGGTACGTTTTGATGCAAAACATTTCAAACCAAAATATGCAGCTAAGAGCTCCCGATAGTTAATGAGATACTCTTTTTCTGAACTACTCCAAAACCCATGAGAAGAAATATTATTTGAAACTATGCCCCATCCCGTATCTGAAGCATCGCTAAAAATCTCCATTATGTATTTTGGAGGAATTAGACTGTTACAATTTGTAACGTTATTCCCCCACCACTTTATATCCTCCTCTAACCAGGCTGGAATAGTTATCAAGGTATCATAATCCTGCTGGAATTGTTTGAGACTTATACATTTCAGATGCTCAAATCTCTTAACATAGAGCCAACTATATGCAATGGCCGTGCAAGCAGCAACCAAAATACCTAGATATTTTGCATATTCTCTCAATTTTACTGAAGAGCTAGTCTTCAACACTAAGGATTTTCTCCTGTTTCAGTTGAGGGAGTCTTACTGTCATGGTCTCACTATTGTAAGTAAATCCCAAATATGTTATTTCCTGAGCTGGTACTAATGAGCTCTTATCTGTATTAATGAGAAACCCCAATTCCTTAAGAATTTTCAAAGTCTCTGAAACATTCTTCCTACAGTTCTCAAAACTGTTGCCTATTAAAAGAAAATCATCAAGATAAACATTTGAAATGAATCCTTGACTTCTCAGATAAGATAACAAAGGTTTCAAAATTTTAGTGAACACCAAAGGGGCGGTACACAACCCAAATGGTAAGCAATTGTACTGATAAATCTTTTTATTAAATTGGAACCTGACAAATTTTTTGTGGTTTTCTTGGATAGGTATCAAATGGTAAGCATCTTTCAGGTCCATGAAGCTAGAAAACATTCTGAAGTAATTAACTTTGAAACATTCTTTCTATCTTCCATTTTAAAATGGGACGTTCTTATAAAACTATTAAGACCTTTGAGATTTAAAATTAGTCTGTTTGAACCATCCGATTTTGGAACCAAAAATATCGTAGATAGAAATTGCCCCTTCTCCTCTGTACAAGGGTATATTACCCCATGTGATAATAAAACATTTAAATGTTCCCTAATGGTTTCAAAATCTTTGCTTTTCCATTCAGGTTCTTTCGGGACTATATTTTGAAATGGTTCCGTTTCAAAAGGAATTTCATAACCTTGAATCCAGGTTAAAATATGGGGATCTGGAGTTATATCCTCCCATTTACTTTTAAAAAATTTCAATCGGCCTGCTGTATTTTTACCTTTAATGCCTCCCTCGATGTGACTGTTTGGCACTCGAGTGGTGTTGCCATTTGTGGGGATACTGTTGATACCCCTTTGATCTTCCTTGACCTTTCTGGGAATACTGATACCTGCCTCTTGTCCCAGCTTTGAGAGACAGGCTTTTCGAGTTTAAAGATCTCATCTTAGGATCTTCATTACTCTTTTTATATCTCAGAGTCTGCGAGGTTTTTTCCATCTCTTTGCTCTCTCTTATTACTTGCCCTAAGTCTTTTCCAAATAAGAGGCCATCTACGGCTGTACTACTTAGGGTAGATTTCAACTTTTTATTCACGTGTGGGTAAATCAAGTTACGTCTAATTTCAGAATTTTCGTAATGAACAGCAGCAAGAATTTTCCCTGCATCGCTAAGCTGTTCAATAACCTTGATGTTCTTATCCTCCCCTTGATTTAACATGATATTCAAGCTCTGTCCTATGGCAGTTAAAGAAGCTCCCACCAGTGGCGTAGCTAGGTAACCAGGGGCCCTGTGGCAAATAATGAAATGGGGCCCCCCACTACTATGTAAACTTATTAGGTTTTATCAAATAAAAATATGAAATATACAAAAACTTTAGAGATGCTAAGCTACCTAAGCACGTTTTTGTGTACCGCAGGAGAGGTAATAAAAACATTAAACAGTAACAACATAAATTACATTCAATTCTTGCTGTAGGTTTGGCCAATAAAACGACATAGAAAAGATTCAAAAGTTTACTATATTAAGGTCGGGTCTATCAACTGACTAAATAACAATTATATTACAATTTTTTCCTAGCTTTAGATTTCGCAAATGTATCAATGACTTCGTTTAAATCCAGACTTGATGCGGTTGTGTTTTCAATTGCTATTAGAGATAAATGCCGGAGTCGAGTTTGGCCCATATTATTTCTTAAATAATTTTTTATTATTTTTAATTTACTAAATGACCTTTCAGCTCCTGCAGAAGTAATAGGAATTGTGAAGAATAAGAGCATTGCTGTAAATACTTCCGTTAGGTCGCATTCTAGTACTCCATATTTGGCCATTATTTCCTTACATAATTGGTGTACTGTCCATGTTTCACTTAATTGAGGTAAAACTAGGTGGTAAATATTAAGAAATTGAATTGAAAAAGCAGAGCCTATTATATCTGAATATTTTCTTTGGAATTCGTCACACTTTTGTAGTAAAGTTGCTTCATCAACGTGTAATAGAAATGATGGTGTTAAAAAATCGAATATATGACAGACTGCACTCATGCCAATAAAACGAGTATCTAATTGGGATATTATTGTGTCTAGAACATTATTGAAAATCTCAATTTTGAATATTTCTTCCCGGTTTGGAAATCGGTGATCAGCAGCTAATTCATCAAAATGTTTTTTAACTTTTCTTTGCCTTTTTTCTTGAAAATTGGTATCAATACCATATTTTCTTGCAGTTTCACTGGCTTTGCACTTGAATAATTTGAAATCATTTCTGTATATCTGCAACTTTGCTTTGGTCTCTGCTAAAACTTTACTCGCCTCGCCCAAATTGATGTCGCATTTTTGTAATGTTTTGGATGCATAATTGACGTCGTTCAATACACTGTGCAGGAATTCGATAAGCAACACGAAATCAAAATTTAGCATTTTATTTTTTATACTGTCAGCTTCACTGCGCTCATCTTTATTCGGACTCTTTAGAACCGTTTCCGATAATGCTTTGATAATATCAAAATAGCGAACTTTTATGGCAGATATCGTATTTACTCTACTGGACCATCTAGTCGGATTCAGTTTTTTTAGAGTGGTGGCCGACTCCCCAGTGAATTTTGACAGTAGATCCCAACGTTTTATGCTGTTTCCGAAAAAGTTATACAAATCTTGCAACGTTGCGAAAAAAACCTGTATTTCCACACAACTTTTAACGGCGTCGTTTATCACCAAATTTAAATTATGAGTTGCACAATGTACGTACTCTGCGTTAGGCTGTATATCCTTGATATGTTTTTGTACACCATTGTACATACCACTCATCACACTGGCTCCATCATAGCCTTGCCCCACACATTTTCTCAAATCAATATTTTTTTCGACAAATAATTTTGTCACTTGGTGCACTAAATCTACCGCGCCATGTTTGATGGCCGCATAAAAGCCTAAAAACACTTCTTTTACTTCAATATCAATAGGCAGTCCATTTTCCGATCTGTTTATTACTGCATATCTCACCACAATGCTAAGCTGATCTACCTTTGATATGTCCTGTGTCGTATCCATTATGATGGCAAAAAACGGTGATGCTCTAATTTGTTCTAGTATTTGGGTTTCGAGCTTGATCCCCAAGCTCTCAATCATTTCATTTTGAATTGTTGCACTCAGATATCTTGTAGATCCTAAAACAATAAAAAAGCACAAATTGAAAAATGGCCTAATACAATTATGAACAAAAGAAACTATACAAAAAACATAGAAATAATAATTATTATTACCTTTGGGCATATCCAACACTTGCCGCAAAACGTGATCATATCGGGAGACAAGTTCTACAATGGACAGAAAATTTCCGTGGTATCCTTCCTGACTTAAGTCTTCTCGATGTCCTCTCAAAGCCAAAGAACTCTTTGCTAGGGTAAGTATGATATCGAATAATCTTTGAAGAACCATTTTCCAAAATGAAGCTTCTTTGCGAATTTCATTTTCAAGATCCTTGTCTATAGTATTAGTTTCATTTTTTTTCCAAATTTCCTGCACAGCACATGCTTCCAAATGACCACTCGAACAACTGTGTTTTTTAATTCTTTCAGATAAATGCTTCCAATCTCGAACTCCCATACACCAGACATTATTCCTTTGTGAGGAAAATAACCAGCAGGGTAGACAATATGCAGCGTCAAGTATTCTCGAATAACACAACCAAAAACGAATAACTGGTCCATACTTAGTACACGAAACGTAGTAAGATTTTGAGAAACATCTATTATTCTGGTTGCTGTCTGTTGGAAAAGGTCCTGAAGGCTGTAAAGGCCCCATATCCAGAATCTTACGTTTTTCGATATCACTTAAAATTCTATTTGTGAAGTTCCCCAAATCATAGGAAGATTTTTCGTACACATTTTTGAAAAACGTCTGTGGTTCCTCCTTCGCTCTTATATTTGTCATGAAAATCTCATCCACGTTCACGTGATCGGCAGCGGAGGTACCTCCAACTGCAAGAATTGTCGTGTCTTCTTCAGTAGGCTTCTCAACCAACACGGCAGTTATCGCATTATTTGAGCCACAATCAATTGAAATATTTTGGCTAGATGTACTGGCAGAAGACTGACCAAAGAATTTGTCAAGTTTGGGCAATTTTTGTTTGCTATCTTTTCTTTCCTGGCGTTGTTTGCGTTTAAATGCACCACTAGGTTTCTTCTTTCTCTCCATGATTTTAGTTTTCTAATTTATTTATCAATACAATATTAATAATATTATATTGAGCTCGATTTGGTAGTTTCTCACTGTTCACTGACGACGTTAAATGTATTATAGAAGGAGAGAGATACGCTACAAGTGTCGTCAGGGAATCCCCGGAAAGTGTTACCACATATTTAGCGGCCGAGGCAACGATCCCCTGTCGCGAACCTAAATTAATGTAAGTTTATTAACATTAGCTTACTTACAGCATTCATTTCTTAACCGTTCTCGAAAAAAATCTTAATCTGAATTCACAATTAAACACATATCGATGAATAATAAAACGCAAATATTATCACTATCCGTCAAATTCACAACACTACCAACGCGAACCACAAGAATTAGTTGCGCTAATTTCCGAAACTACTGGTTCAAATTGAATAATTTCTTTTGTGTTTGACCAATAGGAACGAAGAAACAGTAGTAGGTAAATGCTTAAAAAACGGTTGACGAATTCGCGTGCACCGCTAGTGTTTGAATAGGTAGGTACCTAATCTCCACTGAGTTGTCATGATTAAAGTGGGTAGCAACCTGACATATTTATTTTGAAAATGGGTGAAATTTCCGAAATTTCAGTTCGATCGAGATTTCTGGTAAGGATGCGAGAGGGGCCCCCAAAGCTTGGGGGCCCCGGGGCACTGCCCCGCCTAGCCCCTGCGTAGCTACGCCACTGGCTCCCACTTGGTTTTGGATTTTCCTTATTTTTTCATCTCTATTGCTGAAATGATCATATAAAACTGATCTAATTTCTTTATTTAAAATTGGAGCCTCTACCAATGGACAATTTATAATAGGGGGGTACTTATTAGTGATATCCTCCAAGAGATGGGAAGTTGAACCTGTCTTCAAAATCCCTTCCCAACCTTTTGCTATAAATGTATGTATCGCTGGAGGGTGTTTTGGAATTTTATATCTGTATACCCTAATATGGCCATGATATTATCATCCAACTTCTCCTCCGAAATACCATCTTCACCTCCAGCTTTATCTAACTCAATGAATTCCACAGGATTTGCCTGGCCATCTATAAAAGGGATATAACTGTTAACTAAAGGCTCTACTGTGAACCTTTTTTAAAACAAGGTAACACAGAAACTCCATCAAAGGGTATTTTGTTTAGCCAGTACTTTCCAACACATCAAGTTCTTAAAAGTTAGCAAAAGGCTCTACTGTGAACCTTATTTAAAACAAGGTAACACAGAAACTCAGCCAAATAGTATTTTGTTTAGCCAGTGCTTTCCAACACATCAAGTTCTTAAATGTTAGCAAAAGGCTCTACTGTGAACCCTATTTAAAACAAGGTAACACAGAAACTTAACCAAATGGTATTTTGTTTAGCCAGTGCTTTCCAACACATCGAGTGCTTCGGAAGTTCCAACCATTCCTAAAACAAAAGAAAAATACTCTCCAAGATGATCCTCTTCAAGAGTATGTTGATTCTCATCATCCTCTGAGTCTGACGCCGAGAATCTGTCTCCTTCAATTTTCCGTTTCAATCTCCCAATTTCTCGTTCCAATAATTTCATTCGTTTTCTCTGACATTTTTCATCTTCCGACTCTGAGGAAGATGCTGATGTTGAAATTTTTCTTCTCCCCATATTATTTTATAACGTCTTGGCTACTATTTTAAACTTTCGTGTCGCTTGTTCCGCACAAAAAAGATAATGGCGGATGGAGCGTCAGAGAGTCAGAGACCATCGAGCAGCAGGAGAATCATAGAAAGGTAGAACTTTACTTTAAAATTGTGGCTTGTTCGTACGAAACGAGATATACTACATCATATGATCTAGAGGACGAGACGTGGAATATAATAACATTGGTATTAAAATCACAATATTTTGCTTATTCAGATACATATTCATCCAATATCATGCCAAATCAATTCACTATCATTAGTTGTTTCATCAAACAATCGAAGTTTTCACTAATAATCCCTTTAATACTTTCTAATTTGGGAAAATTAAATGATCTATATAACGCAATGTTAAATTTGAATCTTTTGCCCTATTTCGCCAGATCATTTTCTACCCGTCTCAGTTACACATGAAGAATAGCCTATAATCCTTTCTCTCTTTAATGTTGGTGTCATCGCTATGCACGGCCTTAGGCTATTAATCTGTGGCTATAGTCTAAGCATCTATAACACCGGTTAACAAAAAAAATAAAAATTTTTGCGCATGGGTTATATAATTATTATTATATAAGCACATATATAACAAAAAATGTAATTACAAATCGAAAATATTTGCTTTTTAAGAACTTAGAGCGATTTAACCATTTTTTATTTTCGCGCCCAATGAATACCTGTCTTTGCGCTCTATCGGTGTAAGAATGAGAGGATAGAGGACGTGAAGTAGTATTTTTTGCACCGCTCGTTATGTACGACATAGATGCATAGAATACATGGTGAAGACACTAGTCGAATTTAAGCGAATAACCGGAAGAGTGCGGTTAAGACCAATCCCTTGCTATTATAACCGATCGGTTATGTTTAGCAAGAGATTGGTCTTAACCGTTCTGCTCCGGTTACTCGCTTATATTCGACTACTCTTTGACATATTTTCGGCCGATTTTGTTCTACTTCAGTTTTCGCCGATAGATGCCGGCAGTAGAAATTTTATGGACAAAATTATCGACATGTCAAATTAAATTTGAATCTTTGTTTATTTCTAGTTTCTTGTGGAAGGCCGTACCGTTAGTATTTTGAGTATTTTGTTGAACGTACTTGTTTTCCGCGCCGAGAGTAAGCCAAATGTTTGCTGTGTGAACTCTGAACGAGTACCCAGAACCATTTTAATCAAATACTATTTTACTTTCGAATTTTTTTTATGCGAATATAGTTTTTTCAACAATTGTTTATTCTTACCGGATCAGGGGCAGATTTCTAGTATCAAGATAGGTATTAATTATAATTTTAATAATATTGGAAGATCGCTGATACCGTTAATTGTTAATAAATCAACATAAGAACGCTATTGGGACGCATAAGACTTGTTGATTTACTATAAGCTTGCCGGTTGATGAACATAAACTGTTTTAACAGTTGAAACATTATGGTATAACTCAATTAATTAATAGTTATATTCATTATACAATTCAGTTATATATTGAGAAGGAATGAAATCACATGTTATGAAAACCAACAATATTATTTGTCAACGATGAAAGGACTAACAGAGAACAAAGTTCAGAGCAACCATACAGTGTGATTTCATCAAAGTTGAATAGCTTTCCTAAAGCGTCATTCTTTTTGGCGCTCTTATAGTATAATATTATTTGTTTCAAGGATATTGTTACATGACAAGAATGGCAACTGGCTTGTGGTTGAGGTAGGGTTACTTTTGAGGTAGGGATTTCTTTCTCAAAGTTTCTGAAAATCTGGTCAAATATTTCACAAAATCTGATCCAGGACCCAATACACATCTACCACAGTTCTGTATTGTCTATGTTAACAGGAAAATGATAGAATAACTCCCATGATAGCCTGTGCATCCTGTCATTGTGAAAATAGTGATATCACTTGTTGTGAAAACTAAGTGTGGATTCATGCAGCTTCATTTAACAATTATCAAGTAACAAGTATCAAATAACAATTATGAATTAACAAGTATAAAAATGTACCATTCATGCACTCAATTTAACAATTAAGAAGTAAAAAGTAAGGCTGCGCACAAGTCGGATATTCAATGCATTAATTTTCCAAAATAACCTATTTTCCCTTGATAATCGAAAAGAAGTGTTTAAAATTCCATTTTCAAATGCGATATTGAGGTACCAAAAGACAACAACACAAGAAATAACACAAATATTTCACGAAGTGAGGTCATCGGACTGTCTAATCTGCGTTCAGCTGCGCACGAGTTGCGTACAAGTACAAAATCTCGTTCAATTAAAGTAGAAAGTTAAAAGTTGGCGAACTCCTACTTGTTATTTGTTAATTGATAATTGTTACTTGGCTGCATGAACACTCTCATTGAGATATATGAAGTTCAACTTTTACTCACTATTTGTAATTGTTAATTGTTACTCGATACTCGTTAATTTAGGCTGCATGAATCCACACTAAGTGTTCTTTTTCTTTTAAATAGATAAATAATGCTACTTTATGTTTTCAAGATGTTAATAATGGTGCGACAAATAAAAAGTTGAGTTGTATTTTATGTCATTAAATAATCATGTATACCAAGTAGGAAGATATGAATAAATCCCATTGTGGTATTTTTCCTAGTCAAAAACATGTTTGTCATACATGGTTCACATTGTGTTGTCCCCCTTTGAGTCATTGATGGTAAAAAATTATAGTTTTAATTTCCCTCATAATTGTTCTTGTTCAATCTATAGTAGTAATTGTTAAGGCTTATTGGAAAAAAGTTGATTTTATGATTGTACTTATTTGTAAGATAAATAAAGTTATCAAAATAGAGAGAAGTTTTTTTTTAATTCAACTAGATTGAAAAAAAATTATCAAGTTGAGACTTATCTCCACCGTGTACACATATACTATATACAAAAATTAATCACAAAGGTTTCAGATATAATTTTAATGCAATCAGGTATAAACATCTCCATGAATTGCCAAAAAGTAATAGAGAAAAAAAATCCAACGTCATTTTGAGGCTAACAATATTGCTTTTAGTAGCAGAAGTTAAAACAACCCTATCTATCCTACCTAGCTATTATTTACTCGTGACGTCTTTCAAGAGAGCTTTCCCGATATTTCAAACAAGTATTTTAAACGTATCTTAAAATTAATGATGAACGTACATCGTACAGTTTAACGCCCCCTCGTAATCATCGACTTTTTCAAGTTTTTCGAAGAAAATATGGATTGTACAGTGATTTTTGATGATTTTCAATAGTGGCAAACTAGTTTTTTTGGAGCAATCTAACGGGATGGGGAGTGAATAGGGGTGCTGGGTGGGGTAATAAATTCAATAGGATAGCTCAGAATTTCTAAATTTTGGTCTAATAAAATGTGTAAAATGGTAAAATTTATGACGAAAAAAAAATTTTTTAATTTTTTTTTTTAATTTGGAGGAAATTTCTTTTATGTGTCATTCATCATTCACGAAAACAGAAAGATTGATGAATTTATAGTAAATAATTTCATAGAATTGGAAATTAAAGATTGGTTTTTTGAAATTTGGAAAAAATTTAAAAAAAAAGAGTGTTATCGTATTGAATATATTACCCCTCTCAGCACTACTGCTAACTCCCCCTCCCGTTTAGATTCCTGCAAATGGACTATTTTGCCACTATTAAAAATCATGAAAATTCACTTTACGATACAATTTTTTCGAAATAGTGAAAAGCGGAATGCGTCTCTAAAGCCGGGCCTGGAAGCAGTTAAAACTAACATGACTGCAAGTTTGGGAATACGTTTCTTAGTATCATCATAATACAGATAAATGGACAAAACAAACCAAAATGCGAACCTTCCAAAAATGTACCTTTGAAGACACTACGAGAAGTATCGCACTTAACAGATCCCCGTTTAGGCCCCGTTTAGGTCCCCGTTTAACCCCGTTTAGGTTTAGAATCACTTTACGGCACCTGAACTGAATTCTCTCAAAGTCTCATTCGGCCATTATGCTCCAACTATCGATCACACATGAAAAAATAACACGCATTTTAAAGAAATTTGTTGAATACCGTAGAAATATTTTAAAGAAGCACTTTTAGTTTAACACACACATGAATATCCCGCTTACTTTCTTTTAAATTCGCCTACACTCTACCAATGTTGAGAATATGGCGATCACAGAACAGAAATATTAATTGGCGTAAACTCTCTTCGGACTAAGAACTAGGAATGGTTCCTTTCCTGACAGGGATTCTAGAGGGGATGAAACCAGGAAAACGACCTGCATCGTTGCAAATTGTTGGGATCTATAATATTGATTTCATGGTTCGTAGCTGAATTTACAGATAATCTGGCAACATCGCAATCATCGATAGGGATGTTTGCATACTTGCCATGCGCCAATCTGGTGTGAATTTCGCCACGTAGGCGATAGTGCCACGTAGACAATATAAATCCTTTGGGGAAGATATTTATTAAGGATCGTTTCACCAAAATATTAAGCAATTGGCTCAAGCAATGACGTAAAGTCAGGAGCTATTGCGGGTATGTTCTATTGTTCATTCTCCGGTATTGGACACTTTTAATCGAATCACATTGTTTTCGTAATTTTTTTTTAAATTTTCCAGGGGTACTGTACTAACCTAACCTAACCTACCATATTCACCTGAGATGTCGTAAAGATTAAGACCGTACCTTTATGGCGAAAATTCATGAAACGATAATATCGCAAGTAGTGGTCTCGTCATTCAGAAATCCGAAAGTTTCAGACTTTTTATGACATGGCAACTGCGCAGTGTATAGCTTTGGCGTTTACGTACGTGTAGTTTGTAGTCTCCGGTTTCATTTCAATCGGCTTGTGATATCAGGTTCGCATTAGGGTACGATATGCTTTAAATGATAATTTGCGTGGAAATTTCATTTTGAATTTTCTCGAAATATACTCATTTGCCAGTGCTAAAATTGAAACTGTGGTATATCAACATCATTTAGATTGTATATAGACCACATTAGTTAGGTTAGGCGGGAAATTTGAATTACGATCCATCCGTGGATCCGAGCACTGAATTCCCCATGCATTTCTTATGGACCTAAAATTTACGCGAATTTCTCGCCTGTTTTTAGATACTTTGGCTAATTTCTTAAGGTTTATTCCGGTTGAAATAGATTCTATGAAACTTTCTCAACCATCTAGAATCAAGTTTTCATAACAAAATTGTATATTTCCAAAATAATTAACAAATATAAAAGTGTTCACCAAATTCGATTGACGTATGTCTTAGCTCACTCGAAATCAGACAAAAATAATAACTCTTTAATAAAAGTATTTATTCAGATTCATGAATTAAAGTTGTTCATTTGATGTGAACTAATTATTAGAAGAATTATTAAGTAATATATATAAAAATTAAAAATACATTTCGAATCATTTAGGAGAAAAGAGAAAATTAAATGTGAAATATAATATAAAAAAAATGGATAGCAGTAAGTATATTATGTACAACGCAATGTGGAAGATATTCTCTTCTCTAATCTATAGCTTTGAATATGGAAGAGCTATCAAATAAATTATTGCAAAATGTTTAGTATGCATTTACAAGGACAAAATCAAATGTGAAATAAAGTATAAACAAGAGCGCCAAAAATGGATATCATTAAGCGAGTACAACGA
The DNA here is from genome assembly GCA_937662695.2 of Halyzia sedecimguttata. Lineage (NCBI taxonomy): Eukaryota > Metazoa > Arthropoda > Insecta > Coleoptera > Coccinellidae > Halyzia > Halyzia sedecimguttata. Next base: position 13,025,641 of record OW569413.2, read on the forward strand.
AATGTGGAAATATTTTATACATTAAAATAATCCATTATCTTTGAATATAAAGGAGCTAATGAATTATCACAATATGTCGAATATACATTTAGAAGGACAAAACCAAATGTGAATTATAATATGAAAAATGGGTTCAAGCCCTGTGGACAGGAGCTTTCTGGCGCTCTAGTTCAAACAGACAAATTATATCTCCGAAAGTATTGGTTTCTCTGAGTTGGGAATTATATCAATGTATACATATGATAGAGCTGCATCATAAAGGAAACTCAATTCAAATAATAGTTTATTTATCAAGATTAAATGAGCAATCATGAGAATGAGAACTGCACCATGGAAGAAATCGAATTAAATCTGGCCAATTTTGCCCAATAACGAACTTAACCGAGATATTCATCTCCCTAACCTACTCTGAAAATTTCAACTACCTAGCTCATTCCGTTCGAGAGTTATTGTGGAAAAACTTTTTTTAAATTTTCAAATTTTTTTTTTACACTTTGCGGTAATCTGGTCAATACAAAACTTCACATGCGTATAAAGGTCATGATTCTACAATTTGATGCTAAATTTCAGATAGATCGAACGAACTTGTCCGAGATATTTACGCTCCAAAACCACCTTGCAATTTTCATTCCGCTAACTCCTTTCGTTCGAGAGTTATCGTGCCTACGGCCGGTCGGCCGGCCGGACAGAATCGATTTCGCACTCGGATTCTTGATCAGTGAGTCGAACCAAATCATTTGAGACCATTTTCAGCCAAAAATTCCAAAATTACAGACACTTGGGCAAATTGATAAGCACTCTGTTCCGAGGAACTAGAGCGCCAAAAAAACAAGTTTCGTATGACAATTGCCCAAAACAGGTTTAAAGTACCTACAAATAGTAGGTATTCCATAAAACATGTATAAAAGAAGATAAGTAATAATAAAAAATTACCTTGTAATCGATCAAAAATTTCCTTATCTACGTTCACCAAACTACAGAATTATGCTTTCAATATTTACGTAATATTTTCAAACATTTTCGGGTGAGGTCCCCGTTGCATCGCTAAAATACGAGTATTTCAACCCCAATATTTTTGAAGTTACAATATTCCCTTCTGTCAAGTTGACATTATGAGAATTCATACATAGAATAATAACTATATCAATCTGTGAAATACGATTTACATTGAAATTTTAAAAAATCATATCTCCGAAAGTATCAGCTTGTTAGAGTTGAAAATGATATGAATGGATTCTTATGATAAAACTGCTTATTAAAAAAAATTTGATTTGGAATTTGTTTCGTAAAAAAAAAATATTTTTTTTTGTTACTCCGAAACCATCTGTCCGATTTTGCCCAATAACGAACTTAGCCGAGATATTCATCCCCCAAACCTACTCTGAAAATTTCAACTCTCTAGCTCATTCCGTTCGAGAGTTATCGTGCTTACGGCCGGCCGGCCGGACAGAATGAATTTCGACCACGGATTCTTGATCAGTGAGTCGAACCAAATCGTCTAAGACCATTTTCATCGAAATATTCCAAAATTACAGACATTTGGGCAAATTGATAAGCACTCAGTTCCGAGGAACTAGAGCGCCAAAAATCGATATCATTATGCACAAAGTAATGTGGAAAATATTTCATGCATGAAAATGCAGTCACAAATTTATACATTTCCATAGCCTCTGGGAAAAAATCAAATATGAAATATAGTAGATATAGATATTGAATCCATAACACTAGAATTGATACCTGTACTGAAATTTACTGAATGCAATAATTTTGACAAAGTTTTTCTGGATGGAACCGCAAAAATGTTGCTGCTTTTTTTAAATGTCAAAAAAAGAATTTTCTCATCTAAAGTAAAGAGCCTTCCTCTGGGTTTCAGGTTTTGACACCTTATTTGAGACAAGAGTAAATTAAAGGTTGGTGTGTTCATCGAGTGGCTGAGCGGATCAAGAGAATGGCAAGCATTCTCTGTAGCTCTTTCACTACAAATTTCAGGCCTTTATTCTTTTCAGCAATCCTTCCCACTTTACGTTGCAGATCAGTGGCAATTTTGTAGTATTCCCTAGCGTCTGGCGATACCTTAGAGAATCGTGTCCTTATGGTTGTTCCTGAAAAGAAATTATAACAATTCAATTTTACATAATCAAAAATCATTTAAGATTAGTAAATAAAATAAGTTACTTGGGGTAGCAGGAATTACAGGTTCAACTTCAGGCTCATATTCTACCTCAAGCATTTTATATCATGCATAATATCAACATATCACATTGATATTTATAACTTTAAATGAAATAGTATCAATAAATGGAAATCTTACATGAACATGAAGGTCCTGCTTGCACTGGTGTGGAACCATTTCCGATAATATAATCTGGACCTATTAATAGAAATTCAAATATCAATGAATTGCGTTAATTTTACGAGAAAGGATGGTTAGTAAATATTTCAGATAGGTCGAGAAAAGAATTTTTTGAATCTGCACATTCTAATGAGGTAGTGTGCAAGCTCCTGCAACTATAATCATTTAAGATATAAACAATAAAATGGAAAAAATTAATTTACCTTGTACATTCATCGGCAAGCCTCGAGTAGGAAAGGCGCCAGGTCGTACAATGAATTGCTTCTTAATATTTATAACAATGTCGGACGGATCAAAATGGCTGGAACAAATTCGATGATGTCCGTACACTAAGATTGCAGCCCTAGTCAGCATCAAGGCGTCCTATTCTTTCCTGCCATATTTTCCGAACCTGAAAATGATGATATAAAAGTTTTTTGGATATATCAAAGTATCAATAAATTAATCACAATTAAGTACTTTATTGCTCATACATATATTTATACAAATAAGATCCTTCAGCCTACTAACAATTATACAATCATATGCAAGGAAACAAAAGATTAAATATGGATGTTCCATTTTCTATATGTATTTTGTTCTGTTAGTGTTTGTATAAGTGCTTTTAGAGGGATATTTTCTGGCCCTTTGGTAACTATCTTTTTGATGAAACAGATTCAAAGTGTCGGGTAAGTCCTTGAGTCGTTTGAAACAGTTTTTATGCAGTAAGCAATAAGTATTAAAAATACCTAAAACGAACTTACCTCATCATCTTTAGGAAGCCTGTGCAACCTACTCCTGTTCAAACAGTCTTTCCTGTCTTTCACTACACTATACAGCTAACCATCTTTAAAAACAAAACCAAAACTACGCAAAACAGTACGCAAAAAAAATTTCCTGATCTACGTTCACCAAATTTTCTCCTCTCCCGAACTACAGAATTATGCTTTCAATATTTACGTAATATTTTCAAACATTTTCGGGTGAGGTCCCCGTTGCATCGCTAAAATACGAGTATTTCAACCCCAATATTCCCTTCTGTCAAGTTGACTTTATGACAATTCATACATAGAATATACATAGAATAATTATATCAATCTGTGAAATACGATTTACATTGAAATTTTGAAAAATCATATATCCGAAAGTATTAGCTTGTTAGAGTTAAAAATGATATGAATGGATTCTTATGATAAAACTGCTCATTAAAAAAAATTTAATTTGGAATTTGTTCTGTAAAAAAATTTTTTTTTTGTTACTCCGAAACCATCTGTCCGATTTTGCCCCATAACGAACTTGGCCGAGATATTTATCCCCCAAACCTACTCTGAAAATTTCAACTCTCTAGCTCATTCCGTTCGAGAGTTATCGTGCCTACGGCCGGCCGGACAGAATGAATTTCGACCACGGATTCTTGATCAGTGAGTCGAACCAAATCGTTTAAGACCATTTTCATCGAAATATTCGAAAATTACAGACATTTGGCTAATTGATAAGCACTCAGTTCCGAGGAACTAGAGCGCCAAAAAGCTGATAAATCGGTATATATCGATGCTAAATTCGATTAAGTGTGTCCAATAGCGGTGAGTAGACAATAGAACATGTGCGCAAAAGCTCCTGACTTCTCGTCAGTGCTTGAACCAATTTTTCTATCTTACCTAAAAACGTATAATTATGTTTCTCTATTTCAGTATCGTAATGAGTCCATTCCAGCACTGAAAACAGAGCTGGAATGAACTCATTCCCGCACTGTTTCTAGTTATATTTTTCGTTTTGTGGTAGTTAGCACTGACATTCGATCCTATCAAATTTCAACACACGTTAATTGACAATACAATATAATCTGGATATAGTGAAATAATTGTTGAGTAAAAGCTTTATTTTCAAAAATATGGTACTAAAGATTTCCTTCTTGCTAATTTTGAATCATTCATGCTATTAGGAAACTGTTTTGAATCTGATCTCCATGCCCTACGTACGTTTCAAATTCAAATTCCCTAATCTGTCACCTTTCTTAACAGTCACACCAACTACCAAGATAGAATACAAAAGTCACTAGGATGTATAATCCGAATTTTTCAACAGTATTTTACAAAACTTGCCTGAAATAGAGAAAATATCGTCTAATACTCGTTGCAGAAGGCAATTCCAACACTCATGCGTTCGAAAACTCTCTCCTTCGTCGCTCGTTTTCCAATTTCGCATTCGTGTTTTAATAGGAGCCCATTTTGCAACTTGTTTTAGAATATACTATTAGTAGTATATATTGACCACATCTAGGGGAAGTGCTCAGTTAGATTTTAGAAATGACCTGTAGCATCTGACATACCGGTACTATTTTGAATCGACTTAAAATTTCAATTGATTGGGCCACTCAATTTAGCAATGATGTTAAAGAACCAGATGCTGAGATAGTTCGTTATATTGAATATGTATAATTGTATGAAAATTGGTTAATCCTCAGCAGCACCCAACATCATGGAGAGAACGAAGGTGGAGAAAATGGAAAGTGGGAGAAATGCAAAAGGTCAATATATAACGAGTAGACATCGGATTATATGCATAAAGAAAGTGGCAAAATATGCATGCAAATATGCCCAAATTTGCACTAAAAAAAACACCCAATTTAATTGAGTCTTCAGTTTCTTCTTATACTCGTTAATTATAATTTTTGTGGCAGTACACAATCAGACATTTCTCCAGGTTTTCTATAGAAAACTTGTGACGTTTGTCAGCTAATATCAATTTATAGGCCGAAAAGGACCTCTCTACATCCACTGACGTTACTGGATAAAATTTGAATTCTAGTGGCATTTCTCAAGTTATCTCTGGAGGCAATGTTTGACTAGCGCCATTGATCTTTTTGATTGCTTCAAGACCCGGGATCTTATGCAGAACGGCATTTAATTTTCCACGGACCTTTTCGGACAGTGATGTATGTTCGATCAGTTTTTCCAAAATTACCATGGGTTTGAACAGAGGATGGTTTTTGGTTTCTAATCTCTCTATGGCTTCGGGTATATGGTGATCGTTTATGCGCGATGATTACGTCTCACTACCGAATTATGCACTATTGAAAAGAAAGTATATATTGTATATTGTTGTAGGGGGTAACGTTGCACTGCGACCTTAAGGTCTGTTGTGACCCCCCCTCCCTTCAGAGCTGTCGATGTCATTACCATCTACAGCTCGCCTTCCAGTTCCAGAGTTCTGATGGACTCCACTATCTGGGATGGTTTCAAGGAGGCTAGGTCTTCGCTCCTGCAGATTTCTTGCCCAAAGCATTCCTTGCGTTGGTTTGAGATGACGAGGCATTCCGTTGTCAGGTGATCAGGAGTTTCATCCTCCTCCCAACAGAATCTGCACTCGTCAGTTTCTGCTAGCCCTAATCTCATCATATGCTTCCTAAGGCCGCAGTGCCCTGTGAGGAGGTGCAGCTTGCAGTAACAAAATATCCAATAACGTCGTAAATATCGCCTTATATGCATTGGCATATGCAAATATGCAATTATAATCCGATGTCTAATGATGAGGATTGATATATAACTAAAATTAGTTCTTGGGGTAGCCGAGATATGAAAATGGTTCTGGCCAACGTTCAATTGAAATTAAATTCCAAACCTCATCAAATGAAATACTATTGTTGAGTTAGGCTTTTACTGCATTCTTAAATTTCTTGATTTCGGTACCGAAACAGATGATGATATTTGGTCCGATAAAAACTATGAAAATGAAAACGTAGTTTCACAAGCCAACTCATTCCTGTAGTTCATGTTAGAAAATAGGAATTGGGTTCATTCATAACTCCATTGAAAAATCGGCGGAAAAAGTGTACATAAGAGGAACGTTGCTACATTATAATTAATCAAATAGTCGATAAACAACTTTTTGCGATCGCCGAGACGACGGAAAATACTATACTCCATTCACTTTCATAAAGTCTCCCGGTTGGCCATGAAATTTTGACACATTTCACGGTGTATATTTTGAAAATGTTAGGTTATGCTCATTTTCCTGTCATATAACTACGCAACGTTGTCCTCTCTACATAAAAATCGTACTGATTACGTATTTTTAACAATGTGAATTTTCTTGGGAAAAATAATGAATTTGAGAAGATATTATGTGAATTCAACAATTCCAAAGACCTGGTCACTGTTGAAGAAACTTTTTCATCTGTTCTTACTATGGAAATATTTCACGTATATAAACTGGTTGGAAGATTCAGTTATGCTATTTTCTTGTAAGGAAATCATGAATCAATTGTTGAAATTTTAATGACAAAAAAATGGGTTCAAGCCCTGTGGACAGGAGCTTTCTGGCGCTCTAGTTCAAACAGACAAATTATATCTCCAAAAGTATTGGTTTCTCAGAGTTGAGAATTATATCAATGTATTCTTATGATAGAACTGCATCATAAAGGAAATTCAATTCAAATAATAGTTTATTTATCAAGATTAAATGAGCAATCTGAGAATGAGAACTGCACCATGGAAGAAACCAAATTAAAATAGCTGAAATGAATTTGACTCTCTCTTATAGAACAGGATGAAATGTACGAGTATGAACACAGATCATATAATAAAGCTTAGATAGAATATTTATAGCATTCTGTGAAAATATAGAAGTACGATCATTATTGAAATTTAGAACTTCATCTTAGCAGAAATTGAATTCAAACATCGTAGAAGAATTTAAATTCAACAAGAGTGCCAAAAATTATCAATCCAAAACCAATAGACGAATTCTACCCAACAACGAACTCATCCGACATATTCATTCCTCAATTCTATGATGAACGATATAATATATATATTTCCTCAAATCTACTCCAATTCCAATACACCAATATTCCAGTTTTGTTTTTAGTGGAGATATTCTGAACTCAATATTATTAACTTACCATTACCATTCCCATCATCATATGGATTGACCATCGGCATGAAAATATCAACCAACAAAAAGTATGATATTATATAAGAATTCTCATATTTATAGGATTGCTGGAATGAATGACAATGAGACAACGTCATTTCTCACGAAAATAATCTGATATTATAACAATTCATAGAATACCCACAGAATAATTCTATCATTGTGTGAAAACGTAGAAATACGATTTACATTGAAATTTTGAAAAATCATATCTCCGAAAGTATTAGCTTGTTAGAGTTAAAAGTAATATGAGTGGATTATTATGGTAAAACTGCTTATTGAAAAAAATTTAATTTGGAATTTCTTTAGAAAAAAAAAAATTTCTTTTTGTTACTCCGAAACCATCTGTCCGATTTTGCCCAATAACGAACTTAGCCGAGAAATTTATCCCCCAAACCTACTCTGAAAATTTCAACTGTCTAGCTCATTCCGTTCGAGAGTTATCGTGCCTACGGCCGGCCGGACCGGCCGGACAGAATGAATTTCGACCACGGATTCTTGATCAGTGAGTCGAACCAAATCGTTTAAGACCATTTTCATCGAAAAATTCGAAAATTACAGACATTTGGGCAAATTGATAAGCACTCAGTTCCGAGGAACTAGAGCGCCAAAAAGGACAGAAGAGAAAGTTACAATGGGACAAATTTATGCCGATTTCCATTGACACGCTCGGATCACTCGGAGCTGTCACACTGACATATTTGACAGATATTTTCGGTTCAATTGGACAGATGCATGACAGATGAGATCGATTTCGAGAGCTCCGGGGGTCAATTCTCGAGACCATTCGCTCGTCGAACGTATACGTTCGTGACGTCATGAGCGTAGATTTCTGGAAATTGCTATTCTCGGGGAACGAATAATGAGCGAATACATGAGCTACTCGTTCGTTCGAAAACATCGCTGCTCAACTGTCAAATGTTATTCCATTCAGATCATAGACAACATATCATTCAGATTTAAGATATGAATTGTTTAAAATGAACTTAGGAGGTTCTTTTGTGGGATAATATGAATAATATAATTAATATTGTGGCTGAAAATTTTAGTACAAGAACGTAGCGAGAGGCATTGTAATGAGCAATTTAGTCAATGCCATTTATCAGATGATATGTTTATGCGTTTATTTCATTTAAACGTTTAAACAATGAATTGGTTCGTGATTTGATAGAAAAGATGAGTCCGTTTATCATTCCTCCTAGAAGACTTCATGATTTGGATATAAGGAAACAAAGGTGAGACTGTTTTTCTCAGAAGTGATATTAGGTGTTTATATTATTTTTTATCATTAACATAGGAACTGAATCATTTGATAAGTCCTTTGAGTACCTCTAAATATAAGTCATTCACTACATCCCTTTCCAAGACAAAATGATAGGCGAAGTGAACTTTTACTGAAATTTTTAATTGAAAGTCTCGTATAATGGCACTATACTATTTTCATAGGCTCAACTTCTTCATCATAAGATCATTTTTATATTTTACAGTTTCACTCGGAAATTTGGGTTTCCTGCTGTAATCGATTGTCGTAATGTAGGCATTTTACCCCCTTCTGGAGATAGTGGAGAATATCTGTATGTTAACAGAAAAAAATACCACTCATTGAGTGTACAACTGGTAATAATTTCTATCCTATGTGATATTGTTCATTTTATATATATATGTATTTACTTTTTTAGGATATGCAGCAGTAATTTCAGGATAATGGACGTGAATGCATGTTTTCCAGGAGCAACTCATGATTCATTCATTTGGAATCAATCTAGATGCCAAGATGCCCTTTGTAATCTTTATTTGAGAACAAGAAGATCTTTCTACTTACTGGGTAAACTGTATATATAAATTATATATTAAAGAAGCAGCTTATAATCAATGAAAGTCCATTACTAGAGTAAAGAAAAAACACTTGCACTGAAGAATATCAGGAAAGGAGGGTCTATAGAACCACAACACGTGTTTTGCTAAACAGCATCGAGTGGAAAGTATCTGTTCCACCTGATATAAACCCTCCATTTATGAAAATCTTCAGTGCAAAGTGTTTTTTTTTGTTTACTTTATTCAGAATTGTATTTCAGGTGACTCTGGATATCCACTGAGAACCTGGATTTTCATTCTGATGGTAAACCAGAACCAGGTACACATCAATTCGAATTCAATCAACACCTAAAGCACACTCCTTTGATTGATAGGTGTAATGGTCTACTGAGATGCCCTTCAGGTGCTTATTGGAACATAGGGTGTTACATTACACACCAGAAAAGGCAGTAAAATTAATAAGTGCATGCGTTATGCTTCACAACATATGTATCGAACATTTTATGCCTGACCCAGACATAGGTGATGATCTTCTAGATTATGGAATAAATGCTATTGGCAATGAAAACAACGTGGGAGGAGCTATGGCATGAATCCTGAATTAGTAGAGGAAAGAAATATAGTGATGAATTATTCTAAGAATACATGAAGTAATGAAATAAATATAGGTATCTGGACTTTGTTTTAGTATTTTTTCCATTGTATAATGATATCAAAACGATGACATCCCACATTCTTTAGGGCCGATTTATTCATCCTCTCCGTAAAGTATTTGTTAACTATGTGCTCGTTAAATTAACCGACACCCTTTAAAGTAATAAAATCTATTCATATTTCACAGATGTTCCATAGATTTGCAGATCACTTCGTATAACAGAGAGATTAATAAACAATTATAGAATACTTTCCTTTCGGTAAGGCTACTTGAAAGTTTACAGTGAATATATCGGCCCTTACTCATTGAATACAACAAGTAAATAATTGAAAAAAGAAATATTTTCTCAGAAACAAATTCATCAAATAATAGTAACAAGATCGTTATATGGTTCCATAATAGAAACATTTTGATAAAGAAATAATAGGTATACATAAAATACTATATAAGTCAATACATCTTTATTTTTCATTAAAATTTATTTCAAATTAATTATAACAAACAGCTAATATCGGTTAAACAAACATAATAATATAAGGACACACTTCATTAATAGGTACCTACATATTTTCTGAAATTACTTCTGTCTGAATTATTTCATGTTAAACGCTTTAATCGAATACCTATATGTTCTCGTTCTGCACATACATAATATTTCATAAGGAAATTTACCAGCAATATCTGGATGATTTTGTTTAACGAACGCGGTCTCTGCGACTTTATTACATAATAATGTTTCCTTATTAAAACTCCATTTCAAGCTCTGGCCAACTCAAATAATACTTGAGGTAGTAAGGCATTAAATTCAACCTGCAGGTTTTGTACCTACTTAACATCCTTTTTTGTATGCCTTAATTCAATGCTGAATATTCAATATGTTGGATAAGCAATGTATTTCCATCCTTCATTGGGAATTGTTTCCCAATGTTTTATTATTCCACATTATAAAAGCTGTAGCATAACAATTTAAAGAATTTTTATATTCCTCTTTCTTGCCCAATTCATATTTAAATATATATATATTCTATGGATCGATGATGATCGATCGTTCGTTGAGCGAATACGCTCATAAACGAGTGCAATCGAACGTATAGTTCGTTTTGAGTCAATTCTCGAGCAAATCTTCAACCACAGAACATATCGTTAGGAGAAGTGAGAGCTACATAGAGTTGGATTGGAAGCGTAAAAAGCGACCCCAGGGAGCCGGGTGCAGAACTAAACGTCAGACGCGCCAAATTTAAACTGTGGCGCCTTTTTCAGTTTCACTACAATTTCAAATTTAATTATTATTCCAAGAACTGTAATCTTCAACGATAATTGGATTATCGTTGAAGATAACAGTTCTTCGAAATAAATAATTGCCAAAGTAAATGAAGAAATAACACCTTATTCTGAATTTTTTTTTGGGAAAATAATTTCATCAATTATAATTAATTTATTAATAAAACAATAATTGTTGAATAAGAAACAAGCAGTAAAACACTTTATTTCTGAAAAGGAAAAATATTTTCAAGAAGGTCCTACAGTCAATATAACAAAAAACAAAAACAGTTGGAGGTAAATTATCTGTCAAAAAATTGAAATCACCAGAATTGTTTTTATCTGAAGCAGTGAAGCAGCATTGTGCCTCTACATCAGAAATTTCAAAATCAGGAAAGTGTTCTTCTTGATTAACATAAGAATGATCATGAAAACCTAAGATGTTGGCATGATCATTCTGAACATATTCTTGACTTTCAGAACATGCTTGTGGGGAAAAGTTGTGCTGTGCATAATAATAATGATCTAGAGTGGAAGCATGATTTACAGGAGGCATTGATCGGCAGGCTCCTTTTAACAACCTTGCTTTACTTTACTTGTGTTATAAAAATCAATTTCAACACAGTGATCTTAAACAATCTCAAGATGAAACAGTTTGTGGATTCTGGAATCAAACAAAATTGTTTCCAAGTTTGGCCACTTACATTCGTCAGAAACTTGATAAAGTGCATTCCACTCAATCCAGGATAGTATTGATTCTTGCAAGTAGGGTAATTGCAAGAATACTTTGGTGTCCCGACAAGCATATTGTTAATGAGATTTTATATGTAGCGAGTATACTTAGCTTTTCTCCTTTGATCGATCTATCCTGTCCATGTAAGTCTTAGATGGTCCTTATAGTTGTCGCATTACTGAAAACAATTTCATATAAATTTTAATTGAATTCTTAATTAAATATTAATAATACTCACCTATAATATATATTATAAAACAAGTATTCGTTTATGCTTTTACATATTACAACCATCATAACCATACATTTATTTATTTACTTTATTTGACATATGGTAAAATTGGTAAATAAGGATCCTGTATCCTGTAGAATAATGCTCGAAGCTCCATCTAAGAGCCGGGTGCGAACTATATTACGTCAAAAATAAACTTCCAATTTTAGACCAAAGCTTTCACTTCTCCTAACGATATATTCTGTGTCTTCAACTACTCGCTCCATCGAAAGTGTACGCTCATTTCGAACGAAGAATATAAACTTGGCATCGTGGCAAAATTCATCGAAGAATGTGCTAATCATAGAAATCTAATGTTTATGATCTTGCACACAGAACATATAATATAAGAAGTCACAGATTAACCAGATACGCCACTCCCAGTATTTATGAATGAACTCTGCTGACGCGTAATGTTGACCATGGAATTCTCGGCACCCCCAAATAGTTCCTAGCTCCTAACTAGTTGGGGGTGCCAATAAAATCGCAGATATATGATCACGTGACCTCTCGGCCAATCGCAACTATGGTAGAGGCAGAACGACGTTCATTCATAAATTTATAACAACAAACGGAAAGGTTAGCTAAAATACTCAGCTTATGTACGAAAATTTGTAACTCAAGTGGGATTAATTTAATGAATTTTATAAAGTGTAATGAAGACGTTTAAGATGCAGTTTGTGGCGTATGTGCAAGAAATAAAAGGAATATGATTATTAGTGATTTGTGAAGTTGAGGTTAGAATTTGTGTAAAGAGCGAGAACGTAGTTCATTTCTCTCTGTCATTTTACTACGTCTTCATGGGTAGTAAATCTGAAGGTCAAACCTACGTGCTTCCCGCCAACTGTCGATTGCACTATCTGGTAATCTGTGAAGAAGTGCTACCTGCCTTGTAAACTGTGCGCAACAGTAGTGACATTTATACAATAGATTAGAGAGAGACAAAATAAGTGGAAGTTATTCCATTATGGTTCTAGGGGGTGTCCGCTTGTTGAAGTATATGTCATTTTACAAAGGAATTAGAATGGTGCTCTGTGGTTCGTTTTTTGAATTTTTGGAATTTATATTATTCTGTGTTCGAAAAGAAATATTCTTCAAAATGAAACAAAGCTTTATAAACAATAATTTCTTTATTAAAATAATTTTTACAATTGCATATGTATTAAATATTCCATTAAAGAATAAAACAAGTACATAAATGCCTTACACCTTTTCGAATGTGAATATAATTTAGGTAGCATTTTTCTAGAACAAATTCAGTAGAAATCAGTTATAGCGACATCGAAAGTACCTCATGTTTAGGACGCTATATCCGATAGTCGTTATAAGCAATGTACTATGTGGGTGTAGGGATCTCACCAGGACCTTACCCTTTAGTCGTTATAACTGGTTTCTACTGTAAGTACAATTTGCTTATAGAGAAACTGAAATCCATGACACAATGCAATGAAACAAACAAAATTTTTGACCAACCACAAGTCTTAGATTATTCCAAAACTAGAATACAAATTGGAATTTGATTTACGTTATTTCAAGTTCTTGGAGATATAACTACCAAATTCCCCAACAATTATCTGAATCAAATGTCTATTACAGTTTGATGTTTATGAATTAAAGATAAAAAAATATTTGTGTGTCAACACTCATTCACAACGGTCTTTCAAATATCATTATGATCAGAATTGTCACTTCACTAAATCACAATAACACTGATTCATCTAAGGAGGGAAAGAGGCATCCACGGTCACAATAGACAGTCAAAATCAGGTAGAATCCAGCAATGCAGGATATGACCGTCAATATCACACTTTACTGAAAAAAGAAACAAGTATCATTTTTACATATCAAGTAATAGAAGATGAGTTTTGAAATATAAATATTTCTGATCAATTTGGTCAGGAAGATCTTAATAGGTTGGTTCTATCAGAATTAAGTTAATGTATAATCCTGGTATATCCCTTATCGTTCCTAAAAAAATGCACCTCAGTAAACCATTCACGTTATTTACAATAGTCGAATTTAAGCGAGTAACTGGAGCAGAGCGGTTAAGACATATCTCTTCCTAAACATAACCGATCGGTTATAATAGCAAGGGATTGGTCCTACACGCTCTGTTCCAATTGCTCGCTTAAATTCGACTATTGTGTGCTATAATTAATATCACAGTGAATTTTAGGCTGGAATAGCCAGACATCGTCATTGTGTGAGTTCATCATCTGAGAATTATTAGATGGTGATGGTTGATTTTAAAGCTGGAATTTCCTGACATTCCTAGCTTTCTATTTGACGCTGTATCACTTCCAAACTGATGCGAAATCAGTTCAAACCAGAGAAATAGAGGGAAATTCCGGCTATTTCTCTGGTTCAAACGTATTTCGCATCAGTTTGGAAGTGATACAGCGTCAAATAGAAAGCGCCTATAGTCATACTGTCATGCTCATTGTATGAATGAATCACTTGAGATGATTGAGGCACTGCCTTTTTGTTCAGATGATCCTATAGACAGAGAGCGTTATATTTGAAATCCGATACTGAAAAATGATCAACACATAAGCGAAAATAGTAATATGTTGGCTAGGAAATATTTTACGAATATCATTCCAAGTTTTCTGGATGGAGAGGTCTTTGTGGAAGATTTTTTGCAAACAGGAGCTGAATTGCTGATCTATGAATTTTTGCAAGAAAGATATTAACAAGAATACTTACCATCTTTACGGAACAATGAGCAGCTGAAACTTATCTTCACATGGGCGTTATATTTATTCTTAGTATAACAATCATGGATGCCACAGACTTTGAGCGAAGTTTCGGTAGAAGGATCGAATAGTTTCGGTAGATTCCGTAAAATTTCGGTAGATTTGAAATAACTTCATTTATTTGGTCCGTTTGCACCGAATCGAGCGGTTTTATATCAATATTATGAGAACAAAGTGCTATGTATGTAAATATCTATACACAAAACAATAAATAATAGTGGGAATTTCAATGCATGAAGAAAAAATTAAGTATTTACTACTAGTGCCATCTATCCGCGAAGGGAGTAATAGCAGCGTTGCTTATTCGTTCTCAGCCACAGAATCGTCCGTGACACCTTGAAAAATAGAAATCCAAGTATTATTAAACTATTTTCCCAGGAATCAAATATAAAAATCAATTCATAGTGAAAAATATGAGGTAGTTTATGGCTTAAGAAAAATTCGGTAGAAATTCAATCTTAATCGGTAGATCGGTAGAAAGTTTCAAAATTCGGTAGATCTACCGATATTTCGGTAGCCGTGGCATCCCTGATAACAATACATTCGTGTTCTGCTAAAACGAAAATTATTGCCATTTGCAACAAAAACAAACGCACAAACTAGAAAATCTCGCGTACATCTTGTCAACAAACAGCTTTGCCACTTTTATTTCTCTTTGTCAATTGTCAATATTGTCATGTCATTCATCCATTTGAACCTATCTACGACATACGACATACTTCAAAATAAATGTCAAAATAAGTGGAAACGTATGTCTTGTTTGTTGCCGCTTTTCCCACTGTCGCTTCACCCCCCTGATCAGGGGGGTGAAGCCAGAGTCGAAAAAGTGGAAACATGGACGTACGTCGTATGTCCCCACTTATTTTGTTCGCTTGTCGTAGATATGTTCAGGTGGATGAATGACAATGACATGAGTGTCAGGAATTCATTTACTTCATTCATTCATTCAATTTGGATTTGATTTTTTACGAGTCATCGTGGTGGGTTGTCGCGTTGAAAAGTTTCCCTGATAATTGATTATTTAGCCAATTTATGATACAGATTTCCTTAGTGATCGAAGTAATTCAATTCCTAAGTGTTTGTCTATATTGGGTAACCATTTGTGGTGAGTTAATAACAAACCTATTAATTGTATAAACAAGATGAATAATGTCAGTCCGGGACCTATGGGGTCCCGGTCAATTGATAATTTGTCTCCTAAAGCAAAAAAAACTATAGATAATCTTTCACAAAATTTACTTTCATGGGCGGATTTAGCCGAATTAAGTATGGAAATAACAGAATTAAAAAAGCAAGCAAAAAATAATAATGACCTTGAAATGATTTCAGAACTTGAATCACTATCACAAAACATAGAAGCAATAAAAACTAATACAAAAACTAGCGTAAACAGAGATAAAATTATCTATGAGTATAATTCAAAGGATCTAGGACCTTATGTGGTGTATATTGAGGGTACGAATGGTAATATTGGATATGTACATCCATTAAAGCTGGGAAAATATTTGCATGAGAATAATAATTTTAACTTCAATATCAAAAATATTAAAAGGAAGGGAAAAAATCGAGTAGGAATCGAATTTTCTACAGCCAGCGAGGCTAATCATTTCACTAATCAAGCAAGGTTTGAAGATTGCATCATATATATACCTCCAATTAATATAATTAGTATGGGAGTAATTTCAGATATCGACTTAAGTATTTCGGAAGAGGAAATTAAAAAAAATGCGGAATCCAGGTATGAGATATTAAATGTTAGAAGGTTAAAAAAAAAATCAATAAACAAATTAGATAATAAAATATCCTATGTAGAATCGAAATCTTGCGTATTAACCTTTAGGAGTAAAAATGTTCCAAACAACATAGCTTTATACCATAACCTACTAGAGGTGTCCCAATATGTAAGTCCGGTAGTTCAATGCTATAACTGCCTGATTTATGGGCACACATCTAAATTATGCAAAGGAAAAAAAAGGTGTAATAGATGCGGTCAATATCACGAAAATAATTTATGTGAGAATACGGAAATCGTTTGCTTTCATTGTAAAGAATCTCATCTATCAACGGATAGAAAATGTGAAGAATACGAACGACAAAAACAAATTAAAAACATGATGGCGGTGTATAAGTATACTTATTTTGAAGCTAACATCATCTTAAAAAGAAAAAATAATGATATTAATAATAACTATATTAATACAAAAAACGACATGATAAATTTTCCGCAATTAAAACAAGTCGAAACAATAACACAAAAAAAAGAAGTACCCCCTACTATTGCGCAATATACATATGCACAACAAGCAAGCAAAAATCTAGATAACAAAGAAGAACAGAGAGGAACAAGTGAGCAAAAACGGATTACTACATACAAAACCAAAAACAGACCTCCTAAAAGCAAACCCGGATATAATAAACAAGAGGTGGAAGATTGTTTGCAAAAGTACACCCCTGATTATAAAAAAAACAAACTATCAGATTGGAGGCAACAATCCACAAAAGGGAATGTTGATAATAAACAAAAAACCTCATTTACGGATATGGAAATCTCAGAATATTATACAGAACCAACACAAAACATCATTCCATCCTTTTCTAACTCACCATCCCAAAATAATATAGAATATGAAGATTTAAGCAATGAAATATGTACACAGGCCATGGTACATAAGACTATAAATGATATATAAAAAAAAAAAAAAAAAAAAATTCAATATCAAACATAATAGTAAATAATCGATTAGTATTATAGTATTGAATAAAATAAAATATATAACGGTATTAAATATAATCCCAAACAAAAAAAAAATCAATAATAATAAACAAGGTATACCAATAATAATAGTAATCAGGTTCCTAATAACAGATTGAATCAATGGATTATAAACAGGTAAAAATACTGCAGTGGAATATTAGATCTATTAATACGAATATGCTTGATTTTTTGGGAAAACTACAACAATTTAATCCAGAAGTGGTCGCTTTATCCGAGACCTTTCTACTTAAAAATAAAAAAGTTAAAATCCCTAACTATGACATCTTACGAGAAGACAGAGAGGATGGGAAAGGAGGTATAGCCATGCTGATTAGGAAGAATATTATTTATGAACAGGTAGCAATACATATGAGTGGGTGTCCCTCCAGGTTTCAATATCAGGCAATTCGAATAAAAGAAATAACAATTGCAAGTATTTATAACCCACCGAATATAAAATTGAAACTTAGCGATTTGAAACAATTGATGGAACAGTTGGGAGATAAATTTATGGTTATAGGTGATTATAATGCACAGAGTCCAAGATGGGGATCAGACAGAGGTAATTTAAACGGTAGAGTTGTTGAAGATTTTTTGGATCAGGAAGACATACATATTTTAAATGATGGTACAGTGACCAGATATACACCGCCACATGAAGGAGATAGTGCTCCAGATTTGAGCATTTGTTCATCGAATATAGCTAATAACTGTATGTGGAAGGTATTTTTCGATCCAGCACAGAGTGATCACTATCCCATTATCATCGATATTAATAGGGTAAATAATACGGAGGATGTTAATCTTTATTTTTCCACCAAAAGGTATAAAACGGACGAAGCGGATTGGTATAAGTATAATAACAGAATAGAGTCAGATCTAGAAATCTCGGATATAAGAACCTTGGAACATTTCAACAAAATTCTAGTTGATAGTGCAGAGGAATATATTCCACGTAAAAAGACAACACGTAATACAAAGTACAGAAGTATTTGGTGGGATATAGAATTAAACAATATGGTAGAGTTACGAAGAAACACGCTTAAAGAATACATTGAGAATCCGACAAAAGAAAATTTCATTAGAGCTAACAATATAAGATCGAAAGTCAAAGCAGTCATGAAAGAGAAAAAAAATAAATCTTTTACAAAATTCTGCGAAAACATAAATTTTCTGCCTTTGTCTACAGCATGGAAATCGATTAGGAAGTTCAAAAGCCAAGAGGGAACGTACAGCATACAGAATCTGCCGACCACGGAAATATTGGAGGAACTGATGAATAATCTATCAACAGGAAATAATAGGAGCGCACAAATAACAAGTGAAGGAAATGTGGAAAATAGTAGGTCGAGTCCTTTCAAAATTTCAGAATTAGAATTAGTGTTGAAAAATAGTAATAATACCTCCCCAGGCCTAGACTCGATAACGTTTAATATGTACAGCAATCTAAGTAAAAAAACAAAAAATAAATTTCTGGATATTATGAATGAAATATTGAGGAATCCAAGTTATATAGGAAACCAAAATAAAATATTAATTCTACCCTTCAATAAACCCAATAAGCCCTTAGTAAATGCAGATAGCCTTAGGCCAATCGCCCTTTCCTTGTGTAGTATCAAAATTCTGGAAAGTATGATCAAAAATAGAATTGAAAACATAGTGGAAAAAAATTTGCAACAAAATAAATTAATGTTTGGTTTCAGGAGAATGAAATCAGTAAATGACAGTCTGATATTTCTGACTTCGAGGGTATATAATGGATTTGCGGAGAATAAATTTACAGTGGTCGTTTTCTTGGACATCAAAGGGGCATACGATAATGTCAATATAGATAAGCTGATACAGGATATGCAAGATATAAATTTGCCATCCGATATGGTAAAACTGATTTCACAACTACTCAAAAACAGGGAAATGTATATAAGATGCTCAAGGGAGAATAAGAATATGGGCCCATTTTACAATAATAAGGGTCTCCTACAGGGTTCAAAATTGAGCCCAATGTTGTTTAACCTGTATATGAAAGATATAATTAAATGTAGGTCCAAGGGCGTACAGATTGGACAGTATGCAGACGACAAGTATGTGATTTGTTCTGGGTCAGAGATAGGATCAATATACGAAAAAATTTCCGAAACTTTGGATAACATCAATCAGTTCCTTATTGACAGAAGCCTAAATATTGCCCCAGACAAGTCCTATGCTATGTTGTTTGCAAGAAGAAAGACCCCGAACGTGTTGCCCTGTTTCAGAGTTAATAATAGGGATATATTGTGGAAAAAGCAGATAAAATATTTAGGTGTTATCCTAGACCCAAAATTAAATTGGACTCCACAAATAGAACAAACGAACAGTAAAGCCAAAAAGGGAATAGATGTAATGAAAGTCTTGTGTAGGACCTGGTGGGGAGCCCAACCTCGAAGTTTGTTGACAATATACAGAGCGTTAGTCAGATCACACCTCGACTATGGATCAATGATATATGGTGCAAGCCCTAGACGTAACATAGATAAGATGAATACGGTACAATATCAGGGAATAAGAACTGCAATGGGCTATATGAGATCAACACCAATCAATGTAATATTGGCTGAAAGCGGCGAACTGCCCTTGGAAAAGAGAAGAAAACTATTAGCGTCAAGATATATATTGAAAAACTTTCAAATTAAAAATAATATCATAATGAAACAGATAACTAAGATGAACACGCATCAACATTTCTGGAATCGTAAGTATAAACCAGCTTATTTAACAGCTTTTGAGGAGAACAAAACGTATGAAAGTAATGTATACAGCGCGGAGCAAATCCCCTTTTTCGCGTTAGATTATTCACATCAGGCCGCACAATGTGACATAATAATTCCAAATCTAGTTAAAAACGATATTTCAACAAAAGTCAAATTTAATGACCTATGTGAAAACAAATTTAAAAATTTCCAGACCTTCTACACAGATGCGTCGTTGAAATGTAAGGACAATATTGTTGAGGTTGGCATTGGAATTTATTCACCCACCTTGCCCTTGCAATATAATAGAAAGTTACCAGCATATTGGTCCATTTTTTCAGCGGAAATGTTGGCTATAGGTAAGGCATTATCATTTATTCAGAACGAAAACATATCCAGGGCAGTTATATTTTCTGATTCGTTAAGCGCACTGTGGAAGTTGAAGAACTGGAAATTGGACTCATCAATAGATACAATCACAGTAACGGTAAAACGTATATGGGCAGAATTAATTGAAGAAGGGAAAATAATAAAAGGGGTATGGGTACCAAGTCATACTCAAATTGAAGGTAATGATAGAGCAGACCAACTGGCAAATCAGGGTAGACAGAGTGGTGAAATGTTGAATTATAGGGGAGGACCGCAATTGATATATGGTATTGTGCGGGGGAATGTAAGGAAGAAATGGATTGAGGAATTGGAGGTTTGGGGACGAAATAAGGGAAGAACATACACTCATATGCGGAATAGGGATAAAAACGATGAATTAGGAAACCCATATAACTTAATTAAATGTAATATACCTAGAAAACAGATAACAACGATGATGAGGTTAAGATCAGGACATTGTATGTCTCCTGAACATTTGAACCGAATTAAGGTAAAAAATACACCAGATTGTGAGTGTGGGGAATTGGGTTCTTTGATGCATATTTTCTTGGGCTGTGCCTTGAATGTGCACAATATAAGTGTCCTATATACAAAGCTCGAAAGCTTCAAATTTCAGAGACCAATTAATTTGACAGAGGTAATTTTTTCAGAAAATATAGAAGTGGTTCAGGTTATGAACGAGTTCTTGCAACATTCAAACATTAAAATATGACAAAAACTGTAGTAAAATTTAATTCATGATTTTTTTTATTCTTGCATACAGAGGATGGCAATGATCTTGTTTGTTCAATGATAATCCTACTAACTAATATATGTGATTCCTGATGCGATAAAATAATCCCAACCTCATTCCTGATACCTGTGGGTTTGCAGGGTGGGAGATAACGAAAATAGTCAGAGAAGTGTCAAGAGAATTTGAAAATCCGTAAACCATAAACTATCTGGGTACATGCTACTGCGGACCCATGGATCCATTGGAGGTTTCAGTGGATGGAGAAATTGAATGAATGAATGAATTCATTCAATTTCTCCATCCACTGAAACCTCCAATGGATCCATGGGTCCGCAGTAGCATGTACCCAGGGGGTCTATTCTCGACCATTCGCAATTTGCACAATCGTTCGCATCTGCCACCTTTGCGAGTGATATGGGTCTGTTGGTATTCTTGACCGTGCGCACAGCGTTCGAACGTTCGTATATTACAACGAGTGGTGTTGGGTACTCGCAGAAGGTTTGCGACGGCTGCAACCATAGAATTGATCAAAATTCGGTAATTCTATGGCCATTTCTAAATTTGAAATCTAGTTTGATTTGTTGTTGTTGACTTGTTGATGTGTTGATGTGTGACGTGAGAAGAAGGGTGAACAATTTATAAATGGACGATTTGCTATACTTAGCCAATTTGGAATCACTGGAAATCGCTGAACAACCGAGTGAAAATGGATATTGGGAGGAATTAATTTATGTCGGTGTTGCAATCCTCCGTATCGAGGTCAATAGAAGAAGTGAGCATTGCTCTGAATGAACCCCAAGTTTTCAATAGATGGGTTCATTTTCCAAGAAATATTGAAGAACTCAATATAGTAAGAATGGGGTATGTATTCATTTAAATTCCAAATATTTTTGTGATAACCATGATTGTTTGTCTGAGTAACTAATGATAATAATCTTTCAGATTCTATGAAAAATTTAATTTTCCTGGAGTTGTTGGCTGTGTAGATTTTACACATGTAGCCATTTTTCCACCGAAGATGACCAAAGCCCAGAGCATGTTTATGTAAATCGAAAAGGATATCATTCGATCAATGTCCAACTGGTTAGTACATACTTGAAAAACTCAATACTCTACATTTTGACTTTCATTATTATTAGTTTTAGATATGTGATAGTACGCTGAGGATAACAAATGTGAATGCCCGATACCCAGGGAGCACACATGATGCATTCATTTCGGTCAATTCCAATATTTTAAATGTACTCACAAACTTACATGACAGAGGACATAGAAATTACTATCTTTTGGGTAAAAAAATATTCATCGGATTGAAATTCTTTATATATTTAATACATTCTTTTCTATTAAGTGATTCCGGATATCCTCTTAGAACGTGGCTTTCGACACCACTGGAAGCTAAACCTATCAGGAATACCCCTGAATTTAACTACAATATGGCGCATAAGAAAACTAGAGGTTTAATTGAGAGATGCAATGGCATTCTTAAGATGAGATTTAGGTGTCTCCACAAGCATCGATCATTACATTATAACCTGCTGTAGCATGTAGAATAATTAATGCCTGTGTTGTTATTCATAATATGTGCATCGAATATAATACTCCAATGCCAGAGGTGGAGGACGGTATGGAGTTGGGAATAATTTTTACCGAAAATTATGATAATAACGTCCAAAATGCAGTAGCTGGAGTGAATCTCGGACTTGCTGCAGGAAGAAGTGTTAGAACTAACTTAATTAATACCATTTATAGGAATACCTAGACTGGATTGCTATGAGCTATGATCTCATTTAAATTCACATATCTAAATATTTTAATATGAATAAAACTCAAAATAATTAAATGTCTTTCTTTCCCTGCCCATTGTTTTGATTTTGAGAGTAGACAAAAATGTAATCAGTATAATTATGATGATGACTCAAGGTCAGAGCTATATTAGCTGACAGATGTAAGAAAATAGATATTAGCATTCGTAAAATTACCTATTGATTAATTTTTTTGAAAAAACTTTCTTGTGTTTCTGCTAATAATAGAAATTGTAATCATTAAAGGATACTATGAGAGGTATATTCATTATTAAATGGAGATTTTCGTTAAGTGTCTGACGAAGAAGTCTAATATACACTCTGAAACATTACGATATAATTATTCTTTCATCGTTGATGTTGTTTCGTTATTGTTTGTTGAGCAACTTTGTTCGATTGATTGTTTCTGACAAATCTGTGTTTTTTATGCAGAAGCGAAATAATACATTTTTTATTTCATAGATATTTTTCAGAGTTTGTGAGAGAAAACCCAGAAAGAAACCATTTAATAATAGAAATTGTCTTTGTTCACTTGGAATAACTTTATTAACTATCATTATTATTATTTAGGATCGACTAAGCATTTCAAGTTTGTTCCGATAGTAATCAGCCTTCAACTGTTTTTTTGCTGTAAAGTTATTCTAAATGTCTCTGCTGTATATTGATTAGTGATTTTCTTGGTGACTTTGGAAATTTTGCCTTTGTAGCACTATTTTCCCAGATAGCACACACACGTTATATGGATGTTCTTAGAAGATACCGCCAGAATGTTCAAATATTCATAGAATATCCTCACAACAGACCCCACACATTCTTAGAACATTCCATGCACTATTAAGTGAGAGAGGAACTCTGGTTCTATACAGGTTCTATGAATGTTCTCCCGAATATTCTAGAACCTTCTAGGAATGTTCTTGACAATATTTCAGGCATATTCTTGAGAATATTCCAGGTACATTTCAAAAAATCTCCTATTAATATTACTCCAAATATTCTATGGAGATTCCCACTCATTCTAGAAATATTCCCAGAATATACTTTAATTCCGAGAATATTTGGTTGAATTTATAAATTCATTGGTATTATTAATTCCTGCCGCATTCCCTGCGGGAATTAATAATACCGAACTCCAACTGAAAAACTAAAAAAAAATTGTGTTCAACGATAAATTAACGGTATTGAATGCTTTTTTGTTATAATTCAATTTTAAATTAAAATGTTTTGTAAATTTAGTCAAACTTTGAGATTTCATAGACTCATCACATTGAATGGTTATGAAATTCTTATTTAATTTTCGTAATCCCATAAAAAATCATCAGAATGCTGATTCTGAGCATAAGCCTAGTTTTTTCACAAAAAATATAATAATATTATTCGAGGTCAAACAACACTAATCCATTTTATAATAATACATAATTCAAGTCATCAGTTTTATTTTTAGGAAGACATTTCCTGAAATAAATTCAAAAGAATAATAACAAAATATTTTGTTTATAAAAAAAATAATATTCGCGAGATTATCTTCTCCATCATTTTTGGCTACCAACCAGCCTTTTGGTTTCAAAATCAGAGATTCTGGAAGAGAAGAAATGAAATATTACTAGGCACCTTGAATAATTTAATAGTTTTCAGTGTAAACCCAGATCAGAATGAAATACAAGGCAACAAACCAAATTTTAGCTAGTAGAATAATCAAAAAATATTGCTTCATGGTATGAATGATATTGAGTACAACTAATATTCTTACCTTCACTAGATTATAGTTTTGAGGTCTAATTTCTGGAACTTTTCCTCCTTCTGTTTCGCCTTAACCAACCAGTCCTTAATTACCAATTCCGCATCAGACTCTGTAATCTTTCGATGAATGTTCATCACAGATTCTGTAAAATATGAGAGATAATTCAAATATGTATTAATGTATTTTAGTTATCGCAATAATTCCAAGTAAAGCGATTTCGGTAAAATATCTTGACTAGTTATTCTATCAAACATTGCTTCTTCATAGAAATATATTTCTTATCTTATCTATCTTATAGAACATAGTAAATTCTTCGAAAATTCTTACCTATCACTATTTCGGAAAAAATCAATGCCGAAAAATTATCCTTCTTCTTAAATCCTAACCAGCTAGAGTTCATAGCAAGAGCATTTGTCATCAACCTTTCCTTTTGTTATCACTTTGTGTTTAGGCCCCCAATTTTTGACAACTCGTAAACCTAAAACAACAACCGAAATGTAACATAAATAATAATATGTATGCTGTGGACTTATCTAATCCTATATGTTAGATAGGAGTATACATTATTAATTTCCAGGAGAATTTCATACAATAATTTCGAGGATTTTTATATGTGAACAAATTTGATAACCAGTAATGTGGTAGTATCAATGAATTTTCTAGAGAACAAAAATCTATTTGAATGTAACATTTGGATACATCACACAAATCAAAATCTTGAAACTTACCACTTTTGTTTTAATTTCCTCAAGGTCTAAATTACTATTTCTCCAATTTTTGTAATACGTTGTAATATTTAATAGGAAAATCAAACTTTTCTTCAAAATTGATTGATTCTTCAGTTGGTACATGATCATTATTATTAAGATCATTTCTCGATAATCTGCAGCAACCTCTACAGATGTGAAATATATCGCTATCAGCCCTGGCATAATAACTTCTGAATGAAATTTCTTAGCAGTTCTTTTCCCATATTTCCAGATCTTATAGGATTCGTACTTCGAAACAACTATTTGGAAATCATATAACGAAATCACAATAATGCGACTGTGAGGTGAATAATTGAATTTGTATTTTTTGGTAGTAATAACTGTTTGTTTTCAAAGTAATTATCCCAGCATTGTGCTATTAGATATGAACTCTTTATTAGCAAAAATGCATGAATGTCTTGTAGGTTGTGGTATATAATAATCCAAATATGTTGCAATATCCATATATGTGATTGGAGGAACACCATCAATTGAATTATCCACTATCCAGATCAGAAACATTCAATGTTGAAGGATCTAAGCCGTTAATTAATCCCAACTTTATTATATGTATATCTGTAATAAAATCAAATGTAAACACATGATGAAGGTACCTACTTTTTTTCGAACCTACCGTTCAGCAAAGTCTCCGTTGTTCAACAATAGTCTTTTCAGATATTCATTCTCCATTTCAATATAGTTTAAACAGCAGAAAAGCTCCGGAATAAGTCAATGAACTCTATAAAATAACCAACGACCTCAACACGTAACTTATTTGTTGTTTATTACAAAGAACCATCAAAGGATCAAAGATTAAAGAACCGCCATATTGGTTCACGTTACGTCACGTCACATGATGTATGATGATTCCAGGATGCGAATTGTGAAATTAATAGGTTTGTTCCAAGAACAAAATTTGGACCGTTCAGTGTACCGTACAAGGGACGGTTTGAATCGTGTTTTTGCGCAGGTCAGTGTTATGTACGGTACGAAGGACTGGTTCATAATTTGATGTTCTTGGAACGCTTTTGTGCACCGACGAATGACGCTTTCTTGAAATTTGATGATCACGCATATCATCGGAAGAAAGCTTATTTGAGGCTATGGTATTTACCGATTATACCTGTCTTACACATAAATTATTTGCTATTCTAGGTATTCCTTACAAACCTGGCCTCACATTTTCTATTTCAGAATAATTTTTGTCATTTTGATTCCCATCGATATGAGTTTCAACTCTGTCGACATTAAATAGTAGGTAGGTAGGTCTTTACTTCTAGCCAAATTATGAGGCACGCAAGAAGTCATTACAAAATGGACAATTAAATTAATATTTCTCAATTTAACAGATACGGTTAACTGAATTTTTGTTTGAATGTTTGAAAACAATGTTCAATAAAATTTTTACACACCTAGAAGTTTCAAAAGTAAATATTGCAGTGATTCAGCCTTTACTATATGGTAATTGATCATAATGAAAAAACAACACTGTTAAATTTACTACGTTTTTTCTATTAAAATAATTACAAATATTATTGCTACTGTAGTTTTGAACTTTCTTTCATCATCAGATAGAGTTAAAAAGTGAATAAAAAGTACAATAATTATCCTTCCAATATGACGGTAGGTGGTATTGAAACAGGTAGAAAAGGTTTTAGGTATATGCTGGTATCGAGGAAGTACATCTCAATTGCAAAGGGATTATTGCATTTTTGAATTTTATAAGGATTGAAAACTACTATTCAAAGATTTCGAATATTGGTGATCTATATAAATCAGTCTGATTCTTAAATATCATAGAAACCTTTTGTACCTGTTTAATTCCTAACTACTATCAGATTGTAAGAATAGTTGTACATTTTATTCACTTTTCAAAATGAACGAAAGTTCTGAATTGCAGTAACACGAATATTTGTAATTATTTTGATAGTATGTAGTAAATGCAACAGTGTTGTTTTTCCGAAAGTAAATAATCATAAATCAACAGCATCAAATCAACGAATATCGAAACCAATAACAAACAGACAACTGTCAAAATAGGAAGATATAGAAATTGCGCAGGTCGGTACAAAACCAGCCCAAACGATCCCTGCCTCCGACCAAGTATCGATTTGACCGTACACTGTACGGTACAGTGAACGATCCACAAAGTTCTTGGAACACAAGACCCGATCAAGAAATCGTACAGTGAATCGTACAGAAACACTGTTGGAACGCTTTTACATCACTGCGCAGTTGGTGGACCGTTCACTGTACGGTTTCGGCCGCTCTTGGAACAAACCTAATAAATATCTGTAGGCTGGGCTGGTAACAAGAGCCAGGAGCGTGTTCTGATAGCCGAAGTAATCGGTCAGGGTTGGAAGATTAGGGAAAAATATTCGGCTTGAAAAGCTCTTCATCTATTTGAATCAGAACTTTACTGATTAACTTTCACTAGTGAAAATATACCGAGCCAACACCTCCTAAAAGGATGTAGGAGGTGTTGACCGAGCTTATGAACAATAGATATAAAAATTTCTATAGCATCGAAAAGC
The DNA here is from genome assembly GCA_937662695.2 of Halyzia sedecimguttata. Classification (NCBI taxonomy): domain Eukaryota; kingdom Metazoa; phylum Arthropoda; class Insecta; order Coleoptera; family Coccinellidae; genus Halyzia; species Halyzia sedecimguttata. The sequence continues at coordinate 13,053,828 of OW569413.2, forward strand.
CTCTGAGGTGAAGTAGTAAAGTCAAATGTTACACTACACTATTAAATTAACCATAAATCTCAAAATGATCCCACGCGACGCAATGATCAAAGAACATTCTGAGGAGGTTCTTATTATATTCCACAAGGATCTTACCAAATACTGAAATAAACTACAACTCCTATGAATATTCTCTAAGGATATTCTAGTAATGTTCTTCATATCATATGATATGGATATCATTTTTGAAATGTGATCAGAACGTTTACTGAAGGACATTCCTTGAATATTCTAGATGTTATACGACGATGCATGGAAAGTTCTATTAGAATATTCTAAAGTATGAACGTTCAGAAGCTAGATATCACATTCTCAGAATGTTGTGTGCTATCTGGGTTGCTACACGAAGTCGACCACCTCCACAACTATTCAGCATGTTGGTTATTTCACACCAGAGTGTTTGAGCATCCTTCATAGTGAAATTGTTGGAAAATTTTCTCCATAATAACAAATTATAATCTCACAATACCAAACTAATAGCACACAACAACGAACCAAATACAAAAACCTAGCTAGCCGAACATTCAAAACTCGCGCTAGGACTGTCAACTGTTAAATTTAAGACCCTTTTGAACTACCATTCCCATTATTTGCAATGTTGCCAGGTATATTTGCAGCTGCGAATGATACCGTTCGCATGGGATTGCGAAGGGTTGTCAAGAATACCATTTTTCGAACGTATGCGCAAATCGACCATTCGCAGCCATGCGTATGCGTGTAGTTGCGAATGATGTCGAGAATAGACCCCCAGATAGTTTATGGTTTACGGATTTTCAAATTCTCTTGACACTTCTCTGACTATTTTCGTTATCTCCCACCCTGCAAACCCACAGGAATCAGGAATGAGGTTGGGATTATTTTATCGCATCAGGAATTACATATATTAGTTAGTAGGATTATCATTGAACAAACAAGATCATTGTCATCCTCTGTATGCAAGAATAAAAAAAATTATGAATTAAATTTTACTACAGTTTTTGTCATATTTTAATGTTTGAATGTTGCAAGAACTCGTTCATAACCTGAACCACTTCTATATTTTCTGAAAAAATCACCTCTGTCAAATTAATTGGTCTCTGAAATTTGAAGCTTTCGAGCTTTGTATATAGGACACTTATATTGTGCACATTCAAGGCACAGCCCAAGAAAATATGCATCAAAGAACCCAATTCCCCACACTCACAATCTGGTGTATTTTTTACCTTAATTCGGTTCAAATGTTCAGGAGACATACAATGTCCTGATCTTAGCCTCATCATCGTTGTTATCTGTTTTCTAGGTATATTACATTTAATTAAGCTATATGGGTTTCCTAATTCATCGTTTTTATCCCTATTCCGCATATGAGTGTATGTTCTTCCCTTATTTCGTCCCCAAACCTCCAATTCCTCAATCCATTTCTTCCTTACATTCCCCCGCACAATACCATATATCAATTGCGGTCCTCCCCTATAATTCAACATTTCACCACTCTGTCTACCCTGATTTGCCAGTTGGTCTGCTCTATCATTACCTTCAATTTGAGTATGACTTGGTACCCATACCCCTTTTATTATTTTCCCTTCTTCAATTAATTCTGCCCATATACGTTTTACCGTTACTGTGATTGTATCTATTGATGAGTCCAATTTCCAGTTCTTCAACTTCCACAGTGCGCTTAACGAATCAGAAAATATAACTGCCCTGGATATGTTTTCGTTCTGAATAAATGCTAATGCCTTACCTATAGCCAACATTTCCGCTGAAAAAATGGACCAATATGCTGGTAACTTTCTATTATATTGCAAGGGCAAGGTGGGTGAATAAATTCCAATGCCAACCTCAACAATATTGTCCTTACATTTCAACGACGCATCTGTGTAGAAGGTCTGGAAATTTTTAAATTTGTTTTCACATAGGTCATTAAATTTGACTTTTGTTGAAATATCGTTTTTAACTAGATTTGGAATTATTATGTCACATTGTGCGGCCTGATGTGAATAATCTAACGCGAAAAAGGGGATTTGCTCCGCGCTGTATACACTACTTTCATACGTTTTGTTCTCCTCAAAAGCTGTTAAATAAGCTGGTTTATACTTACGATTCCAGAAATGTTGATGCGTGTTCATCTTAGTTATCTGTTTCATTATGATATTATTTTTAATTTGAAAGTTTTTCAATATATATCTTGACGCTAATAGTTTTCTTCTCTTTTCCAAGGGCAGTTCGCCGCTTTCAGCCAATATTACATTGATTGGTGTTGATCTCATATAGCCCATTGCAGTTCTTATTCCCTGATATTGTACCGTATTCATCTTATCTATGTTACGTCTAGGGCTTGCACCATATATCATTGATCCATAGTCGAGGTGTGATCTGACTAACGCTCTGTATATTGTCAACAAACTTCGAGGTTGGGCTCCCCACCAGGTCCTACACAAGACTTTCATTACATCTATTCCCTTTTTGGCTTTACTGTTCGTTTGTTCTATTTGTGGAGTCCAATTTAATTTTGGGTCTAGGATAACACCTAAATATTTTATCTGCTTTTTCCACAATATATCCCTATTATTAACTCTGAAACAGGGCAACACGTTCGGGGTCTTTCTTCTTGCAAACAACATAGCATAGGACTTGTCTGGGGCAATATTTAGGCTTCTGTCAATAAGGAACTGATAGATGTTATCCAAAGTTTCGGAAATTTTTTCGTATATTGATCCTATCTCTGACCCAGAACAAATCACATACTTGTCGTCTGCATACTGTCCAATCTGTACGCCCTTGGTCCTACATTTAATTATATCTTTCATATACAGGTTAAACAACATTGGGCTCAATTTTGAACCCTGTAGGAGACCCTTATTATTGTAAAATGGGCCCATATTCTTATTCTCCCTTGAGCATCTTATATACATTTCCCTGTTTTTGAGTAGTTGTGAAATCAGTTTTACCATATCGGATGGCAAATTTATATCTTGCATATCCTGTATCAGCTTATCTATATTGACATTATCGTATGCCCCTTTGATGTCCAAGAAAACGACCACTGTAAATTTATTCTCCGCAAATCCATTATATACCCTCGAAGTCAGAAATATCAGACTGTCATTTACTGATTTCATTCTCCTGAAACCAAACATTAATTTATTTTGTTGCAAATTTTTTTCCACTATGTTTTCAATTCTATTTTTGATCATACTTTCCAGAATTTTGATACTACACAAGGAAAGGGCGATTGGCCTAAGGCTATCTGCATTTACTAAGGGCTTATTGGGTTTATTGAAGGGTAGAATTAATATTTTATTTTGGTTTCCTATATAACTTGGATTCCTCAATATTTCATTCATAATATCCAGAAATTTATTTTTTGTTTTTTTACTTAGATTGCTGTACATATTATACGTTATCGAGTCTAGGCCTGGGGAGGTATTATTACTATTTTTCAACACTAATTCTAATTCTGAAATTTTGAAAGGACTCGACCTACTATTTTCCACATTTTTTTCACTTGTTATTTGTGTGCTCTTATTATTTCCTGTTGATAGATTATTCATCAGTTCCTCCAATATTTCCGTGGTCGGCAGATTCTGTATGCTGTACGTTCCCTCTTGGCTTTTAAACTTCCTAATCGATTTCCATGCTGTAGACAAAGGCAGAAAATTTATGTTTTCGCAGAATTTTGTAAAAGATTTATTTTTTTTCTCTTTCATGACTGCTTTGACTTTCGATCTAATATTGTTAGCTCTAATGAAATTTTCTTTTGTTGGATTCTCAATGTATTCTTTAAGCGTGTTTCTTCGTAACTCTACCATATTGTTTAATTCTATATCCCACCAAATACTTCTGTACTTTGTATTACGTGTTGTCTTTTTACGTGGAATATATTCCTCTGCACTATCAACTAGAATTTCGTTGAAATGTTCCAAGGTTCTTATATCCGAGATTTCTAAGTCTGACTCTATTCTGTTATTATACTTATACCAATCCGCTTCGTCCGTTTTATACCTTTTGGTGGAAAAATAAAGATTAACATCCTCCGTATTATTTACCCTATTAATATCGATGATAATGGGATAGTGATCACTCTGTGCTGGATCGAAAAATACCTTCCACATACAGTTATTAGCTATATTCGATGAACAAATGCTCAAATCTGGAGCACTATCTCCTTCATGTGGCGGTGTATATCTGGTCACTGTACCATCATTTAAAATATGTATATCTTCCTGATCCAAAAAATCTTCAACAACTCTACCGTTTAAATTACCTCTGTCTGATCCCCATCTTGGACTCTGTGCATTAAAATCACCTATAACCATAAATTTATCTCCCAACTGTTCCATCAATTGTTTCAAATCGCTAAGTTTCAATTTTATATTCGGTGGGTTATAAATACTTGCAATTGTTATTTCTTTTATTCGAATTGCCTGATATTGAAACCTGGAGGGACACCCACTCATTTGTATTGCTACCTGTTCATAAATAATATTCTTCCTAATCAGCATGGCTATACCTCCTTTCCCATCCTCTCTGTCTTCTCGTAAGATGTCATAGTTAGGGATTTTAACTTTTTTATTTTTAAGTAGAAAGGTCTCGGATAAAGCGACCACTTCTGGATTAAATTGTTGTAGTTTTCCCAAAAAATCAAGCATATTCGTATTAATAGATCTAATATTCCACTGCAGTATTTTTACCTGTTTATAATCCATTGATTCAATCTGTTATTAGGAACCTGATTACTATTATTATTGGTATACCTTGTTTATTATTATTGATTGATTTTTTTTTTGTTTGGGATTATATTTAAAACCGTTATATATTTTATTTTATTCAATACTATAATACTAATCGATTATTTATTATTATGTTTGATATTGAATTTTTTTTTTTTTTTATATATCATTTATAGTCTTATGTACCATGGCCTGTGTACATATTTCATTGCTTAAATCTTCATATTCTATATTATTTTGGGATGTTGAGTTAGAAAAGGGTGGAATGATGTTTTGTGTTGGTTCTGTATAATATTCTGAGATTTCCATATCCGTAAATGAGGTTTTTTGTTTATTATCAACATTCCCTTTTGTGGATTGTTGCCTCCAATCTGATAGTTTGTTTTTTTTATAATCAGGGGTGTACTTTTGCAAACAATCTTCCACCTCTTGTTTATTATATCCGGGTTTGCTTTTAGGAGGTCTGTTTTTGGTTTTGTATGTAGTAATCCGTTTTTGCTCACTTGTTCCTCTCTGTTCTTCTTTGTTATCTAGATTTTTGCTTGCTTGTTGTGCATATGTATATTGCGCAATAGTAGGGGGTACTTCTTTTATTTGTGTTATTGTTTCGACTTGTTTTAATTGCGGAAAATTTATCATGTCGTTTTTTGTATTAATATCCCGTATAACAATTCGTTATCGGCCGAATATTTCGTTATCCGATCGTAACGACTGAATAACTTTCTAATGTTAAAGCAAAACTCTATCGATTCTATATCCAAACTTTAAAGATAATCTGTATACATTATAGCGATCCCTAATATATAAATTCGACAAAGACTAGGTAAAGATCTTGCAAACAATATCTGTATCGATAATCGATATCTAATCGCTACGCATTCAGTAAGAAAATCGCTAACGGTTATCTTTAATCCCTCTGTAAAGAATATATAACGATATTCGAAGATATTCCTATATCAAAAAACTTTATAGGTTCTATACTATCCCGTGATTAAATTCTTTATCGAAAATTCACGATGAATCGACAGACAATAGATACAGTTTTCAGAGGAATATAATATACTTCTACCAGATATATACTCTGCGTCTACTCTACTGTACTCTCTGCATTCCTTTCAGTAATGAAATGTAAATCTCACATGCCAAACGCATACAACGCGTTGTCGCGTTGACATTTTATGATATTACAATATTTAATACTTTTTAATTTAATACACACTACACAGGAACAGATCATTCTTGAAATCGGGATTGTCCTACTGTTCATAGTTTTTCTATATATGTAGTGTAATTTTGGCACTCATTACACTAAGTTCATTTTTAATTCTACAACAAGGACATATTTTGTTTTCTTTCCGTCCATTGGGTCGAAAATGGTCAGGCAAGTTTATTCGAATAAAGCTCATGATAATATAAATATAGATCACTAACAATAGGTATTATATAATCAGTAATCAGCTAATCACTTACAGGTAATGTGAGAACTCTTATGTATCACAGCTTAGTACTGTGATCACTGGAGGGAAAGTTATTGTTTATGTTTATGCCTTCAATAACTGTGGTAACAAATCAAAAGAAATTATGATACGTAGTATTGATTATAGCGTTTGAGTGAAAAATGTAGAATAAAGTGAAGTTCTTACACTGATATTCCTTCCACAGAATTCCTTCATCGTATCATTATTAAGGTCATTTGCATTATTTATTATTTTTTTTTAGGATTTAATCGTGAATATTCAGTCTCCGATCGTCAGTTATATCGCATTATTTTATTATGTGTATCCATTGCACCCATCAGACGTTAAAATGCACGCACTTGCGATATCCTACAACAAGGTTAGTGGATGGATGAATTGGTAAGGTGGTGGTCAGATCGACAATTGGAGGTAAGGTATGCAGGTTCGAATCCAAATGAGGAACGAAAATTTAATTTAATACGTTAATTCAGTACAATTGTAATAGGGGTTAAATGAGAGGATGATTGAGTTATCCGAACGATGAAACGCAGAAAATATAAGAAAAACATTCAAAATTATGTTTTTCCACCGTAATTCTTATTAATTCTTGCTCCCAAAATAGGTATCTGTTCGATAAAGAATTTCTGTATTAAAACTTTACCGTTTGGATGATAGTTTTTCGTTATTTGATCTGTATCAAAGGAGTAGAGGTTTTTGATAACGTTTTGTTGCTGGTTCAGATAACGATTTTTCGTTAGCGTACCGGACATTCAGATATTCTACCTGTAACGAATCGATAACGAATTGTTATACGGGATAGTTATTATTAATATCATTATTTTTTCTTTTTAAGATGATGTTAGCTTCAAAATAAGTATACTTATACACCGCCATCATGTTTTTAATTTGTTTTTGTCGTTCGTATTCTTCACATTTTCTATCCGTTGATAGATGAGATTCTTTACAATGAAAGCAAACGATTTCCGTATTCTCACATAAATTATTTTCGTGATATTGACCGCATCTATTACACCTTTTTTTCCTTTGCATAATTTAGATGTGTGCCCATAAATCAGGCAGTTATAGCATTGAACTACCGGACTTACATATTGGGACACCTCTAGTAGGTTATGGTATAAAGCTATGTTGTTTGGAACATTTTTACTCCTAAAGGTTAATACGCAAGATTTCGATTCTACATAGGATATTTTATTATCTAATTTGTTTATTGATTTTTTTTTTAACCTCCTAACATTTAATATCTCATACCTGGATTCCGCATTTTTTTTAATTTCCTCTTCCGAAATACTTAAGTCGATATCTGAAATTACTCCCATACTAATTATATTAATTGGAGGTATATATATGATGCAATCTTCAAACCTTGCTTGATTAGTGAAATGATTAGCCTCGCTGGCTGTAGAAAATTCGATTCCTACTCGATTTTTTCCCTTCCTTTTAATATTTTTGATATTGAAGTTAAAATTATTATTCTCATGCAAATATTTTCCCAGCTTTAATGGATGTACATATCCAATATTACCATTCGTACCCTCAATATACACCACATAAGGTCCTAGATCCTTTGAATTATACTCATAGATAATTTTATCTCTGTTTACGCTAGTTTTTGTATTAGTTTTTATTGCTTCTATGTTTTGTGATAGTGATTCAAGTTCTGAAATCATTTCAAGGTCATTATTATTTTTTGCTTGCTTTTTTAATTCTGTTATTTCCATACTTAATTCGGCTAAATCCGCCCATGAAAGTAAATTTTGTGAAAGATTATCTATAGTTTTTTTTGCTTTAGGAGACAAATTATCAATTGACCGGGACCCCATAGGTCCCGGACTGACATTATTCATCTTGTTTATACAATTAATAGGTTTGTTATTAACTCACCACAAATGGTTACCCAATATAGACAAACACTTAGGAATTGAATTACTTCGATCACTAAGGAAATCTGTATCATAAATTGGCTAAATAATCAATTATCAGGGAAACTTTTCAACGCGACCACCCACCACGATGACTCTCCATCTCATTTACTTCATAAATGTGACAAGAGTAAAAAGTGACAATATATACGTGAGATTTCTAGTTTGTGGCAAATAACAATAATAATTGTTATACTAGTGTTATTATATTACCCGTGTGAAGATGAGTTTGTTTTTTTTTTTCGTAATTCAATGAAAAAGTTTCCGTTTCAGGTGATGTTGAAGATATAATATTCCAACTCCTTTTAGGTGTTCTATATAAAATGTAACGAAAAATTTTCTTTCAGAATTCAGATTATGTTGACAATATAATTTAATAGTTTTAATGGTGATTTGTCGGTAATTTGATGACATTTTTTCAGGGATGTTAAAGATTATGGCCACTTGGTGAGATCTGATAGGTTTATATTTATACGAAGTTCAATTCTGCAAATCTGATTGTGTTTAATATCTTATTGAATTAAGAAAATGGCTTCAGGTTCTGCTACTTCATTGTTGCGAAAGATGAAGAGTATCCTTTCCAAAATTCATATATCAGCCATTCATCACATGTTTGCAGAAACAGAAGTTTTTTTTCGTTTCCCTAAAGACCCTTCCACCTTGAAAATTTAGAATGATATTTGTAAAATAAGTCCTAGCAAAAATATTTCTAATTTTCGCTGACTGACTGCCTGAATGTAACTGGTTTCAGACATTTGTACCTAATACATGCATTCACTAAACACTATGATTGTATTAACTGTTGAATATTTTATTATTATAGTAGTAGTCTATTAACTGAGATATTAGTTATAGTGTGATTAACGTTAATATTTTACTGAGAAGCATCTTGATCACGAATATTTATATTTAAAATATATTTCAATATTCATCTATCACTTAATATCTAAAAATCCTTCTTTCTTTTTTTCAGAAAGTAGTGATGGTGACCGTCATCACCTAGATTGATGGATTCTACCGGATTTTGACTGTCAATTGTGACTGGTGGTAGTTTCTTCTCCTTCCTAGATGAATCAGTGTTATTGTGATTTAGTGAAGTGACAATTCTGATCATTATGAAACTGAAAGACCATTGTGTTGAGTGTTGACCAACGAATAATTTATCCCTAACTCTATATACAAGTGTTATTTTGACATTTTATTCAGATATTTGTACTGGAATTTGGTAGTTATACCCCTAATAACTTGTAATAACTCAGCAAATTCCAAAAAGACCTATGGTTGGTCAAAAATTTTGTTTGTTTCATTGAATTGTGTCATGGTTTTTAGTTTCTCTAGAACAGGGTTTCTCAAAGAGGGGTCGCGAACCCCTAGGGGTTCGCCATTTGACTGTAGGGGGTTCGCAATAAGATTCAAGTAAAGGTGGCTTGATGACTAGGAGGCACATGTGACAAACATGGTGGCATGGGCTCACCACCACCACATGGGCTCGTAAAGCCTAAAGTTTGAGAAACCTTGCTCCAGAAGCAAATTGAACTTAATTTGTTGTAGAAAATTGCTAACTAAATTATATTCACATTCGAAATATTCAACAAATATCATTTACTTGTTTAATTCTATAATAGATGTATACATAATTGTAAAAATGATGTTAATAAAGAAATTATTGTTTTTAAAGCTTTGTTTCATTTTGAAGCATCTTTTCTTTCGAATCATTTTAAATTTCGAATACAATAATGAAAATAGGTGGGGATATTCCATTATGGTTCTAGGGGGTGTCCGCTTGTATATGCCATTTTAATGTGACATATACTTCTACAAGCGGACACCCCTAGATCCATAATGGAATATCCCCACTTTTTTCGCCCCATCTCTCTCTAATCTATGGTATGTATATGCAGTGAACTCTATATATATACCTGGAACGGACTCGCCATGGGAGAAAAGTGAGGCAAACCGATTTCTTAGGCAACCCGCAGTGCTTACGGATATCTATCTCTTTCTATCTCATTGCAGTTAATGGAACGCTCGCGAATTTCTTTGTTTATTTTAAATTTTGTATGCTTATTTAGAAGAAAACGTGATTCTTTTTCTGAACAATTTATCAGGATTAAATTAATAAAGCATATAGTGCATGGTTCAAGTCAAATTTTAACTGTTCTCCTATGTGGTTGGTAAATAAAATGAAAAGTTAATGGAACGCTCGCGACTTCTTTTGAATATTTTAAATTTTGCATGCTTAATTAGAAGTAAGCGTGAATTTATTTGTGAACAATTCATCAATTTTAAAGTAATAAAGCAAATAGTGCATGGTTCAAGTCAAATTTTAACTGTTCTCCTATGTGGTTGGTAAATAAACTGAAAGAAAATCGCAAAAGCAACTTTTATTTAAATATTGAAACACACTGTACCTACAGATAGCTCTACTACTACTAATTGATTGCATAAACAATTATACGCTTTAGGTGAATAAAAGTATAATGTGTGGGCAAATTGTTTCATCAAAGGTGAATATCTGCGTTGCCTAGGATTTACACCTTCATCTTTCCCTTTTTGAAGAAGTACAAGTTCCAATGGCAAACCTAAAAAGAAAATATGCTGTAGCTCTTGAGTTTAAAAATGTAATTTTGTTATTTTTACCTTGAAAATGCTTTTTTTAAAAAATCGTTCATTTCCTTCCAAGATGGATCCAAATATATTTCTTTCATATATACACCATAAGGCTCGCCATAAGGTACCTACCGCTTTTCTTATTTTCCGTCGAGGTTCAACAATTTTCGGTAACAAGTGCTTGGGATATGAAAATATACCAGAAACAGCATCTGGTTTCAATAATTTAGAGGTACATCCAGGTCTCACTATGTAATCACTAGGAAGAAAATGCTCCCCACAAAGTTGGCTTGTTTTAGATGGAGCCCATTTTCTTCCTGCGAACTGCCTTAATCCATAACTGATATCAGGTCGTTTGAATGGAAACCTATAAACAATAAATCCACCTTAAATCCATCAATGTTCTTGCTATTGATACCTATTTATTATTTTATATTCAAATCTAAATATTATAAACTCACCCATGAAACGATATTCGCCGATAATCTTGCTCGTTCTTGCATCCAAACGCTACACAATATATAACCATTTTTATTTATTGTTAAAACTATCAAAAGTTTGAAACTATCGCCCAATCACAACTTGCACTAACAAAATTCTGTACTTTTTAAACTTCACACGATAAAGGCAGCTGAACTAATGGCATACCAAAACGAAATAAATGTTCATCTTCAATAATATTGCACATTCCAAACGAAGGTAATCCCCAAACTACCTGAATTTCTAAGTAAAAGATAATTCAGGCAGATAAACATAACTCGCTTGTATGAGTGCAACAAAGACAGGTTACCGTAAATAGTGCTATCTTTGTCTCCGTTGCCCCTGACTCACTTTTCAAACGCACTTTGTATGGACGTATCCCTTCCAGTCAATGAACTATATACTAACTGGAAGGGATCCGTCCATACAAATTACGTTTGAAAAGTGAGGCAGGGGCAACGAAGACAAAGATAGCACTAGTTACGGTAACCTGTCTTTGTTGCACTCATACAAGCGAGTTATGTTTACCTACATTAATTGTCTTTTACTTAGAAATTCAGGTAGTTTGGGGATTACCTTCGTTTGGAATGTGCAATATTATTGAAGATGAACATTTATTTCGTTTTGGTATGCCATTTGTTCAGCTGCCTTTATCGTGTGAAGTTTAAAAAGTACAGAATTTTGTTAGTGCAAGTTGTGATTGACGATAGTTTCAAACTTTTGAAATGGTTATATATTGTGTAGCGTTTGGATGCAAGAACGAGCAAGATTATCGGCGAATATCTTTTCATGGGTGAGTTTATAATATTTAGATTTGATTATAAAATAATAAATATAGGTATCAATAGCAAGAACATTGATGGATTTAAGGTGGATTTATTGTTTATAGGTTTCCATTCAAACGACCTGATATCCTTAAGTTATGGATTAAGGCAGTTCGCAGGAAGAAATGGGCTCCATCTAAAACAAGCAAACTTTGTGGGGAGCATTTTCTTCCTACTGATTTCATAGTGAGACCTGGATGTACCTCTAAATTATTGAAACCAGATGCTGTTCCTAGTATATTTTCATACCCCAAGCATTTGTCAATCGAGGAGGTCTCCTTTTATGCTTCTGATATTGTGTATAAAATTTTGCATTTTGCAGAAAAACAAATTCGTTTACTGTTAGAAAGTGGAAACCTTTTGTCTAGTAAAATGAACTTAAAGCAGACAATCATAAATTCAGTTATGAAGCATTTTATTGCAAAAATAGGTCTTTTTACACCTAAACATCCGGTTATTCAAGAATTTTTAGTTGAGGAATGTCATGAAATTCAAATTATTCGGAAAATAACAACATTATATTTGAAGTGCCGCATGTATATCACCACAGTAGGCAATTGAATTTAGAGTTGCAAGGAAAAAATACCCCAGTAAGACAAAAACTTACAAAACTGGTTTTATTTAGCAACTGTTAAATTATTTTTATATAAGTAGTAGTAGCAGCTATATGTATGTACAGTGTATTTTAATATTTAAATAAAATTTGCACATCTGATTTTCTTTTCATTTTATTTACCAACCACATAGGAGAACAGTTAAAATTTGACTTGAACCATGCACTATTTGCTTTATTACTTGAAAATTGATGAATTGTTCACTAATAAATTCACGCTTACTTCTAATTAAGCATGCAAAATTTAAAATATTCAAAAGAAGTCGCGAGCGTTCCATTAACTTTTCATTTTATTTACCAACCATATAGGAGAGCAGTTAAAATTTGACTTGAACCATGCACTATTTGCTTTATTACTTTAAAATTGATGAATTGTTCACAAATAAATTCACGCTTACTTAAAATTATGCATGCAAAATTTAAAATATTCAAAAGAAGTCGCGAGCGTTCCATTAACTTTTCATTTTATTTACCAACCACATAGGAGAACAGTTAAAATTTGACTTGAACCATGCACAATTTGCCTTATTACTTTAATCCTGATAAATTGTTCAGAAAAAAAATCACGTTTACTTCTAAATAAGCATACAAAATTTAAAATAAACGAAGAAAATCGCGAGCGTTCCATTAACTGCAATGAGATAGATATCCGTAAGCAATGCGGGTTGCCTGAGAAATCGGTTTGCCTCACTTTTCTCCCAAGGCGAGTCCCTTCCAGGTATATATAGAGTTCACTGCTTCCAGTTAGTATAGAGTTCATTGTGTATATGTCACTACTGTTGCGCACAGTTTACAAGGCAGGTAGCACTTCTTATATTATATGTTCTGTGCCCCTGATCTTGCACCTTGATCAACTTATCTAAGGTTAGGGTAATATGTTTTGATTAGGGAGCAATTTGAAAGATTCGTAAAATCAGATTTGCATTTGCTGTGAATAACATTCTATTTTTCTTTTGAATATCAATTGTTTCTTGTGGTCAAACATGGACAGAGAAATAAGTCTCTCTTCCTCATCTAATTAATTTCACCAGACAGGACTCAATATGGAAGGATATAACGAATAATTAAATGTAACCCCGTGTGCAAACAATGAGTGGAGGTATATAAAAGAGATCCTTGCTTTATATTTTGTATAGTTACCAATAATATAATTTTTTCCAGGGTACGCATGATATTCAGACCATGGCTCCAATCACTTCATTTTTATTTCCAACAGCATAAATTCCATAATCAATAAGTTCATAACCTATATCTGGGTCAGTTCCAGGTTCCAGGAATATTACTGTGTGTAATACAGCACCTGAAGAGCATCTTCAGGACCCCATTACACCTCTGAATCAAACAACGAGGGTGCATGCCTTTATTATGAAAATTTTAGCCATCTAAAGATGATTCAAAAATTGACCATAAGATAAATGATTACCATCTGACTATACGTCAATGAATTTTGATGTTCCTGCCCAATTCATATTAGGCGCCCATGAATCCTTCTTTTCCACACCAATCCAGCAATAGCTGGATATATTGCCTCGATTTAAGCAGGAATATCCAACATTGCATTTAGGCCTTCTGATTGCAGATTGGATTGAATGCCTATCTCAGGCGAACTTACTTCATCCAAGTAATGTGTTAGTTGAGTTGGCCCATAAGGCTAAAATGGACTTTTAATCCACAATCTTTTTTTTTCCCATAGGAAACATACTTATACTCAATAATCTTGCAGATTGCAATAAATAAAATTATCACGATATTGCTGCTTAATTTTCTTATGAAATAATATTATGCATGTTCAGAATCAGAACATCAATTAGATTAATGCATTGGAAAAAAAATATTTTAAAAATGGAGAGGAAAGGTACAAAAAAATATTTGAATTGACAAAGTGCTCATGACCATTGTTTATTGTCTATAGAGAATCTCAACCCTCACTTGAAATCTTTCAATCAAAAATATGTATAAATGTAGTGTGCAGTGCTTCTATGTATATATATACCTATACTAAGATAATATTTAACCGATGTTAACTGTTTAATTTGTCAAATAATAAATTTTGATGAAGAAAAAAGATGTATTGTCTAGGAATTACCTTTATTTTTTAGACCATACTAAAATATTAATTGAATAATTTCTAGTAATCTCAATATTAGATGACAAGAAAATAAAAGTAGTATGTAAATTGTTTCACGTTTTAGATATTTTCACTCAAGAATGTCTGACAGTCCTTTTACGTGAAACATATTCTGGCAAATAACAGGAATATGTTATTTATCAATAATGTTCAATAGCGTTTATAATTGAAATATAAAAAAGCACTGACGTGAAGTCAGTTCTCTTTGGCGCGGATGATTCACATTGACCAATGTGAATTGAATGATGAGTATTTCATGCTCAGTGGATAGTGCGAGCCGGAGATCTAGTTAGATTATGGTTCACTGTTGGGTCAAAAATTAACAGTGCTGTGCTCAAGCTGGCCTAGAGATACAGTAACAAAGCCTACACAGAAACAAACACAACTGCCTATCGTAACTCGCACAAGCTCCTATAGGAGCTTCTGAGGGATTTCCTTGGGGGGCCTAGGGGGGGCAGTGTAATCATGTCATTAGCAAGAGCGCCAAAGCAGATAGAACCCGCGTCAGTGGTTTTTTACTTCTTTCAAATTGAAGTTAATCAGCATCGGCGTGCTTACTAATGACATGATTATACTGACCCTCCTAGGTCTTCCGCAAGGAGATCCCTCAGATGCTCCTAGGTTCTTTTGCGAGATAGGAGACTAGTTGTGTTTGTTCTGTGTGGCCTTGTTACTGTATCCTTACGCACATCACTGTTAATTTTTTGACCCATTAAGCTAATATACCGTCTGACTATATAAGATCTCCGGCTCACTCTATCTATTACAATAGTTGAATATTTTTGTTCTATTAATGTGATCATCATGAAATTTGGTATAAGTCTTCGTTTCGGTAGTCTGCAACTAACTACCAAGTTTCGATACGATCAGATCAGTATTTTTCGAGTTATTGGGAAGACAAAACTTGCAAATGTAAGATTTTTTTTTTAGTGTACGTAGTCATTCGATCCATCCAAAACTTCGCGTGCTTATAAAGGTTGTCATTCTAAAATTTGATGCTAAATTTCAGATAGATTGAGTGAGTGGTTTCGGAAATACATATATAAACGGAAATAATGCTTCAACTAAAAATGGCCAACACTTGACCAAAACTACTGGGTGGATTCAGATCTCAGATTAACAAACTCAACCGAAATATTTGTGCCCCAAACCTACCCTGCAAATTCAAACTCTCAAACTCATTTCGTTCGAGGGTCATCGTGCTTACGGCAGGACAGAATTGGTTTGACCTTGAATTATTATTATTCATCAGTGAGTTGTACAAAAATGTGGGAAAGCTCTGCGGACAGGGGCTTTGGCGCTTTTGTCAAACTACCGCAGCGAGTATTCAAACTTTGAGAAATCATATCTCTGAAAGTAAAAAAATTTCAACTGTACGTCCTATATTATAGCTCATTCTGTTCGAGAGTTATCATGTCAACGGCCGGCCGGGCATAATCAATTTTGACCACGGATTCTTGATCAGTGAGTCGAACCACGTTTGAAACGATTTTCAGCCAAAAATCTGAAAATTACAGACATTTGGGCAAATTGATAAGCACTCTCTGTTCCGAGGAACAAGAGCGCCAAAAAACAATTAGTTTAGTTTATTTGAGAAGTTGAGTTTATTTGAAGAATATTTGCAGCAATCAAAACCATAAACCCCTTTAGTTTATTAATATTATTAAATCTATGAATGAAACCGTCAAAACAAGCGTTCATCTCGACGAGCGTGTGATATAGAGCACTCGTTGTCGAACGAACATTTGAGCGATGATTTGGAACGATTAGCTCGTGTTTTCGTTCCCCGAGAATTGCAACTGGTGCATATCTCTGAACACTTTCGGTGGTGCCTCATTCATTATGTCTGTGTTTCCAAATAATAAAGAAACAACATTTGACATATCTAAAATTCTAAATTTACTCGTGATTTACTTATTCTATTTCAAAATTTAAATTCAACGATGAAGCGCCACGCCAATATCAACACCAAAAACAAGGTATTATATGAGATCTAGGCGATAAGAACACACGCTCTTCAATAAATTCTTCCACGATGCCAAGTTTATTCTTCGTTGGAAATGAACGTCTATGCTTTCCTTGGAACGAGTAGTTGAAGATATGCTCGAGAATTGAATTGACCCGAACTACACGTTCGATTTCACTCGCTCATGAACGTATACGTTCAACGAGCGATCGATCTCGAGAATTGACCCCCAGAGCGTGTCAATGGAAATCGCCATTAGTGAAGGAGTTTCACGTCTCTTTCCTTGCGTTCCGAAATTGCTGGCATTACTGACCGCAGTAAGTAATTTCGGAACGCTCTTAAGTAAAGGCTGGTTTATGCTGGCTGGTAACTTTAACTTAATCATATATATATATAATATATATATATAGATTTATTTTTAGTGTTATGCTTTATAATCAGACTAAATAATCCGTTAACTTATTAATTATTATTGCGCGTATGTTCTGGGGAACATCGCGTTATAGTTTTGCCCAAATGTCTGTAACATTCGAATTTTATGAAAAAAATGGTCTCAAACGATTAAGTTCGACTCCCCAATGAAGAATTCGAGGTCAAATTTGATTCTGTCCGGCCGGCCGTCCGGCCGTTGCCACGATAACTTGAGAACGAAAAGAGCTAGCGACTTGAAATTTTCAGGGTAGGTGGCGCATCCCAATACGACGGACAAGTTCGTTAATGGGCATAATCGGCCCAGCGGTTTCCGAGTAATAATTTTGTTTTAAACCAATATAAATCCGATCGAATTGAAACTTGGTGAGAGGTTGTAGAATATGAACCTAAGAACGTTTGTGAAATTTTGTGCGAATCATATGGCTCGAAAATTTTAAAAAAATTATTAAAAAATATTTTTGTTGTCACGATAACTTGAGAACGGAATGAGATAGCGGCTTGAAATTTTCAGGTTAGGATGAGCACCAGAACGCGACATTCCAGTTTGTTTATGAGCATAATCGGCCAAACGGTTTTAGAGTTATAGCCATCTGAAATTTTCTGAAATTTCGTGGTTTTTGTTCCTCATTAACTCGAAAAGTACTGAACCGATTGAATTCAAACATGGTTATTAGTTGTAGAATGCCAACGCGGAAATGTTCGCAAAATTTGGTGAGGATAGCATTCGTAGAAAATTTTTAATAAATCATTGAAAATAAAAAAAAAAAATTCTATATATCAGTAACTAATCGTTAGAAATTGATGAAATATTGCAAGAGCCTTCATAACCTAACTCTACCGCTAAGTTTCAAGTTTTAATACGATCGGTTTAATATTGTTGGAGATTGGAGCATTCTTGTGTGAATTCAGTAGATGGGTGACCGTTGCCTCGATAACTTTCGAACGAAAGGAGATAGGGACTTGCAATTTTCAGGGTAGGTTGCGTATCCGAAAGGGAGAGTTGAGTTCGTTTTTGGGCACAATCGGTCTAACGGTTTCCGAGTTATACCCACCTGGAATATTATTTTCTTGATAACTGAAAAAATAAATATTCGATCGAATTGAAGCTTGGTAACTAGTAGTAGAAAATCAACATAAAGAAGTGTTCAAAATTTTGTAAGAACCGTGCCACTAGAAAATTCGAAAAAAATGACGAAAAAAAAAATTTTAATAACCGTACCCCTAGAAAATTTCAAAAAAACTCACGAAAAAAAATTGGTTCAAGCACTGACGTGAAGTCAGAAGCTTTTGCGCGTATGTTCTATTGTCCATTCTTCTGTATTGGACACCCTTAATCGAATTTACCATGGTAAATTATGTTGTCCATTCTCCCGTATTGGACACTTAATTCGAATTTACCATGGTAAATTCGAATTAAGAGTGTCCAATACAGGAGAATGGACAACATAATTTACCATAGTAAATTCGATTAAGGGTGTCCAATACATAAGAATGGACAATAGAACATACGCGCAAAAGCTTCTGACTTCACGTCAGTGCTTGAACCAATTTTTTATTAATAATAAGTAAACGGATTATTCAGTCTCAGTATCAACTATAGCGTTAGAAATCTATGTTTCAATTTTTAAGTTAGGGATTTAGTGATGTTCCGGATATCCGTATTATATCCCATCATATATAGGACAGAAGAGAAAGTAACAATGGGACAAATTTAGTGAAGGAGTTCCACGTCTCTTTCCTTGCGTTCCGAAATTGCTGGCATTACTGACCGCAGTAAGTAATTTCGGAACGCTCTTAAGTAAAGGCTGGTTTATGCTGGCTGGTAACTTTAACTTAATCATATATATATAATATATATATAGACATTTATTTTTAGTGTTATGCTTTATAATCAGACTAAATAATCCGTTAACTTATTAATTATTATTATTAATAATAAGTAAACGGATTATTCAGTCTCAGTATCAACTATAGCGTTAGAAATCTATGTTTCAATTTTTAAGTTAGGGATTTAGTGATGTTCCGGATATCCGTATTATATCCGTATTCGCGGATATCCGACGAAAAACAAAGATCTGTATCCTTATCTGTATCTCTGTATATCTCTGATATTTTGAATAAAAACAAAAATTTAATTCTCTAACTTAACAGCATTCAATCTCCATAATAAGTTATCGTTATATGGACAAAATATCACACATAACTACAGCAACTCAAAAATATTATAAACCGTAATCGAAATTGAGCAATGGTAAATTAAACTTTAAAAACAGAGATCGAATGCGTAAGAGAGTCTAGATCCGTATCCGTATTCGCGGATCTAGAAACTGGTGTTCCGTATCCGCATCCGCGGATTCATACATTCAATGATCCGGCACATCTCTATTAGGGAATAAGTTAAAGTTACCAGCCAGCATAAACCAGCCTTTAGAGTGTACTGTTTTCGCTTTTTAAATACCTCTCTAATAACCTTTCAGTATCACAGGGACCTCTACTCTTGAAGTCTATGACCTAATTTATCTAACCTTGGCTGTATTGTAATCGTCTAGTGAATTGGTAGGACTACTTACTTACGTTGTGTAGGTAACCCAAGTTACACTCAATGAAACAAGGAAAATGGGCGGGAAGTTTAAAGATTCAAACAACGGTTGTGCGTTCTGATACGTATATTTGGTATAACTGGGGGAAAAGAACGCTTAGAAAAACCCACAATAGTGTGATCATTGTGATCAGACAAAGTTATATCAACCAACTGGTACATTCACATTTCTACAATAATTAAGAACGATAAGGAGAGCACCTGGTAGATCGTACATTCTTTGTAATATGATAATGGAATATTCACCTGATCGGAGGTCAGTAAGCATTAGTGTTTATACCACATTCCACCGCGGAGGGTAGTAAAGAGCAGTGCTTGACCTCACCCTTTCTTCCTAAAGCCAGTGCTGTTTGTTGACAAGGACAAGATCTATGGACAAGATGTACCTGAGAGTTTGTGTTTGTGTAATTGTGTATATATTTGTATTCTGTGGTTTGTGCGTTTGTGGCATAGACATAGAATAACATGGACTGGCCCTCACGTAACTTTATCACACAGTTCGTTGCGGAATACATTAGAGAGAGAGATGTTATGAAGGATAGAATACTTAAAGGCAAATAATGGTATAAAAATAATGATGTTTTTTTATAAGTATCGGAATATTCAGAAACGAGTGTCGGATTGAAATGAAAATGTTTTGCCTTTAAATATTCTGTCTACTGAAGAGATTCGTATAATTTTCACTATAATTCTAATCTAACAACTGCATAGAAGGGAACGCACCCTCACTCAACTGACACTGTCCATAGAACATACGGAAATTGTGACAGGCAGGATCTCTGATTGTTTACAAGAGAAGGACAACAAGCAAGCCATGCACTTGAAAACCGACGCCTCTTAAGATTGGGGGATTATAAAAGAAAAAAGCTTGGATGGATTCGGCTCTTAGCTTTCGGTTCCTGAACGTTCAACATTCAACAATTCATTAAGTCCAAATATTATTATGGTTCAACAAGTTCAAGTTAGTCAGTTATTAGTGTTTATACCACATTCCACCGCGGAGGGTAGTAAAGAGCAGTGCTTGACCTCACCCTTTCTTCCTAAAGCCAGTGCTTGACCTACAGCTATCGGGAGGCGCAGGATATGTACAGGGGATGCGCTAACCGCAGAGGTGGTCGGTGTCGTTTACCTTCGCCAGAAGGAATCAATGAATTTGAACAAACTCTCAGAGATCTAAGCTCTGAATAACGAAACCGTGTTCCTGCTTCATCTGTGTGGCCAACGCTGATGAAAATGCAGGAAAACGTTCGGGCATTATAAAACTAACTCTGGGTTCACTCTCGTTGCACCTGGGAAGCCATATTACTCATTCATACTCTACCGTATTAACATTCCTGCTTACTGATGCTACGGAGCTTCCAATTCCAACACTATTTAGAAGTTACCCTTTTATATGTTACCAAACCCACCATAAATGCTCTACAATATCTCCGCAAAGCTCAGACACAAAAAGCAATCAAAATAACATAATAATCCTTATGTAAATGAACTTGATGAGCTTTAATGCGGCAGGGTTTTCCCTTTAAATCGATGGTATCAAATTAATCGCATCAATAATTATGCAGAAGATGAAATATAGAGATTCATTAATAATTCAGATCCTAATAGCAGTTGATTACTTACACAATATAAGGTACGCCATTAGATGCATTCAAAAGAATACAGTTAACTTGGACCGAAGTCGTAAGGGCACCATGATCAGGTACTAATAATGTAAAACACCCTATAGGCTTTTTCTCACCCCTTGGCATATAACACTAATAACTGACTAACTTGTAACTTGTTGAACACTAATAATATTTGGACTTAATGAATTGTTGAATGTTGAACGTTCAGGAACCGAAGAGCTAAGAGAGCGAATCCATCCAAGCCTTTTCTTTTATAATCTCCCAATCTTAAGAGGCGTCGGCGCGTCGGCTTCAAGTGCATGGCTTGCTTGTTATCCTTTTCTTGTAAACAATCACAGATCCTTCCTGTCACAATTTCCGTATGTTCTATGGAAAGTGTCAGTTGAGTGAGGGTGCGTTCCCTTCTATGCAGTTGTTAGATTAGAATTATAGTGAAATTTATACGAATCTCTTCAAGAGTAAGCATCGCCAGTGAATTTCAGTAATATCTGACGTTTCAATTTACTGCTCAGTACTGTTCAGGAATATCGGAACACGGCATTTGTTGTCTCTGTTGAAATCACAGAATACAAATATATACAATGTGTGCCAACAGCCGCCATATTGCTTTAGTTTTGACAGATCGTTGGATTCCATATTATTATTGCCGTGTTCCGATATTCCTAAACAGTACTGAGCATAGACAAAATATCTCTAAGTTACTTTGTCTATGGTACTGAGCAGTAAATTGAAAGGTCAGATATTACTGAAATTCACTGGCGATGCTTACTGTTAAGGCTGGTTTATGTTGGCTGGTAACTTTAACTTATTCCCTAACTTAAAAATTGAAACATAGATTTCTAACGTTATGGTTGATTCTGAGACTTAATAATCCGTTTACTTATTATTAATAATAATAATTAATAAGTTAACGGATTATTTGGTCTGATTATAAAGCGTAACACTAAAAATAAATTTCTATATATATTATTTATATATATGATTAAGTTAAAGTTACCAGCCAGCATAAACCAGCCTTTACTTAAGAGCGTTCCGAAATTACTTACTGCGGCCAGTAGTGCCAGCAATTTCGGAACACAAGGCTTATGTTCTGTGCTGTGAGTCTCACCCCCTCTATTTCTCTGGTCTCACCACAGAAGTCACAGAACACACCCCCCAGGGCCCCTATTCACGAAATGTTGAGAGAGATCTCTCCTACGAGATTTATCACGTCAGTGACTCTGCGCAAACTCCATATGTGAATTGTCGGTTTAAATGTGTTTCTCTACTACTAAATAGTGAGGGAGAAGTGAGATGAGATTTCTTGTAGGAGTTATCGCATGCGAATACTCATCTCTACGAACGTCGAGTATACGGGCCCAGACACAGAATATACCTTAGATATAGGGTATATTCTGTGGACCCAGAGGGGTGAAGCGACAGTGGGAAAAGTGGCAACAAGGACATACGTTTCCACTTATTTTGACATTTATTTTGAAGTATGTCGTAGATAGGTTCAAATAGATCAATGACATGACAATTGACAAGACAAATAAAAGCACAGAACATATCGATATATTCTGAGAATAAAAGTGGCAAAGCTGTTTGTTGACAAGGACAAGATCTATGGACAAGATGTACCTGAGAGTTTGTGTTTGTGTAATTGTGTATATATTTGTATTCTGTGGTTTGTGCGTTTGTGGCATAGACATAGAATAACATGGACTGGCCCTCACGTAACTTTATCACACAGTTCGTTGCGGAATACATTAGAGAGAGAGATGTTATGAAGGATAGAATACTTAAAGGCAAATAATGGTATAAAAATAATGATGTTTTTTTATAAGTATCGGAATATTCAGAAACGAGTGTCGGATTGAAATGAAAATGTTTTGCCTTTAAATATTCTGTCTACTGAAGAGATTCGTATAATTTTCACTATAATTCTAATCTAACAACTGCATAGAAGGGAACGCACCCTCACTCAACTGACACTGTCCATAGAACATACGGAAATTGTGACAGGCAGGATCTCTGATTGTTTACAAGAGAAGGACAACAAGCAAGCCATGCACTTGAAAACCGACGCCTCTTAAGATTGGGGGATTATAAAAGAAAAAAGCTTGGATGGATTCGGCTCTTAGCTTTCGGTTCCTGAACGTTCAACATTCAACAATTCATTAAGTCCAAATATTATTATGGTTCAACAAGTTCAAGTTAGTCAGTTATTAGTGTTATGTGCCAAAGGGTGAGAAAAGCCTATAGGGTGTTTTACATTATTAATACTTGATCATTGTGCCCTTACGACTTCGGTCCAAGTTAACTGTATACTTTTGAATGCATCTAATGGCGTACCATATATTGTGTAATTAATCTACTGGTATTAGGATCTGAATTATTAATGAATTTCTGTATTTCATCTTGTGCATAATTATTGATGCGATTAATTTGATACCATCGATTTAAAGGGAAAACCCTGCCGCATTTAAGCTCACTAATTTCATGTACATAAGGATTATTGTTATTTTGATTGCTTTTTGTGTCTGAGCTTTGCGGAGATATTGTAGGGCATTTATGGTGGATTGGGTAACATATAAAAGGGTAACTGCTTAATAGTGTTGGAATTGGAAGCTCCGTAGCATCAGTAAGCAGGAATGTTAATATGGTAGAGTAACATGGCTTCCCAGGTGCAACGAGAGTGAACCCAGAGTTAGTTTTAGAATGCCCGAACGTTTTCCTGCATTTTCATCAGCGTTGGCCACACAGATGAAGCAGGAACACGGTTTCGTTATACAGAGCTTAGATCTCTGAGAGTTTGTTCAAATTCATTGATTTCTTCTGGCGAAGCTAAACGACACCGACCACCTCTGCGGTTAGCGCATCCCCTGTACATATCCTGCGCCTCCCGATAGCTGAGGTCAAGCACTGGCTTTAGGAAGAAAGGGTGAGGTCAAGCACTGCTCTTTAATCACCTCCTGAGTGAATGAATAAGGTAGAAAGAGTGAGGTCAAGCACTGCAGCACTGCTCTTTACTACCCTCCGTCGGTGGAATGTGGTATAAACACTAATGCTTACTGACCTCCGATCCAGTGAATATTCCAATGTCATATAACAAAGAATGTACGATCCACCAGGTGCTCTCTTTATCTTTCTTAATTATTGTAGAAATGTGAATGTACCAGTTGGTTGATATAACTTTGTCTGATCACGATGATCACACTACTGGGGGTTTTTCTAAGCGTTCTTTTCCCCCAGTTATACACAATATACGTATCTGAACGCACAACCGTCGTTTGAATCTTTAAACTTCCCGCCCATTTTCCTTGTTTCATTGAGTGTAACTTGGGTTGCCTACACAACGTAAGTAAGTAGTCCTACCAATTCACTAGACGATCACAATACAGCCAAGGTTAGATAAATTAGGTCATAGACTTCAATAGTAGAGGTCCCTGTGATACTGAAAGATTATTAGAAGTATTTAAAAAAGCCGGAATCAGTACACTACAAATCACCAAAACACATACACAATACACGAAACCAAACAATACAGTAACAAGAAAGGTCAGAGAATAAAGGAAACCAATGTTTTGAATTCTGTGGTTTTGCCAAACGCCAAAAGAAAATATTCATATACCGTGGTTTGCCTTTTACTATTCTGTCTTTTTTCAATGCTGATTTCAATGGTCTCTTTCTCACAACCAGTCCATATTTATATTATTTTATGTCTATGGTTTGTGGCAAATGGCAACAAATTTCGTTTTAGCAGAACACTAATGCATTGTTATACTAAGAATAAATATAATGCCCATGTGAAGATAAGTTTCAGCTGCTCATTGTTCCGTAAGGATAGTAAGTATTCTTGTTCATATCTTTCTTGCAAAAATTCATAGATCAGCAATTGATCACCTGTTAGCAAAAAATCTTCCCTAAAGACCTAAAAACACAAAATCTGTGCCAAAAACTTGGAATGATATTTGTAAAATATTTCCTAGCAAACATTTTCGCTTATGTGTTGATCATTTTTCAGTATCGGATTTCAAAGATAACGCTCTCTGTCTATAGGATCATCTGAACAAAAAGGCTGTGCCTCAAGTGATTCATTCATACAATGGGCATGACTATGTCAGGAAATTCCAGCCTTATAATCAACCATCACCATCTAATAATTCTCAGATGATTAACTCACACAATGACGATGTCTGGCGATTCCAGCCTAAAATTTACTGTGATATTAATTATAGCACACAAAAGTCGTAAATAACATGAATAGTTTACTGAGGAGCATTTTTTTAGGAACGATAAGGGATATACCAGTATTATACATTAACTTAATTCTGATAGTACCAACCTATTAAGATCTTCCTGACCAAATTTATACCGGCTTGAAGATAGCTGACATTTCACAGCTGACAATCTGACCCAACTCCTATAAATTTCTCACATTGTTGCCAAATTTATCCGTTTCAAATCCTTGATTCTACTGAACAGATAATGGCTTTTATCGCCGATTAACTACGATTGGACTGTTTTCTTGCCTAAGATTCCCACTATTAAAATCCCTTCACATTATAAACATAAAAAATTGAACTGTTGCAAAAGTAATCCAGGATGCAGTGTTTGTCGTATAAAATCAGCTCACAATCAACTAACGCACACGTACGATTCGACTGATTTTTGGCGTATCGGTTACTCTCTACATCCTAAAACATCCAGCGAAAAATAAAGTGTTGCACGAGAAAAACCACTGCTATACAGGGTGTTATTCGTAAAATGTCAGCTGATCATATCAACTAACGCACACGTACGATTCGACTGATTTTTGGCATATCGGTTACTCTCAACATCCTAAAACATCCAGCGAAAAATAAAGTGTTGCACGAGAAAAACCACTGCTATACAGGGTGGTATTCGTAAAATGTCAGCTGATCATATCAACTAACGCACACGTATGATTCGACTGATTTTTGGCATATCGGTTACTCTCAACATCCTAAAACATCCAACAAAAAATAAACTGTTGCACGAGAAAAACCACTGCTATACAGGGTGTTATTCGTAAAATGTCAGCTGATCATATCAACTAACGCACACGTATGATTCGACTGATTTTTGGCATATCGGTTACTCTCAAGATCCTAAAACATCCAACCAAAAATAAACTGTTGCACGAGAAAAACCACTGCTATACAGGGTGGTATTCGTAAAATGTCAGCTGATAATATCAGCTAACGCACACGTACGATTCGACTGATTTTTAGCATATCGATTACTCTCAAAATCTCTAAACATCCATCAAAAAATAAACTGTTGCACGAGAAAAACCACTGCTATACAGGGTGTTATTCGTAAAATGTCAGCTGATCATATCAACTAACGCACATGTACGATTCGACTGATTTTTGGCATATCGGTTACTCTCAACATCCTAAAACATCCAGCGAAAAATAAAGTGTTGCACGAGAAAAACCACTGCTCTACAGGGTGGTATTCGTAAAATGTCAGCTGATCATATCGACTAACGCACACGTACGATTCGCCTGAATTTTGGCATATCGGTTACTCTCAACATCCTAAAACATCCAGCGAAAAATAAAGTGTTGCACGAGAAAAACCACTGCTATACAGGGTGTTATTCGTAAAATGTCAGCTGATCATATCAACTAACGCACACGTACGATTCGACTGATTTTTGGCATATCGGTTACTCTCAACATCCTAAAACATCCAACGAAAAATAAACTGTTGCACGAGAAAAACCACTGCTATACAGGGTGGTATTCGTAAAATGTCAGCTGATCATACCAGTTAACGCACACGTACGATTCGACTGATTTTTAGCATATCGATTACTCTCAAAATCTCTAAACATCCATCAAAAAATAAACTGTTGCACGAGAAAAACCACTGCTATACAGGGTGTTATTCGTAAAATGTCAGCTGATCATATCAACTAACGCACACGTACGATTCGACTGATTTTTGGCATATCGGTTACTCTCAACATCCTAAAACATCCAGCGAAAAATAAAGTGTTGCACGAGAAAAACCACTGCTATACAGGGTGTTATTCGTAAAATGTCAGCTGATCATATCAACTAACGCACACGTATGATTCGACTGATTTTTGGCATATCGGTTACTCTCAACATCCTAAAACATCCAACAAAAAATAAACTGTTGCACGAGAAAAACCACTGCTATACAGGGTGTTATTCGTAAAATGTCAGCTGATCATATCAACTAACGCACACGTATGATTCGACTGATTTTTGGCATATCGGTTACTCTCAACATCCTAAAACATCCGACAAAAAATAAACTGTTGCACGAGAAAAACCACTGCTATACAGGGTGTTATTCGTAAAATGTCAGCTGATCATATCAACTAACGCACACGTATGATTCGACTGATTTTTGGCATATCGGTTACTCTCAAGATCCTAAAACATCCAACAAAAAATAAACTGTTGCACGAGAAAAACCACTGCTATACAGGGTGGTATTCGTAAAATGTCAGCTGATAATATCAGCTAACGCACACGTACGATTCGACTGATTTTTAGCATATCGATTACTCTCAAAATCTCTAAACATCCATCAAAAAATAAACTGTTGCACGAGAAAAACCACTGCTATACAGGGTGTTATTCGTAAAATGTCAGCTGATCATATCAACTAACGGACATGTACGATTCGACTGATTTTTGGCATATCGGTTACTCTCAACATCCTAAAACATCCAGCGAAAAATAAAGTGTTGCACGAGAAAAACCACTGCTCTACAGGGTGGTATTCGTAAAATGTCAGCTGATCATATCGACTAACGCACACGTACGATTCGCCTGAATTTTGGCATATCGGTTACTCTCAACATCCTAAAACATCCAGCTAAAAATAAAGTGTTGCACGAGAAAAACCACTGCTATACAGGGTGTTATTCGTAAAATGTCAGCTGATCATATCAACTAACGCACACGTACGATTCGACTGATTTTTGGCATATCGGTTACTCTCAACATCCTAAAACATCCAACGAAAAATAAACTGTTGCACGAGAAAAACCACTGCTATACAGGGTGGTATTCGTAAAATGTCAGCTGATCATACCAGTTAACGCACACGTACGATTCGACTGATTTTTAGCATATCGATTACTCTCAAAATCTCTAAACATCCATCAAAAAATAAACTGTTGCACGAGAAAAACCACTGCTATACAGGTTGTTATTCGTAAAATGTCAGCTGATCATATCAACTAACGCACACGTACGATTCGACTGATTTTTGGCATATCGGTTACTCTCAACATCCTAAAACATCCAGCGAAAAATAAAGTGTTGCACGAGAAAAACCACTGCTATACAGGGTGTTATTCGTAAAATGTCAGCTGATCATATCAACTAACGCACACGTATGATTCGACTGATTTTTGGCATATCGGTTACTCTCAACATCCTAAAACATCCAACAAAAAATAAACTGTTGCACGAGAAAAACCACTGCTATACAGGGTGTTATTCGTAAAATGTCAGCTGATCATATCAACTAACGCACACGTATGATTCGACTGATTTTTGGCATATCGGTTACTCTCAACATCCTAAAACATCCAACAAAAAATAAACTGTTGCACGAGAAAAACCACTGCTATACAGGGTGTTATTCGTAAAATGTCAGCTGATCATATCAACTAACGCACACGTATGATTCGACTGATTTTTGGCATATCGGTTACTCTCAAGATCCTAAAACATCCAACAAAAAATAAACTGTTGCACGAGAAAAACCACTGCTATACAGGGTGGTATTCGTAAAATGTCAGCTGATAATATCAGCTAACGCACACGTACGATTCGACTGATTTTTAGCATATCGATTACTCTCAAAATCTCTAAACATCCATCAAAAAATAAACTGTTGCACGAGAAAAACCACTGCTATACAGGGTGTTATTCGTAAAATGTCAGCTGATCATATCAACTAACGCACATGTACGATTCGACTGATTTTTGGCATATCGGTTACTCTCAACATCCTAAAACATCCAGCGAAAAATAAAGTGTTGCACGAGAAAAACCACTGCTATACAGGGTGTTATTCGTAAAATGTCAGCTGATCATATCAACTAACGCACACGTACGATTCGACTGATTTTTGGCATATCGGTTACTCTCAACATCCTAAAACATCCAACGAAAAATAAACTGTTGCACGAGAAAAACCACTGCTATACAGGGTGGTATTCGTAAAATGTCAGCTGATCATACCAGTTAACGCACACGTACGATTCGACTGATTTTTAGCATATCGATTACTCTCAAAATCTCTAAACATCCATCAAAAAATAAACTGTTGCACGAGAAAAACCACTGCTATACAGGGTGTTATTCGTAAAATGTCAGCTGATCATATCAACTAACGCACACGTACGATTCGACTGATTTTTGGCATATCGGTTACTCTCAACATCCTAAAACATCTAGCGAAAAATAAAGTGTTGCACGAGAAAAACCACTGCTCTACAGGGTGGTATTCGTAAAATGTCAGCTGATCATATCGACTAACGCACACGTACGATTCGCCTGAATTTTGGCATATCGGTTACTCTCAACATCCTAAAACATCCAGCGAAAAATAAAGTGTTGCCCGAGAAAAACCACTGCTCTACAGGGTGTTATTTTTAAAATGTCAGCTGATCATATCAACTTACGCACACGTACGATTCGACCGATTTTTGGCATACCGGACACTGGTTACTCTCAACACAGATAAATGATTATTAGTTGGTTATATGAACCTACGCAGAAGATATTGTTCAAGATGTTGATCGTGTATTAGTATTATGTAGACTAGGTAATAGGTATGTGATGGGTGGAAGAAGATTGTAATCGACACAAATAGTATAATGAAATAGTTAAACCGGATGCTTAGTGTCTTATTGAGTAATTTTGAACACCACAAAAGCATATCTCAAAAATGAAGTGTTGCGGTCCGTATTCGAAAGTTATAATACACAGAGATTATTTCAGTACGAATATTATCATGGATGTTATTTATAATAGATTATTATTCTTAACCTATTAAAAAAAATCTGTAGCATAGAAAACATACGCCTTTAATAATATGTCCTTCTTCGCAACATGTATCTGAATGAAATAACCTTTTACAATAGGTACATCGAATGGTTTCAGATATTGTTGTTTCTCTGTCGCAAATGAAACATTTTTGTTTCATATCTCCTGATGCCTCTAGGATAAGGAGCTTCAATCGATCTCTATAAATATCAATTTCTATCTCGTCCTGAAAAGTGTGCCCCTGAACAAATTTATCGAAAAAATAACAAATCCAAACGCCACAATTGTAAACATCCGATTGTAACGTATGTACAGGAAAGTCGAAAGTCCACTCCATTGTTCTAAATGATGTTTCATTCGTTTCATCATAAGCTTCTAAGAACTTTAAAAAGTTCTCGAAATAAATAGCCACTGCTTCGTCACACTCATAACCAGGGATGTTGCGGATGTCGATTTTTTCACATCCGCGGATGCGGATGCGGAGTTTTGAAAGCTCACATCCGCGGATGCGGATGCGGATGCGGATGTTTATGATATTATGTAAATAAAGTCTATTAATGAAGAATTAAAACAATGATAACTTAATTATTAACATTTTTATTGTAATCAAATCAAACATAAGTATCTATTTTTACGCGTATGTTCTGGGGAACATCGCGTTATCATTTTGCCCAAATGTTTTTAATTTTCGAATTTTTCGCCGGAAATGGTCTCACACGATTGAGTTTGACTCCCTGATCAAGAATTCGAGGTCATATCTGATTCCGGCCGGCCGGCCGTTGCCACGATAACTTAAGAACGGAAAAAGATAGCGACTTGAAATTTTCAGGGTAGGTGGCGCATTCCAATAGGACGGACAAGTTCGTTAATGGGTATAATCGGCCAACGGTTTCCGAGTAATAATTTTGTCTACGACCAATACTAATCCGATCGAATTGAAACTTGGTGAGTAGTTGTAGAAAAAAAAAACCTATGGACGTTTGTGAAATTTTGTGAACATCGTATTGCTAGAAAATTTTAAAAAAATTATTAAAAAATATTATTTACGTCACGATAACCTAATAACGGAAAGAGTTTTGGAGTTATAAGCAAAACAGTTTTGGAGTTATAACCATATGAAATTTGGTTGATATTTCCTCAATAACTCGAAAAATACAAAATGTATCCAATTCAAACATGGTTATTAGTTGTAGAATGGCTACGCGAAAATTCTTGCAAAATTTTGTGAGGATCGTATAACTAGAAAATTTTTAAAAAATCATAGAAAATTATTGAAAAAATTCTATATATCAGAAACTATTTGTTCGATATCGCTGAAAGGCGAGAGCCTTCAGAACCTAACTCTACTACCAAGTTCCAAGTTTGAACATGATCGGATCTATATTGTTGGAGATCCGAGCAGCCTTGTGTGAGTTCAGTAGCTGGATGGGTGAGCGTTGCCTCGACAACTCTCGAAAGAAAGGAGATAGGGACTTCCAATTTTCAGGATAGGTGCACATCTGAATGGAAGAGTTAAGTTCGCTGTTGGCCATAATCGGTCCAACAGTTTCGGAGTTATATACCCATCTGGAATATTATTTCCTCGATAACTCAAAAAATATAGACTCGATCGAATTGAAGCTTGATAACTAGTTGTAGAATATCGACATGAAGACGTGTGTCAAATTTTGTAGGGACCGTACCCCTAGAAAATTTTTAAAAAATTACGAAAAATATTATTTATCTCATGATTCCTTGAGAATGAAAAGAAATAGCGACTTGCAGTTTTCAGGGTAGATTACACATCTGAATACGACATTTCTTAAGTTCGTTAACTCGCATAATCGGTCAAAGTGTTTTGGAGCTATATCAATCTGAAATTTGGTTGTTATTTCCTCATCAATAACTCAAAAAATACAAATCCGATCCAATTCAAATATGGTTTTAGTTGTAGAATGTCAATGCGAAAATTCTTGCAAAATTTCGGTAGGATCAGAGTACTAGAATATTTGTAAAATATAATTGAAAACAAAAATTAGTTGAAGCACTAACGTGAAGTCAGAATCTTTAGCGAGTATGTTCTCTTGTCCATTCTCCTTTATTAGACACTCTTAATCGAATTTACCATGGTGAATTCGATTGAGAGTGTCCAATAAAGGAGAATGGACAAGAGAACATACGCGCAAAAGCTTCTGACTTCACGTCAGTGCTTGAACCAATTTTATATTAAACACCTACTGGTTCTTATATTAGTAAGTGAAATTAAAAATAGGAGCATTATACTTAATAAACAGTAGGACCCGCCCAAATTATTTCTTGTCGCTAGCGCTACTTGCATGATATTCGCATCCGCATGAACATCCGCATTGATTAATGCGGATGCGGATGCAGATGCAGATGTCCAAATCTATGCGGAAGTTCCGCATTTGCGGATGCGGATGCGAATATTCGCAACATCCCTGCTCATAACCATCAAAATTTTTTAAAGGATCTAGAAATTTTACTGCCTTATTTTGGAAACTAACTATCAACAAACACCAATGACCGTAATTTGACTTGAATTTTTGGGTCAGTAAAGGACATATTAATGTTTTATTTCCCGGAATATCAATTGTATTCACCATATACTCGAAAATAGGTCCGCCCGATGAGCTGAAAATTTCGCCACTCCAATGACAAGGAATAATTTGAAAATTATTGCAACCCAAAATGTGAAGAATTATTTCAATAATTGAATCTGTTAGCCAGTTTTCCTCATAAAGGGAATGAAATTCTGAAAAACTTAAAGCGACAGTGTTGAAATAGGATGGGAACGTGGCAATTGTGTAGGATTTTCTATTTGGAAGCATTTGGTAGTAGGTAATGTGGCCAACAAGACCATTTTCAAAAATGTTCAGTGCCTTTGAAAAACTTGAAATATTTCTCGTATTACAAAATAATGGCTGTTGAAATGAAAAATAAAACTTTTCTAAAAGGGGAAAGATTTTTTGGAAAATTGAAGGATTTTCAGAAATTCTTTGTATTTCGAACTGGTCTTTATCAGATGTACAAATAACATCACACCATCGTCGATCACATATTTTGAGCATTCCTTGAATTTCCAAAATAATTTCACGTGTTGCTCCAGATACTTTTTTCTTATCGAAAACATCGAATGCAGAGTACGAAAGTTTAAAATTTACAAATTTAATGAGTCCATCATGTCTTATGAAACCATCGGGGAAACATGCCAGAAATTTATGATATTTGTGTATCAATGGTTTATGCAATATCGTGACACTATTGCCAGATATATTTTCGTATAGATCAATAAAGGTATTAGAAGGATTTTGTAGTGAAGTATTATTATTTATGAAGGAAGTCGCTAATTTTTTAAGCTTCTGAAGGTTTCCTGATGCTTCAAAAATTTTTCCTAGATTGTGGGCAAATATTAAAAACCCCTGATCAAATGTATTGTACATTTCTGAGGAATGAGAATTCTCAGTAGAACTTTGAACTGGTTTGCTATTTCTGAGACATAATTTACAAACAAATGATGCCAAAGAACATAATGCACTATTTGTGATACAGGATTTGTGTACCCATTCTTCACATTTCTCACACTGAATCCAATCAATCCATTCTTCATTCGCCAATAAAGAATGGGGGCTTACAGTTTCTTTACAATAAATGCATTTGTAGTCGCATTCTTCATATCGCACAGAATTAAAAATAGTTGTTTTTAGTTGTGAGCGATCCTGGATAGATTCTTCACGAAACACATGTTGAGGTTCAATATTTGCTGTAAGATTTGTTTCTTTTTCTTTCAATATGTTTGTTGTTTGGGCTTTGATGAAACGTCCAGTGAAATAAGTATTGGAGGGTTTATATTTTTTTTTCCATGTTTCTACACAAGCTTTATCTGATACCAGCTCATCCTTTGGTAACAGCGGATATTTTTTAGATGTGAGAGCCGTTTTTGTTATTTTTAAATGACTCTCTGTATGATAACTATCAACCAAACCTTTTAGTTCCCTAATAAATCTTGATACCCTGAGATTTCTTTCTTTATTGAGTAAAATATTCTTAATGAAAGAAAAATGGCCTTCTACAATTCCATTGCTTACTCTATGACAAGTTTGCCCCGTTATTTTCAGCATTGCTGCCGTAATGAGTGGAGTGAAAGGTATATATTTCTGTCAAATAAATTTACTGAAGCTCTCATTGAAAAAAATATTTGAGACCTCATCATTATCATTGGTAGTTTTGATATTTTCTAATATTCTTTGGCTTTTTTCCGAAAAATATTTGAAAAATGGACTCTGACTATATAGGGCTTTCTCATTAGTTTTACCTAATAGGTCTTTCAAATCATTATCAGTGATATCGTCGTGGAAGTTGAATTCGACATTAACGGATCCTGACATAATTAAGCTTTTCATTATTGAGATCGAATTCAATACATCTTCATTTTGAAAGGGCGAATTAAAAATAATAACCATGGCTTGGAACCAATTCGCAATTTCCTCGAAAGAAGTAAGCGTAATGAATGCGGCCATCGATTCCTTAAAGAAAACAGCTTGCTTCTGTGATGCAATCTTCATGTCAGGGCTAATAGACTCCTTCAGTTTTTCCTTAATGTTCCTACACACCATCGCCATGAAATGTGAGCAGCATAGATTAATGGTGTGGAAATTCTCTGGTAACCTGCTGTTATTATGCATAATTTCGAAACATATATTCAAATATGCTAATAATGGCATCATGTTGAAAGCTTTGGAAGCTGCATGTAAATGTGCAAAACTGAAATCAGTAACTATACCTGAGAAGATAGGCCATTTCTTTTTACCCTCACAAACAGCTCTGAATGAGACAAACAAGTCAAAAATTTTTTTGCTTGTATGGACATTTGAAATGTAATTAAAAATTGGTATTGTCCGTGATCCATTCGATGCGACAGCGGAATATAAAAAAGTTGGACAATTGTTTTTTTCTGGATTTGCTACAACACTTCCTGTAGCATCGAAATGGAGAAGCGGGAGTATTCCATCTTTCCTCGAATTAAACAACATAGTTATTTGTTTATCAAAAATAACTTCACGTTAAACGGAAAGCAGATTTCTTGTATATATTCAGGGTGTTTTTTTTGCATCAGCAAGATGTCAGTTATAGGATCTTCGCTCCGATCCAAATGTCTTTTAGCCTCCCACCTTATTTTTTGTAATACGGCATCTGATTTTATTTTTTGCAGATTGCCCATTTCAGCAGGCATTTTTTTTGTTTTACGAAGTATTTGCCGCTTCAAAACAGAAGGATTTTGCAACAATAGTTTTTCTTTGAATAGAGATCTTTCCACTCCTTTCACATAGCTTGTTAGTTTCTCATAATGACAAAAGTCTAGCGATGTACTAAAAACATTAACTATGTACTGCTCTTGAACATGATAATGATTCTTTATTAATATTTTGAATTTCTTGCAGTTTCCTTTATTGTGTAAGCATGCAGCTCTTATTTCAATGTAATTTTTTCTATATTTTGTGTAATCCATCTTAAGAACACAAATATTATTCACTTCCTTGGCTATTCTGTTCCTCATATACGTCGGATATATATGAGAAAGAAGTTTTCCTTCCTTCATATCAAATATTTGATCGAAATCTAACTTTTTTATCGAAAATGAACCTTCTAGAACATTGCAATCTTTATAGAATAATATTTGTGCTCTATTACCGACATTCGTTGAATTCGCAGGTAGAGGATCATTTCCTATAGAGCTGGATAATTCTAACTGATCAGGTATACCAAAATTATGTTCTGATATTGGCGGAGATATTGAGTGTTGTTGGGTTCTAATTGTAGCGGTTTTTTCCAACGAAGACTCATCTAGTGTATCCAAATTTTCTCTTGGAGTTAGGAGAATATTAGATAAAACTTTGGATTCCTTAGGTACATTCAATTCTCTAGGAGTGAACAAGTTATGTTGTATCATTAGAGTAGGGGATCGACTGGAGGTATTTGAGTTATTTTCTTCAAACGGACCATCTGAAGCATCATTCAGATTTTCGTCCAATTTTTCCAATGCATTCTCACAAAATTCTGCTTCGGAGCACCTGGGTGTTGACGAATATATGAGATTTTTTTTTTGGTGAAATTCTGATTGAAATAAACTCGAGTATTCGGGATTTCTCCGTATGATACGAAGAAACGTGCTCGGATGCATCTTTTTGCCGTATTTCCTAGAGACAGTACTACACACATCCTTTAAAATAGAATTACCGTCTGTCATATTTAGGAGATCACTCAATTTAAAACATGGAATTTTTTCGTGTAATTTATTCACAATATTGAAGACTAACCTATTATGATGCTCTTTTTGCGCGCGTGTTCCGCAAGGAACAGCGTGCTATCATTTCGTCACAATGTCTGTATTTTTCGAATTTTTTTTCGAAAATGGTCTCAAACGATTGGGTTCGACTCCCTGATGAAGAATTCGAGGTCAAATTCAATTCTGTCCGTCCGGTCCGGCCGGCCGGCCGGTCCGGCCGTTAGCACGATAACTCTCGAACGGAACGACTTAGAGCGTTGAAATTTGCAGGGTAGTTTCGTAACGTAAATATCTCGGACAAGTTCGTTAACGGGCGAAATCGACCGAGCGGTTTCGGAGTTAAGGCCGTTTTTAATAAAAACGTTTTTTATGAATATTTCCGGAACCGATCACTCGATCTTTTTGAAATTTGGCATCAGATTGTAGAATCATGACCTTTATATGCCTGCGAAGTTTTGTGTTGAACGGACGGCCCTAAAGTGGCAAAAAAAATTTTTGAAAATTTGAAAATTTTGTTTTCACGATAACTCGAAAAATACTGATCTGATTAAATTGAAACTCAGTAGTTAGATGCAAAAGACCAAAGCAAACACTTTTGCAAAATTTCGTGAAGATCACGTGACATGAAAAAAATAAAAAAATTACTACTATTTTGCGGAATACTTTGCTTTTAATGCCGAAACATATGTTTTTGAGGTTCATGCTGCCCTTTCCGGGCATTTTCCGTATTGCGCATGCGCAGATGAGAAGTCCTTTAACTGCTGTAGTTTTCGTCAGAGAGGATTGGGGTTTTGGGGTGGCGGATGCTATTTCTCCATAGAATTCAGATCCCTGATGAGGGTCTGCGCATGCGTAGATTAAAGATGCGATATCTTCCGAACCACTAGTGTTGGAGAATCGGAGTTTTTTGTAAGGTGTGTTATTTTGAGAGGACTTTTAGCCGCCAGTAGATTGCGCATGCGCAGAAGAGATGTGACTATTTTTGGGTTGGATGGGTTATGTTGGGAGTGCTGAGTCGATATTATGAGGTTTTGAAAGAATATTCATTGCAATTCAGTGCAAGGACAAGTCAGTTTGGGGGATGTAGCGTTGTTTCCGAGTTAAAGTGTCCGTACCGTGGCCCTGGGACTAATTTTGAAATTGATGTTACCCCTTACAGGCATTTATTCGTTATGCGCATGAGCAGACCATCAGTGATTTAACTGGTGGTGTTTTCATCAGAGAGGATTAGGGTTTTGGGGTGGCGGATGCTATTCCTCTATAGAATCCCTCGTTGAGGGTTTGCGCATGCGTGGATTAAAGATGTGATATCTCCTGAACCAATAGTGTTGGAGAATCGGAGTTTTTTGTAAGGTGTGTTATTTTGAGAGGACTTTTAGCCGCGAGTAGATTGCGCATGCGCAGAAGAGAAGTGACTGTTTTTGGGTTGGATGTGTTATGTTGGGAGGGCTGAGTCGATATTATGAGGTTTTAAAAGAATATTCATAGCAATTCAGTGCAAGGACAAGTCAGTTTGGGGGATGTAGCGTTGTTTCCGAGTTAAAGTGTCCGTACCGTGGCCCTGGGGCTAATTTTGAAATTGATGTTACCGCTTACAGGCATTTTTCGTTATGCGCATGAGCAGATCATCAGTGATTTAACTGGTGGTGTTTTCGTCTGAGAGGATTAGGGTTTTGGGGTGGCGGATGCTATTCCTCCATAGAATCCCCTGTTGAGGGTCTGCGCATGCGTGGATTAAAGATGTGATATCTCCTGAACCACTAGTGTTGGAGAATCGGAGTTTTTTGTAAGGTGTGTTATTTTGAGAGGACTTTTAGCCGCGAGTAGATTGCGCATGCGCAGAAGAGAAGTGACTGTTTTTGGGGTGGATGGGTTATGTTGGGAGTGCTGAGTGGATATTATGAGGCTTTAAAAGAATATTCATAGCAATTCAGTGCAAGGACAAGTCAGTTTGGGGGATGTAGCGTTGTTTCCGAGTTAAAGTGTCCGTACCGTGGCCCTGGGGCTAATTTTGAAATTGATGTTACCCCTTACAGGCATTTTTCGTTATGCGCATGAGCAGACCATCAGTAATTTAACTGGTGGTGTTTTCGTCGGAGAGGATTAGGGTTTTGGGGTGGCGGATGCTATTCCTCTATAGAATCCCCTGTTGAGGGTCTGCGCATGCGTGGATTAAAGATGTGATATCTCCTGAACCACTAGTGTTGGAGAATCGGAGTTTTTTGTAAGGTGTGTTATTTTGAGAGGACTTTTAGCCGCGAGTAGATTGCGCATGCGCAGAAGAGAAGTGACTGTTTTTGGGTTGGATGGGTTATGTTGGGAGTGCTGAGACGATATTATGAGGTTTTAAAAGAATATTCATAGCAATTCAGTGCAAGAACAAGTCAGTTTGGGGGCT
This sequence comes from Halyzia sedecimguttata, assembly GCA_937662695.2. Classification (NCBI taxonomy): domain Eukaryota; kingdom Metazoa; phylum Arthropoda; class Insecta; order Coleoptera; family Coccinellidae; genus Halyzia; species Halyzia sedecimguttata. The sequence continues at coordinate 13,092,990 of OW569413.2, forward strand.
GTAGCGTTGTTTCAGAGTTAAAGTGTCCGTACCGTGGCCCTGGGGCTAATTTCGAAATGGATGTAACCCCTTACGGGCATTTTTCGTTATGCGCATGAGCAGACCATCATTGATTTAACTGGTGGTGCTTTCGTCAGAGAGGATTGGGGTTTTGGGGTGGCGGGTGCTTTTCCGCTATAGAATCCCCTGGTGAGGGTCTGCGCATGCGTGGATTCAAGAAGCGATATCTCCTGAACCACTAGTGTTGGAGAATCGGAGTTTTTTGTGAGGTGTGTAATTTTGGGAGGACTTGCAGCCACGAGTATACTGCGCTTGCGCAGACGAGAAGTGAATGGTTTTGGGTTGTTTGGGTTATGTTGGGAGTAATGAGCCGATATTGTGAGGTTTTAAAAGAATATTCATGTCAATTCAGTGCACGGACACAAGTCAGTTTGGGGGAAATAGCGTTGTTTCCGATTTGAATGGTCTGTATGGTGGCCCTGAGGCGAATTTATAAATAACTATATTCGGTAGATCTATATTAAAATGCGTTCGGATTTGGAGAAGATGCAATTTCGTCCCTAACGGAGGACCCACAACCGAATTTTTTTCTGATCTACGGTAAAACTAACAGCCAAACTGTATTGATAGCTATATTTGTTGAAGGAACTTGAAAAAAAAAAAAGCACTGACGTGAAGTCAGTACTCTTTGGCGCGCGTGTTCACGGTGGCTAATTTGAATTGAATGATTCAAAAATTAACAGTGCTGTATCTAAGCTGCCATCAGGATAGAGTAGAAAGTTGGAAAAGAACACAAGTGACTCTCCTTAGTCGCACAAGCTCCTAGAAGATTTGGGAGGGTCAGTATAATCCTTATCATGTTTATAGCACGCGCGCAAAAGCAGATTGACTTAACAATGAAAGAAAAAGTGTAAAAAGTCAATCTGCTTTGGCGCGCGTGCTATAAACATGATTAGGATTATACTGACCCTCCCAAATCTTGTTAATAAATAATAATAATAAATTTGTACCTACCCTCTAATACCTCAGAGTGCATTCAACTTATTAATTAGAAAAATTGAAATGTTCTTTTCAGATCTATTAAGTCTTCTTCATTTCTTCTTAATTTTTGGTAGGTGGCATGGAGAATAATGATGTTCTCCGTATAAATTGCTATGCGGAGTTTGCTATTTTGTGAGTTTTGTGAGTATTATATCGCTAGAAAATTTAAAAAAAAATTATGAAAAAATATTATGTATCTCACGATAACTTGAGAACGGAAAGAGATAGCAATTTTCAGTGTAGGTTGCACATCCAAATGCGACATTTGAGTTCGGCAATAGGCCAAATGATTTTGAAGTTATGCTTTCATATTTTCAGATGTGTATTGTATTGTATTGTTGTTAATCCCACTATAACTGAAAATATATAAATCCTATTCAATTTTAACCTCGGTAATTATTTGTGGAATACCGACGCGTTAATTTTCGCGAAATTTCGTGAATATCGTATCCTTCTATTATTTTTGAAGTAAGTTTTTCCGTGAATTATTGGACATTTAATGAATTGCTATTCCGATAGAATACATATGTCCGAATTCAAAATTCGAAATGTATTCATATCTTTTAAAAGCTGAGAAAATGGTTTATATCGGTGGTAAATTCGATTGAGAGGGTCCAATAGAGGTCAATAAAACATTATTAACAGAAATTTAGTCGGTTTGAGTTAAAAATTAAATTTTTTCCAGCTATCCCGAAAAAAAATATATTTCAGAAACTATGTAGACAATGACGCAAGAGCTCCTGACTTCAAGTCAGTGCTTGAACCAATTTTCAAAACTTAGCATTTTGATTATTCAACGGTTTTTTTCTGAGAAAACCCAGAAAAAAACCGTTGAATAATGAGTATACCTCCCACAGTATCCTTTAATGATTACTTAGCATTTTTAATCTATGTGGATCATCCGCATAGTCATGATCTATTATTTGAAAGTTAAATCGGTACGACATGAATTTTAGAAATTTGTGTTGTACGATCTCTAATCATTTTATGTGACATCCATAATGAAGTGTCCAGAATGACGATGCAAAGTTTACTTTTCTGAAGACAAGACAATAGTATAGTGTCAGTAATCTTTTATTAGTCCTGAGAAGTTTTCCAGCATTTTATTTGAAGACGAGATGACATTAACTATGGCGTTCAATTAAAGGTAGCTCAGCAACCAAAATCACGGCCAAATCACATTCACTAACAAACAACCCTGTCCAACCGAGTGTGATCTTTGAGTTATGGAAATTGAAAATATTTGCAATCACGGAAACGAAATCTCGCGGCATTTAATCAAATTGAGAAAAAGTGTTTCCAGCAGTTATCATAAAAACTATCTAAGTCCTCCTGAAGGAAGGCGCAGTCTTCCAATATTTTGAGATACGCAGTAGTACAGAATGAACAACCTTATCGAACGCTCTATCATCTTGTGTATCATATAAGATGCTTCGCTCATATTTATTTAAGAGGTCATTAACAATTCAATTCCGTTCTATCACGGTAGATGTATCACACTATCACACTCAAAAATCAGTCGAATCGTACGTGTGCGTTAGTTGATATGATCAGCTGACATTTTACGAATAACACCCTGTAGAGCAGTGGTTTTTCCCGTGCAACAGTTTATTTTTCGCTGGATGTTTTAGGATGTTGAGAGTAACCGATATGCCAAAAATCAGTCGAATCGTACGTGTGCGTTAGTTGATATGATCAGCTGACATTTTACGAATACCACCCTGTATAGCAGTGGTTTTTCTCGTGCAACACTTTATTTTTCGCTGAATTTTTTAGGATGTTGAGAGTAACCGATATGCCAAAAATCAGTCGAATCGTACGTGTGCGTTAGTTGATATGATCAGCTGACATTTTACGAATACCACCCTGTATAGCAGTGGTTTTTCTCGTGCAACACTTTATTTTTCGCTGGATGTTTTAGGATGTTGAGAGTAACCGATATGCCAAAAATCAGTCGAATCGTACGTGTGCGTTAGTTGATATGATCAGCTGACATTTTACGAATACCACCCTGTATAGCAGTGGTTTTTCTCGTGCAACACTTTATTTTTCGCTGAATTTTTTAGGATGTTGAGAGTAACCGATATGCCAAAAATCAGTCGAATCGTACGTGTGCGTTAGTTGATATGATCAGCTGACATTTTACGAATACCACCCTGTATAGCAGTGGTTTTTCTCGTGCAACACTTTATTTTTCGCTGGATGTTTTAGGATGTTGAGAGTAACCGATATGCCAAAAATCAGTCGAATCGTACGTGTGCGTTAGTTGATATGATCAGCTGACATTTTACGAATACCACCCTGTATAGCAGTGGTTTTTCTCGTGGAACACTTTATTTTTCGCTGGATGTTTTAGGATGTTGAGAGTAACCGATATGCCAACAATCAGTCGAATCGTACGTGTGCGTTAGTTGATATGATCAGCTGACATTTTACGAATACCACCCTGTATAGCAGTGGTTTTTCTCGTGCAACACTTTATTTTTCGCTGAATTTTTTAGGATGTTGAGAGTAACCGATATGCCAAAAATCAGTCGAATCGTACGTGTGCGTTAGTTGATATGATCAGCTGACATTTTACGAATACCACCCTGTATAGCAGTGGTTTTTCTCGTGCAACACTTTATTTTTCGCTGGATGTTTTAGGATGTTGAGAGTAACCGATATGCCAAAAATCAGTCGAATCGTACGTGTGCGTTAGTTGATATGATCAGCTGACATTTTACGAATACCACCCTGTATAGCAGTGGTTTTTCTCGTGCAACACTTTATTTTTCGCTGGATGTTTTAGGATGTTGAGAGTAACCGATATGCCAAAAATCAGTCGAATCGTACGTGTGCGTTAGTTGATATGATCAGCTGACATTTTACGAATACCACCCTGTATAGCAGTGGTTTTTCTCGTGCAACACTTTATTTTTCGCTGAATTTTTTAGGATGTTGAGAGTAACCGATATGCCAAAAATCAGTCGAATCGTACGTGTGCGTTAGTTGATATGATCAGCTGACATATTACGAATACCACCCTGTATAGCAGTGGTTTTTCTCGTGCAACACTTTATTTTTCGCTGAATTTTTTAGGATGTTGAGAGTAACCGATATGCCAAAAATCAGTCGAATCGTACGTGTGCGTTAGTTGATATGATCAGCTGACATTTTACGAATACCACCCTGTATAGCAGTGGTTTTTCTCGTGCAACACTTTATTTTTCGCTGGATGTTTTAGGATGTTGAGAGTAACCGATATGCCAAAAATCAGTCGAATCGTACGTGTGCGTTAGTTGATATGATCAGCTGACATTTTACGAATACCACCCTGTATAGCAGTGGTTTTTCTCGTGCAACACTTTATTTTTCGCTGAATGTTTTGGGATGTTGAGAGTAACCGATATGCCAAAAATCAGTCGAATCGTACGTGTGCGTTAGTTGATATGATCAGCTGACATTTTACGAATACCACCCTGTATAGCAGTGGTTTTTCTCGTGCAACACTTTATTTTTCGCTGGATGTTTTAGGATGTTGAGAGTAACCGATATGCCAAAAATCAGTCGAATCGTACGTGTGCGTTAGTTGATATGATCAGCTGACATTTTACGAATACCACCCTGTATAGCAGTGGTTTTTCTCGTGCAACACTTTATCTTTCGCTGAATTTTTTAGGATGTTGAGAGTAACCGATATGCCAAAAATCAGTCGAATCGTACGTGTGCGTTAGTTGATATTATCAGCTGACATTTTACGAATAACACCCTGTAGAGCAGTGGTTTTTCCCGTGCAACAGTTTATTTTTCTCTGGATGTTTTAGGATGTTGAGAGTAACCGATATGCCAAAAATCAGGCGAATCGTACGTGTGCGTTAGTTGATATGATCAGCTGACATTTTACAAATAACACCCTGTAGAGCAGTGGTTTTTCTCGTGCAACACTTTATTTTTCGCTGGATGTTTTAGGATGTTGAGAGTAACCGATATGCCAAAAAACAGTCTAATCGTACGTGTGCGTTAGTTGATATGATCAGCTGACATTTTACGAATACCACCCTGTATAGCAGTGGTTTTTCTCGTGCAACAGTTTATTTTTTGATGGATATTTAGAGATTTTGAGAGTAATCGATATGCTAAAAATCAGTCGAATCGTACGTGTGCGTTAGCAGATATGATCAGCTGACATTTTACGAATACCACCCTGTATAGCAGTGATTTTTCTCGTGCAACACTTTATTTTTCGCTGAATTTTTTAGGATGTTGAGAGTAACCGATATGCCAAAAATCAGTCGAATCGTACGTGTGCGTTAGTTGATATGATCAGCTGACATTTTACGAATACCACCCAGTATAGAGCTTACATTGCACGTAAGACAACCTGTATAGCAGTAGTTTTTCTTGTGCAATTATCTGTCTACACCATTTAATTCCACATTAATCAAGCATCCTAGTATTTCAGAGAATTAGGGATACGTGGCAACAGCGCTATAATTTCTATGGATTGTCAGCTGTGAAATGTCAGCTACCTTCAAGCCGGTCAAATTTATCAGGAATATTTATATTTCGAAACTCATCTTCTATTATAGTAGAGTTCAAACCGGGCTCTATCGTGTCACCCCGTGGGACCTTCATTGCTAAAATGTATAGACCACTGGGTATCATTCTCCATACCCTTACAATGTAAATTCAACTGGTCGTCAAAAAATCGTCGTGTGCAGGAAGGGGTGGGGGGAATTTTTCCAAAAATTGACAAAAAATTTTTTTCTGTTCATGGTCATCTATATACGGTGAACATCACTCACACAAACTTCTGTTGAAATATACGATTCAGAAATATTTTTTATTAATTGTCAAAAAAGTCGGATACAATGCTCTTAAATGGAATTCCTTAAGATATAAACGCTTGCCCTGAACACCCATATTAACTTTTATGTTCCACTCGGTTTTACTCGAGATCTGTTAGGATTATCGAAAAAATGCTTTATATGAAAGGTCTGCTCCGAAAACCAACGATTCAGATGATTCTTTCAAAATTACAATAGGTAGAACAGTTTCCTCACAAAATAAGAAATTGTGTTATTAACTCCCATTAACCGAAACCGAACCTGGAGACGCTAGTAAGGCGCAATTTGTAGCGTTAGTCCATGTTAGTGGCGACCTTATGGATTTGAGCTTTGATCTATGCACATAAGGTTCGTTATATCTATCCGACCAACTTTACAGTAGTATTCCTGCGTGTCTTCAGAAAGCATTTTGAAGATATTGTTTAAATTCCTAATTTTTTATATATATGAGAATTTTACATATAATTCATATATATTTGATTTAATTTTCTTAATTCGTTAATAAATATGCAAATATGCGAGTTCAAACTTATATTCATTACTTCATAAATCAATTTTGTGACGTAATATTAACACATTTTTGAAATCATCGTTCATTCTCATTAGTAGTAACAAGATTTCCTGAATCCTAGACCAAAATTCTAGAAAAGAATTAAGAAGGTATATAGTTGGTATCTATGATATTTAGGGCCTAAAAATTTCTTACATGTCATGATTCATCTAATTCAACTACCACTATCACATGAAGAATCATCAAGGGAAGGAAGATTTGAAAAATTTGAAGTACTCGTATTTGCACATGTTTTTGGGCCATACATTTGCAGGAGCCAATACACGGAATTTGTTTTCTTTTACAGGAACACATTGATCCTGTGCAATCTGAAATGAGAATTTCCATTTCATAAAGAATATTTACGGATCTATATTCGAAATAATATTTACCTTTCCTACAACTGCAGTTGCTAAGGATAGATGTTTCCTTAGGTAGGATTGGCATCGTCGTTAATTTTGGCAGAAGTTTTCCATTTTCTACATACCACCCACTAAATATAGGATCCGGTAAAGATGGTCATGGTACATTACTATTGATCCAAATTTTTGTTTGGTAATAGACTCGAAGGCTGTGTTGTCTCAAACTATCCAATGTTGGAGGTAATTTACTTATGGATCTTGAAGAAGCTATAATATTCCCCTGAGCCTGTTGATACATTTCACATTTTCGTTTGTCGTATACAGATGGATTTCAAATTCAACAATATCATTGAATACTTATTCTCTCAAATTCTCAAAATCTTGAAAGTTCACTCTGCAGTATCTGCTCAGAATCTTCATCAATTTTCATTATTTTTTTACCTTCTTCGACATTTTGACCGAATGAAGATGCAAAGATGAGCGTAATGTGACTAACTTCATACCAATAATGTTGTAACTCAAGAACCATTCATCCATTCTATAGTACTATTTTCAGTTTATCCCACTGTTCCTCCTGCAGCTTTGGAATTTTTGTTGATATGCTCTAGCGCCTGATCTACAGAAAGTTGGTTAAAATTCCCAATCAAACATTTAATGACAAAATTCCTATTTTTGAATTCATCATGTACTTCCGGTGCCATGTTTGAAGGAATTCAATGATATTGTTGAATTTGTAATCTGTCTGTATACGACAAACGAAAATGCGAAATGTATCAACAGGCTCAGGGGAATATTATAGCTTCTTCAAGATCCATAAGTAAATTACCTCCAACATTGGATAGTTTGAGACAACACAGCCTTCGAGTCCATTACCAAACAAAAATTTGGATCAATAGTAATGTACCATGACCATCTTTACCGGATCCTATATTTGGTGGGTGGTATGTAGAAAATGGAAAACTTCTGCCAAAATTAACGACGATGCCAATCCTACCTAAGGAAACATCTATCCTTAGCAACTGCAGTTGTAGGAAAGGTAAATATTATTTCGAATATCAGATCCGTAAATATTCTTTATGAAATGGAAATTCTCATTTCAGATTGCACAGGATCAATGTGTTCCTGTAAAAGAAAACAAATTCCGTGTATTGGCTCCTGCAAATGTATGGCCCAAAAAACATGTGCAAATACGAGTACTTCAAATTTTTCAAATCTTCCTTCCCTTGATGATTCTTCATGTGATAGTGATAGTTGAATTAGATGAATCATGACATGTAAGAAATTTTTAGGCCCTAAATATCATAGATACCAACTATATACCTTCTTAATTCTTTTCTAAATTTTTGGTCTAGGATTCAGGAAATCTTGTTACTACTAATGAGAATGAACGATGATTTCAAAAATGTGTCAATATTACGTCACAAAATTGATTTATGAAGTAATTAATATAAGTTTGAACTCGCATATTTGCATATTTATTAACGCATTAACAAAATTAAATTAAATATATATGAATTATCTGTAAAATTCTCATATACATAAAAAATTAGGAATTTAAACAATATCTTCAAAATGATGATTCTTCATCTGATAGTGATAGATGAATTAGATGAATCATGACATGTAAAAAATTTTTAGACCCTAAATATCATAGATACCAACTATATACCTTCTTAATTCTTTTCCAGAGTTTTGGTCTAGGATTCAGGAAATCTTGTTACTACTAATGAGAATGAACGATGATTTCAAAAATGTGGTAATATTACGTCACAAAATTGATTTATGAAGAAATGAATATAAGTTTGAACTCGCATATTTGCATATTTATTAACGAATTAACAAAATTAAATCAAATATATATGAATTATATGTAAAATTCTCATATATATAAAAAATTAGGAATTTAAACAATATCTTCAAAATGCGTTCTGAAGGCATGCAGGAATAGTACTGTAAAGTTGGTCGGATAGATATAACGAACCTTATGTGCATAGATCAAAGCTCAAATCCATAAGGTCGCCACTAACATGGACTAACGCTACAAATTGCGCCTTACTAGCGTCTCCAGGTTCGGTTTCGGTTAATGGGAGTTAATAACACAATTTCTTATTTTGTGAGGAAACTATTCTACCTATTGTAATTTTGAAAGAAGCATCTGAATCGTTGGTTTTCGGAGCAGTCCTTTCATATAAAGCATTTTTTCGATAATCCTAACAGATCTCGAGTAAAACCGAGTGGAACATAATAGTTAATATGGGTGTTCAGGGCAAGCGTTTATATCTTAAGGAATTCCATTTAAGAGCATTGTATCCGACTTTTTTGACAATTAATAAAAAATATTTCTGAATCGTATATTTCAACAGAAGTTTGTGTGAGTGATGTTCACCGTATATAGATGACCATGAACAGAAAAAATTTTTTTGTCAATTTTTGGAAAAATTCCCCCCACCCCTTCCTGCACACGACGATTTTTTGACGACCAGTTGAATTTACATTGTAAGGGTATGGAGAATGATACCCAGTGGTCTATACATTTTAGCAATGAAGGTCCCACGAAAATCTGTTTTAGAGCTCTTTTCATGCCTTGTGAACTCTACTATTAATTGATATGTAAAAATGATACTTGTTTCTTTTTTCAGTAAAGTGTGATATTGACGGTCATATCCTGCATTGATGGATTCTATGACTGTCTATTGTGACTGTGGATGCCTCTTCCGCTGATAGATGAATCAGTGTTATTGTGATTTAGTGAAGTGACAATTCTGATCATAATGATATTTGAAAGACCGTTGTGAATGAGTGTTCACACACAAATATTTTTTTATCCTTAATTCATAAACATCAAACTGTAATAGACATTTGATTCAGATAATTGTTGGAGAATTTGGTAGTTATTCCTCCAAGAACTTGAAATAACGTAAACCAAATTCCAATTTGGATTCTAATTTTGGAATAATCTAAGACTTGTGGTTGGTCAAAAATTTTGTTTGTTTCATTGAATGGTAATTGTTTAGAACATCCCATAGCCGTCTAATCGTTATGAAAATTTACTCACTTGCTAATTTTGGGCTGTAGACAACGAGTCTGAAGTTAAAAATCCATGCTCTCCTTTAGTTTTTTTTAAAAAAAATCCCAAAGTGTCCAAAATCACAACACTTCATCTCGTAATTACATTGTTTCAAACTGTTTTATCGGTGAATATTCATCATAAATACGATCTTATTGTAGTCCTCATCATTTTTCCACAGTAAATTATTTGAAAAAAGATGAAATAGTCAAAAATTCATCAAATTCAATATTGCTCCTATCTTCTGACATTCCTTATGTTTTAGGGATGAGTCCGATATATCAAAACGTAACTAAAAACCGTTTTCAGTCAGACATCGGTTCGTATCGATATCCCAAACTACAAAAACCGTTTTCACAAAACCATCGTAGCGGCGAAATATCGAAACGGCGAACGAAAACGGTAACCGCCATATCCAAAACCAAAACTAAAAACGGTGAAAACTGAAAACGTAACACAAAACCGAAAACTTCAAACACAAACCGCTTCGTCTCTCTCTAACTAACGCAAGCGGTTAGCGGTATGACAGAGATGATGCGAATTTCAGTTTTCGGTTTTTACTACAATCGATATTGAAATTCGCTTCATCTCTATCTGAAACACGAAAGCTTAAGCGGTATGACAGAGATGGTGCGAATTTCAGTTTTCAGTTTTCGCCAGACTCGATATCGAAATTCGCTTCGTCTCTATCTGAGACACGGAAGCGTTAAGCGGTATGACAGAGATGGTGCGAATTTCATTACACTCGATCTCGATATCCAAGCCGAAACGAAGCAAACGTTTTTACGTTTTGCGGGAAGGTAGAGCCGGCGAATTTCGCTGCACTCGATATCGAGAGGAAAGGAACGTTACATACGGGAAGTCGTCAAATATGAAATTAAGGCGCGACGATGGTAGAATTATGGAAATTTAGGGAATTAAATGGCGCGGCCCGGAGATGATGCTAGAATTATGGAATTTTAGGGAAAATTATGGTACAAATTATATATTTGCGTATATGTGTTAGTTGTACTAATAGTACGTAGGCACGATTACGAATGAACCAACAATCCAATAAATACATTTACATTATACTGTATTTATGTATTTGTATACAGGGGTCCCACCGATCATTATGTTATAATGATATACCTATTGGGATGTGAAAACCTGAAAAAAAATGTATCTATTGAAAATAAACGACATACAGTCGACTCTCGTTAACTTGAAACTCCAGGGACCAGCAAAAAAGTTCAAATTATCGAGAGTTCAAAATAATTTTCAAATAATCAAGAGGGTGTTCTGATGAAATTCAAATAATCATGAGTTCGATCGAAATTAGTGGTTTATGTATTATTTCTAATATTTGTCCATCTTCCACAGCTTCAATCACATGCTTCCTTGAAATCATTCTACTCAGTCCTTCCTTAAGTAAAGTAAATTGCTATTTGAATAATTACCCTCACAACTATGGCACAAAATGATTTGTTGTTTTAACGACTGCAAGTGTTGCAAGATAGAAATCTCTGAGAACACGAATCTTTTATTGCGTTAATTTGTTTTTAACAAATTTATTTGCGTTCCGATCTTAAAAATGTTCAATAATATGGTTTAAATAACACCCCCATTACCGATAGCATTCTCAATATTGGAACAAGATATGAATTAAAATCTCATTAGTCACCTCAAGATAAGCGATCCTGATAATGTAATAGAAATTAGAATACCTATGGATATTGGATGGAAAAGATAATCCTCCCTTAAATACTACCTGTGTCCTGTACCTATTCAATTTAGTAGTACTGTTAGTAGTAACCCCCCCCCCCCCCCCCCGGACCGAAGAAGTCCTTGATGTCCTTTATTCCAATTATTCCCCAGAAAACGGTTTTTAAAAAACGGTTTTTAAAAAACGGTTTTCAAAACCGTTTTCAAAATCTGAAAACGGTTATATATCGGTTTGTGTAAAAATCCAAAAACGCCCATCCCTAAATTGTTTTGATATGGAACGTCACTTTGCGAACCCGAGTTGCAATGTTGCCGACCTCACTTCGTTCATCGCAACGCATTCGAACGGCTATGATTTTGGTTATCGGAAATTTCGCTCCATCTCTCTCCAACTGAACATGTGTAGGTAAGGAGTAAGAGAAATAATGCATATTCCGGTACTTCGCAATTACTACGTTTACATGCACCTTCTCGATCCGTTTTGAACCAATGCGCATGTTTTGATGCGAATTAGATGAAATATGGTTTGAGAGTTTACATGCCTTATCTGAAACTAGTTTTCTGTAATTCGGCTTTATCCTAAGCTCGCGTAGCCAACATGGGAAGATTGAAAAAAATTAAAAATGGAAATTAAGAAAAGAAAATCATTCTAAATATCTTAAAAAATGATGAAGAACACCATAATTTCGCAAGGAATTAACCTTTTCTGGGTGGTTACAAGTGATTGAAAGAGCAAATCGTGAAAATGAATCCAGAAAATTGGCAGAAAATGATTAAAGATAATAGAAATAGTTACCTCGAACAATATATTATATCATTTTTATCTCAAGAGATTTATTTCGATCTTCCAGCTTAGGAATTACGATTAACGTAACCCCAAAGCAGGTTCGTTAGATTATCAGATTTGTCAAACTAATAAATTTGGTGTTGGTAATTCTGAAATTTGTTTCTCTTAAAACTACTCTCAATGCGTATTTGGTGTATACATGCACATTAAATCGGTTTGGGAAAACTCAATCCACCTTTTCAAATCGCATTTACTAATTCGCATTTGAGTAGTCAATTCGAATTGAAAAAACGTTTACATGTGTTTTCAATGCGCATTTCGGAATACGCATTGGCTTAAAACGGTTCGAGAGGATGCATGTAAACGTAGTAAATGATATTTCCAAATACTACTCTTACGGTAAATTTTCAACGGAGTTTTTTACCTAACGCAATGTTATGATTTTCCACTGAGAGTGTTAGGTTAGGTTAGGTATATCGATATGATAAAGCTAACCTAACCTAACCTTTTTATGTTTTTTTTTTATGGAAACTTTCAGATATTTCGAATTCGCTCAAGGAATTGCATCAAGATTTTATTTATAATTAACCGAACCTTACTTAACCTAACCCTATCTAACTTGACCATTTTATAAAATAATTCCAAATTCACAAAAATGTATGCAAAATGATAGCGCCCGAAAAAACTTAATTATTTTATCGGCTAAAAATACTTCTGAAAAAAGATAAAATAGTCAACGTGACAACGTCGCGAGCTGCGCGCGCTTCCCTGTTATTAATGTCAATTTGATAATTCAACATGGCAGAGTTGATGTAACCTAAACAAATAATTTTCGATCGAAAATGAGGAAATAGGGGAAATAATGAGGTATATGATTATGCATTAATGATGAGGACTACAATAAGATCTTATTTATGATGAATATTCACCGATAAAACAGTTGGAAACAATGTAATTACGAGATGAAGTGTTGTGATTTTGGACACTTTGGGATTTTTTTTAAAAAAAACTAGAGGAGAGCATGGATTTTTAACTTCAGATTCGTTGTCTACAACCCAAAATTAGCAAGTGAGTAAATTTTCATAACGATTAGACGGCTATGGGATGTTCTAAACAATTACCCATTGAATTGTGTCATGGATTTTAGTTTCTCTAAAAGCAAATTGTACTTACAGTAGAAACCGGTTATAACGACTAAAGGGTAAGGTCATCGTGAGATCCTTACATCTAGCGTCCTAAACATGCAGTACTTTCAATGTCGCTAAAACCGATATTTACTGAATTTGTTTTATAAAACTGAAAACTGCTACCTAAATTATATTCACATTCGAAAAGGTGTAAGGCATTTATGTACTTGTTTTATTCTTTAATGGAATATTTAATACATATGCAATAGTAAAAATTATTTTAATAAAGAAATTATTGTTTATAAAGCTTTGTTTCATTTTGAAGAATATTTCTTTTCGAACACAGAAAATTCAAAAAAGGAACCACAGAGCACCATTCTAATTCTTTCGTAAAATGACATATACTTCAACAAGCGGAAACCCCCTAGAACCATAATGGAATAACCCCACTTATTTTGTCTCTCTCTAATCTATTGTATAAATGTCACTACTGTTGCGCACAGTTTACAAGGCAGGTAGCACCATAGATAACGTTAGCACTTCTTATATGTTCTGTGACACCCCCCTTATAGGTTATAAATATATATTTGTATCATAGATTATATTCTGAGATCCCCGATATAAAGGATTCTGTTTAAAGTAATTAAATAAATAATATAAATATCAATCTTGAGGTTACAACAATGGAATACTATCTGTTGGATGAGCATAACTGGAAATTAGAAGCACAAAGTGTAATAGGGGATATAAAAAACCATGTTAAAGCTGTAGCAATTTCCGAAACTCTGCAAAGTAGCAACAATCGAATCTTTTTGAATATGGAAACTCTGGAAAACAACAAATTATGTATAGAATTATCAGCCAACGGATTTCGGATAGTTGGAAAACTATTTGATCATAACAATATTGACGATACAGATTACTATGAGACACCTTACAGTCTTCTTAATCAAATAAGTCCAATGTTTAGTGCCTCATTTAGGGATGAACTATTGGAAAAATTAGGAAAGGCATGAACGACCTGTGATTTTATTAATGCGAGAATCTCCAATGGTAAAGAGCGGTTTTTTGTGAATATTTCATCTTTAATATTGAACATTGTTAGGAGACTCATTTATTAAAGCATAATTCTAATATTTTATATTCCCTATGATGATGATTATCAGAATCACTGTGTTAGTGATGCAAAACAGTGGAAATTCACGTGTAGGTTATATAACTACATTAAATGACCAACAGTCAATAGTCGAATTTAAGTACTTTTATTGGTACATTGCTCAAAATCAAATTTACATTGTCTTAAGTTATACAATAAAATCATCACAATTTTTTTTCATATACCTATCAAGGTTTGCGCTAAGCATAGTTTTATTTCTATTTTTCTACATTCAATAAATATAGTTCTTTGAATATACTCTATGCAACAATGTCGTTGTACATACACAAATATTCCGTTTAATTTATAAAATTAAATACAATAATGAGAGCTCATACATATATCTTTTAAATAAAACAATAATTAACCATTATTTCAGATTCATAATCACATTTCTATAATAAGAAGTCCACAATTATTGTGAAATTTTTGACAGAAAATTTTAACTGAAACATCCGAATTGAAACCTTTAATGTTGAATTATTTATTCAATAATAATAATAGATAATTAATAATAGATCCAAAAGCTGTGATATTCAAGTTCCATTGAATTTAAAACAATTGTCATAATGATGTGATATTATTCAATGCAGTAGTAATTCAATTGTAGCTTATGTATTTCAGTTTGCTATTTTGATGAACATGTAGCCATTGGATATTGAGAATATATACTATAGGCCTTATTTCTGAGTTTTCTGTTTATTTCAATTTATGTTTCAGTCAACTGAAGATATATTATAAAATGAAATTGGCCTCTGCCTGATTTTCGATATACAGTAGACTCTCGGAATAGTGAACAATGCTTATAATGAACTACTCCAAATAGTGAACAAATAAATATTTGCATTGAGACTCTATACAATGAACAACTGAAGCCTCTTAATAGTGAACCTGAAGAATTTGACAAGTCATAACAAGAAAACGATTGTAAAACGTTTTCTTTCGTTTACTTTTGATCATTTGCCTTAGTTGAGCGGTATCAAATTGTTTTTCTCGTTTTCTAGTAAGCATAAATATGGCGAGGATTCATTTAAAGCTTAGTCAAAAAGGTGAAATAGTTGAACAGTTAGATAAAGGTGTTGGAGTGACGGTTTTAGCGAAAAACTATGGTGTGGCTAAGTCTACCATTTGTGCAATTCGAAATAGGAGAGTGAATATTATGAAGAAGATCAGCAATACCTACGTGGGGCCAGGAAAAATAAAAACACTAAGATCATCTGAATGCCCTAGAATGGAAAACGCTTTGTATCGGTGGTTTTTGAAGCAAAGGGAAAAACATATTCCAGTCACAGGTTTCATGATTAAAGAAAAAGCAAAAAAATTGCACGAAGAATACAAAGAGACTCCATGTTTCAATGCGAGCAGCGGATGGCTGCAAAGGTATAAAAAACGTTTCGGAATTCGATACCTTAAAATCTCTGGAGAAAAACTGTCATCTGCAATTGAGACGGTCAATCCATTTAAAAAGACTTTACTTGAAAAATTGGATGAACTTCAGCTTTTGAAGGAGCAGATTTATAATGCTGATGAATCTTCCCTGTACTGGAAATTGCTTCCGGACAAAACATATGTAGGTTCTGAGGAAAAGACAGCTCCAGGAAGAAAAACAGAAAAGCAAAGAGTTACCTTTCTAGCCTGTACAAATGCGGCCGGCAATCATAATCTGAAACCGTTAGTAATTGGGAAAGCAAGAAATCCTCGATCGTTCCGTAATTTCAATTGTCCAGTACATTACAGGAATTCCAAAACAGCTTGGATGACTAGATTCATATTCAAGGAATGGTTCTTCAAGATGTTTATTCCAGAGGTAAGTTGCCATAATTTTTTTCAAAATTTAAGGGTATTGAGCTGGATTCATTTTCTTAGGTTCAAGAATTCTTGAATGACAAAAAACTTCCCGTTAAAGCAATCCTTTTGCTGGACAATGCGCCAAGTCATCCGCCAGCGGACGAGCTAAAAAGTGCTGATGGTTCAATTTTCGTTATGTATATGCCACCTAATATAACACCTCTGATACAGCCCATGGATCAGAATGTGATAAGGCTAACAAAACTCTTCTACCGTAAGAGTTTGTTGTCACGCATCATAAATGACAATGTAGACTGTATCGGAACGGCATTGAAATCTCTCTCTCTGAAAGATGCAATTGTTAATTTAATTTTGGCATGGAATTCTTTGAAACCGGATGTTATCGAGAAATGTTGGAATAAAATACTATCGCCTTTGGAGGAAACACCATCAGATTCCGATGATGAATATGACATTCCCTTATCTGAATTGAAGTTGCGATGGCGTAATAAGGAAATGGACCATGTGCCGAAAGAAATTAAAAATTTGCTACTTCATGTAAATCCTCGTGTTGAAATTGAAACTGCTGATATAGATGAGTGGAACAGAGATTACGTTCAAGATGTGGAGGAAGCTGAAATTTTTATTGAAAGTGATGAGGTTTCTGATGATGTACCAGATGAAAATTCAGAGAATAATCTACAAGCCATTACGACATCTAATGCATTAAAATCATTGAATGAGGTGATACAGTGGACGGACGAAAATTAAAATCGTATTGACTACTCCACAATAATAGTCCTACACAATTTGAGACATGCAATGGTTCAGATGAATGTAGAAAAAACACAGAAACAAACAAAAATCACCTCATTTTTCGAGAAAATTTTTTGAAATTTTAAATTTAGGTAGTAAAAACACTTCTTTATAGTATTAAGTACAATAAACAGTTGTTTATGACAGCAAATAATGTCGTTTTATTTGAACTTCGTTTTAGTGAACAAATCAAAATAGTGAACTGGACGTGCACTAATTAGTTCACTATATCGAGAGTCTACTGTAATTCTATATAGAAAATCTCAAAACGAATCCTCACAGAATTGCTGAGGAATTCTATAGAATTGCATTTTGTTTGTCGTATCATAGAGCTATGTTTTACAAAGTATTCAGATAAATTTCATCTCACTACTGAAGTATTCAGATAAATTTCATCTTACTACTTGTTTAGATGATTTAAGATGATCTTTTGGAAATGTCAATATATGTTGAATTATTTCGGATTTTATCTGTTAGACGGAGGTTACTCGGTCAATCTGGTATCAGTCTCGCATCACATCAATCATGGATTGATATCAGATTGACGGGGAACTGATGGATTGATGGCCCGGATTGATGGAATAGCAATGTCCTTAGTCCATCAACCTGCATCAGTCTCATCGTCATCAAGGTCACAGACTGAACTGATGAGAGATTGATGGCAGATTGACAGTGTAACCTCCGTCCAAGTATAAAAGTTAATTTTGTTAATAAGAGGTACAGAACACATAATTGGAACCGGTAGATCATCGTAGAAATAAATGAGTAGACCATTCTAAATCAGGCAGAATTTATTGGGCCAAAGTTATCACTTGGATTTCTTTTTTACATTGTCTAACTACTGATTCACGCTCCCTAAAGCTGCAGTTATTGCATTTACATATTATTGAACCTCTGCATACTTCGATGAGCACCATATGACCTTTTGCCAAAAGATTGCAGGAACTGACGATTGCGTTCAGCATTTTGTTGGGTCTTCTTTCTAGCGATTTCCATGACAAGCTTGTTTCTAAGGGCGTCCAGGGAGTTGACAATTGATAGGGAACCCCTAGGCCTAAGGAATTCCGCCCTCTTGATTCTGGTCTCTGGAGGAATGTTCTTCTGGAAGAATATTTATTGCTGTAGTGGAGGTTTTGCCGTGAAGGTCGTAAATTTTATTCAAGATATCTGGCGAATTGGTAGCAGGATGGACTTAAGGGTAGGTATGAGGTTTCTTGAGACAAATTGTGACTTTTGAGTTGTCTAACAATTATTGATGGATTTAAGAGAAATTGGAGTTGGAGAGAATCCTGCAGAGAACATATAGCCAGCCCTGATACCATCCCGTTTATTAATATTTGTCCTCAATACCACACATTTTCTGGAGGCAGAATGAGTATTTGAATATCCATATGCCTATGGCTCCAGAAGGTTCGTACTAAATATATGGGTTGTCCCAGTAGGTGTAACAAACTGGTAGGATAGATAGTGAACATGGGTACATAATAAATTTCTAGCAAACTTGGATCCTAACTTTAATCACTTCTGAGACACGGTGTTTTAAGTTGGTTAAAATAATAACTATTGATATGCCGGGTGTCCTACTATACATGTTCCAATGGATTATCTCAGCCATTTCAAAAGATAAAAATTTGAAAATTTTATGATTTTGAATTCGTTCAAGGAACATTCAACTGAGAAAAACAAAAATTGAAAGTCACTTCAGTTTGACCGGAAGTGACTGACTTTTTTATCTCAAATAGCACCCTATATATTTTTTGCGATTTTTTAATTTCACTCAAAAATTACCTTTTCAATGATGTATCAAACTTTGTATTTTACATTTGATTTGATGGAGAAAACTTCAATTGATATTTCAAATTGAAAGAATTGCAGTAGGCTACGATATTTTGTGTAATTATCTTGTATGGACCCTGTGTAGAGTCCAACTGCTTTAAAATTTTTCGAACTGTTTTTTGAAAATTTGCCAACTCCGTTCAACATTGGGGATATCGCCGTCCCTGGTAATGGTTATTCCTGGCCATTTGCAAGAGACCCAGAACATCTAAACTTGTTTTCGGCAATTTAAACTTATCTATTTCTATTATTAAAAGAAAGGAGCTAACTGTGTAGGTACTCACATATTTACGTTGCTAAGTTCAATAGAAATAAAAGCTTTTTAAAATGCCGCTCGACCTCAAATTGGTACCAGATGGTTTGTTTTATGACATAATTACTAGCCGGCTACACACAATTGTGCCGAAAACTATATAATTAACGGGAATGTGTACAAGGATACATGGTGTTATTCCATGTTATCCCGTCCCTATTATCTGCCTGCTTTGCATTTATCCGGTCAGGCGGTCAATTTTCTCGTCTAGATCAGGGTTTCTCAAAGTTTTGTCTCCACGAACCCCTGTTAAAGTTTCCAGATGACAGCGAACCCCTTAACTAACTCACAGACCTCGCATAGAAATCTCTGAGAGGTTACAATGTGGATGAAAATGCGAGCTCCCAATTTGAGATCCTCAATATATCAAACAGATAACCAGAATAAGACATTCCTATTGCGAGCTCCTAAAGATATCACACAGAATAAGATATATTCCTATTTCGAGCACCTAAATATATCCCACAGATAACCAGACTAAGACATTCCTGTTGCGAGCTCCTTAAGTCATCGCAAGTATAACAAGAATAAGATATTCCTATTGCGGAGATCCTCAAGATATTACACAGATAACCAGAATAAGATATTCCTATTGCGAGCTCCTTGTCATCGCAAGTATAACAAGAATAATATATTCCTATTGCGAGCTCCTTAACTCATCGCAAGTATAACAAGAATAAGATATTCCTATTGCGGAGGTCCTCAAGATATCACATATGTAACAAGAATAAGACATTACTATTGCGAGCACCTAAAGATATTATTTATGTATTAGTTGATTTTCTTCTAAGTCGAATTTACGGTCTAGCTTGTTATGTCAAAAATTCCTCTGTTCAAAATGTTGAGTTTATTAGGAAAGGTGAGATTGAAGGAGTTTTATTCATTTCCTTAAAATTTTGTGACATTTCTGTCATCAACATTTATAAACCTCCAAATAGTTTTTGGCCAAGAAATTTCAATATAAATGTTAATCATCCATCAATTTACTGCGGAGATTTCAATTCGCATCATGTTACATGGGGTTATGATGTTAATGATAGAAATGGTATAGCTTTGTCCGATTGGATTGGAAGACAATGATTAATTTTTGATTTTCGATGCAAAAGATTCACCTTATTTCCATTCTTCAAGATGGAATAGAGGTTATAACATAACCCTGACCTATGCATGGTTTCCTGTGATGCTTCTTCTAAACCTATTTCAGTAAAACGTAAAATTTTAGGTGTTTTTCCGCGTAGCCAGCATAAGCTGTTATTAACTATGGGAAATGTGGTTCATTTTGCTCCCTGTTTGAATAAACCCCGTTGGAATTTTCAGAAGGGTAATTGGGTTCAACTCGCGAAAAAAGTTGATAGTGACATAAGATGGATTCGACCAACTTATGACAATTACTATATATTTGTTGGTGTAGTAAAAGCTTCAGCTAAGAAATTCATTCCGAGGGCCCCGAGGGGTTTCCGTCAAGAGTATATTCCTGGTTGGTCAGTTGAAGTATAAAATTTATATAAGGATTATCAAAATTCCCCAACTACTGAAAAATGCGAGGAGCTAATAAATTCGATAAGTGCAAGTCGTAAGGAAAAGTGGAATACTCTAGTTTCCGATATGAATTTCACACACTCGAGTAGGAGTACATGGGATGTTTTGAGAAAATTAGGGGAAGCTACCCCTCTAACATTGTCATCATCTAAAATTGATGATGAATTGATTGCTCATCGTCGACTAGTTGATGTTTCCAATTCGGTTGAAATTTCAAAATCAAGAATATGAAGTATAATTTGCACAAATTTAGGACATCATCTTCATCTGTAGACAGTATCTCGAATATATTCAACTTGGATGAATTAAAAGCAGCACTTAAATGCACTAAATCTCGAAAAGCAGCAGGATTTGACGGAATTTATCCAGAATTCATCAAACACTTGGGTAAAAAAGCCTTGTCCTGGTTATTATCATTCTATAATAATATTCTGAATACTGGATATATTCCAAAAGAATTCCGCAAAGCGAAAGCAATAGGAATTTTAAAACGTGGAAAGGATTCTTCTGATCCTAGCAGTTATCGACCCATTAGTCTGTTGAGTGTTCCTTTTAAAATTTTAGAAAGATTGATTCTTTTTAGGATTGAATCGTCTGTAGAAGACGTTCTACAGAATTGCCAGGGGGGCTTCAGGAAAAATAGAAATTGTTGTGATCAGGTTCTTAGTCTAACTACTTATATCGAAACAGGTTTCAATAGTAAAATGAAAACAGGAACAGCATTTGTGGATTTGTCGGCAGCATATGACACGGTATGGAAAGATGGTTTGATTTTTAAACTTTATACTCATTTAAAGTGTGGCAAAATGGTTCGTTTACTCGAAAATATGCTCTCGGATAGAAGGTTTCGTGTTTTTATTGATAATAATAGTACTAAATTCAAGGATTTGAATAATGGTCTCCCACAAGGTTCAGTTTTAGCACCTCTTCTTTTCAATTTATATCTGTGTGATATTCCTGCTACTTCGTCAGAGTTTTATATACGCTGATGACATTGCGCTTGCATTTCGTCATTCTGATTTCCAAAGTATAGAAAATAATCTATCTGCAGAATTAGATATTCTGAAAAAGTACCTATTTCAGTGGCGTTTGTGTCCGAATCCGAATAAAACTGAGGTTTCTTGCCTTCATTTGAACAATCACCAAAAATATAGAACATTGAGTATAATTTTCGGTGATTCTTTCTTGAGACATAATTTTTATCCTAAATATCTAGGAGTGAAACTAGATTCATCTTTGAATTTCAAAGCTCATTTGGATGACTTGCGTCTGAAGTTGAAAACGAGAAATAATATTCTGCAGAAATTAGCTGGTACTTCATGGGGTGCTGATGCAGCTACTCTTCGAACGGCAGCCTTAGCCTTGGTTTTTTCCGCCGCTGAATATTGTTGCCCCGTCTGGTTTAATAGTGCTCATACTCAAAAAATTGATGCACAGTTGAATTCATCTATGCGAATCATCACTGGAACTATTAGATCTACACCTATTCATTGGTTGCCAGTTCTTTCAAACATTGTAAAGTTAACACAATCTCGAGGTGGACGTATGTGCGTGGTGCTCTTAGTTTTTTGAGTTTTTAGTGCGGTCATCTACGACCGAATACTTTGATATTCATACAACCCTGAGTTCTAGGTGTAAGTTTTCGAACGTCACCAATATTCTTTCGAATTTTCAATTCAGAACTGGATTATGAACGATGTCAACTTGTGGCCACTGTAATGAAATTTTTGATCGTCGTAAATCGCCTAGCATCGCATGCTCCGGCATATGTGCAAAGTCTTATCGGGCGGAATGTGTTGGAATTTCCTCTGTGAATCTACAATGTTTGAAATCTCCTGGTTTTTGCTGGTATTGCCCGGAATGTCTTAAAATACGTAATAAATATGAAGAACATATAAGGAGTTCCTTTGATGTCAAACTTAACCGAATGTTTGGCGAATTCGAGGATATGTTTAAGGATCTATTGAATAAAATCTCTCAACAGGCTAATAACACCTTCTCAAAAATTTCTTTAACACCCCGAGCCTTGGACGATGTTCCCACCTATTCCAATATTCTTAAGTCGAAGTCAATGGTTGTTATCAAGCCTAAGGACGCTGATCAGGCGAATTCAAAAACCAAATTTGATATCATGAGGAATATTGATCCTATCGACCTGAATTTGGGGGTGTCTCAAGTGAAGCAGATTAAAGACGGAGGCATTCTAATAGGCTGCGATAATCCAGATGGTGCCAAGAATTTCAAGAAACTCGCCAATGAAAAACTTTCCTCGAATTATAAGATCTCTGATGTTATGAAATTTCTACCAAAAATTAGAGTTGTTGGCTTAGTCGAAAATTATTCCAATGATGATATTCTCAAGTTCCTAAGAGGCCAAAATAATCTTTTCTCTGATGAGTCTCATTTGAGAGTTTTGAAAACGTGGGCTACTCATAAGAATCCGAATATTTTTCAAGCATTGATCGAGTTGGATGCCGCATCTTATGGTTTGGTGATGGATCGGGGAAAGCTGTTTGTGAATTTTGATGCTTGCTCTGTGTACGATGCTACGGATGTTAGAATTTGTTTTAGATGCAGTGGTTTCAATCATAATCAAAAAAATTGTTCTCTCAAGATAACTTGTCCAAAATGTGCCGGTGAGCATCCTTTAAACAATTGTACTAGTTCTGTTCTTAAATGTATAAATTGTGTTAATGCTAATTTGAAGGATATTTCTCATGCTGTGTGGGATGCTGTAGATTGTCCAATCTATAAAAAAAAGTTGAATAACTTGAAGTCTTCTATTTTTGTTACGAAATAACAATTAATGCGGACTGATTGCACAAATATTGCAGCATCTCTTTCAGCTGACCTTAGATGTTTTTACCAGAACGTTAGGGGCCTACGGTCCAAAACACAGGATATTTATGATAGCATTTCTCAATGTGATTTTGACTTAATATGTTTATCTGAGACCTGGCTATCGCCTGATGTCCTGGATTCTGAAATTTGTAATGATCAGTATGTTCTGTACAGGAATGATCGCAACTTTGACCTCACAAGCAAAACGAGGGGTGGTGGTGTGTTTATTGCGGTGAGATCGAGCTTGCTGGCTTGTTCTCTCGATCTCGGGTCCATGAGAGAGTCATTTCCCAATGTGGATATTGTCGGTTTGAGACTGGGCCCCCGAAGTTCTCACTTTTACATTTTTACTATTTATATACCACCAAATACAGCGTTTGATCTGTACGAGGATATTTTTGAGGATATCTCGGCGCTGCCATATTTATTTGATGATAACGCTAACTTGATTGTTCTGGGAGATTTCAATATTCCAGATTATGTCACCTACAAGGAAACTAATTTCCGCAATGTCAGAGTCGAAGCAATTGAGAATTTCATGAAGTTTTTTGGCTTGACTCAGTATAATGGAATACTAAATTTTAAACAAAGATTATTAGATCTTGTTTGTAGTAGATGTCCCATTGCGGTGCAGGAATGTATGTCTCCTCTCGTTTCCATAGATGCGCATCATCCGCCCTTAGAGTTTTCCCTAACGTCGATCACAGAACCTGTCATGTTTCCAAGAATCAGTTTTGAAGGATATAACTTCAAGAAAGCTAATTTGGCGCGGCTTTATGACATGCTTCTGAACACTAATTGGGATTTTTTGGATGACTTCAATGATGTTAATCTGGCATGTGACGAATTTTATGTCATTCTCGACCGTATATTCTCGGAATGTGTCCCTAAATTGTCTACTAGCAAATTATCTTACCCACCTTGGTTCACAGGTGATATTATTTGTAAGCTGAAAGTAAAGTTTAGATATCTGCGCAAATACAAATCAACGGGGAATGTTCAATTTCTAGATATGTACAAGGATATTCGCAGGAATCTGAAGGAGGATATTTCTGATGCACGAGCCAATTTCATACAAAGGGCTGAAGCCGATCTATCTACGGATCCAAATAGATTTTGGGGTTATTTGAACACCATTCGAGGTAGTTCATCTGTACCTGGTTCCATGACCCATGGAGACCGCCATTTGTCGTCTCCCCAGACCATAGTCGATGCATTCGCGTCAGTTTTTGAGTCAGCTTTAATTGTTTCATCCAACTTCCAGCACAATGATCCATCCGATGTCTCTCGTATACGCAATCGCTGGCTATTTCTGAGATAACTGAGGATGAGGTGCTCAAGTCCCTCAAAAAATGCAAGGCAAACATGACCTCGGGACCAGACAGGATTCCATCTTTTCTTTTGAAGGACTGCGCTATAATTCTGGCCCGACCCTTGACCATGCTATTCAGGCTGTCTCTTTCAGAACGTTGTTTTCCAACTATCTGGAAGGAGGGTAGAGTCCGCCCGGTTTTCAAAAAAGGCAACAAAAATATGATAGAAAACTATAGGCCAATTGTCATTCTGAGCAACTTCAGTAAAGTCTTCGAGAGAGTACTGTATAATATTATTTACGCACACGTGAAATGTCAGATTTCGGATAGTCAACATGGGTTTATTAAAGGTCGGTCTACCGTCACCAACCTAACTTGTGCAACCCAGTACATATCTTCTGCTTTAGATGATTCTTCTCAAGTAGATGTGATTTATACAGAATTTTCTAAGGCGTTTGACCGACTAGACCATGGTATCCTTCTCAAAAAACTGTCCTCCTTTGGCTTGACTGTAGATTTCACGCGTTTTTTTGAGTCCTACCTTACGAATAGAAGACTCTGGGTTCAGTGTTCAGGTTTCAAGTCAGCTGAATTCGTGGCATCCTCTGGCGTTCCCCAGGGATCTATATTGGGACCACTGTTATTCATCATTTTCATTAATGATATTGGTTCATATTTGTTTTCCCAAGTTTTGCTTTATGTGGATGATTGTAAGTTGTTCCGCCGGATTCTTTCTTCTGAGGATTGCTGGGATCTCCAGGGTGAGATAGTTGCGCTGAATCGTTGGTGTACGGAGAACTTGCTTCCTCTAAACATTCCCAAATGTAATGTGGTATCGTTTGGCCGTAAGAAGGACTTGATCGCGTTCCCATATAACGTGGGGGGCCACGTTCTCAATAGGGTGGTAGAATATAAAGATTTGGGCGTTTTGTTTGATCAGAAACTTTGTTTTACAGCCCATGTGCGCTCAGTAGTCTCAAGTGCTTTCAAGACCCTCGGTTTTATCGTGAGGAATTCGGGATGGTTGCGGGATACTGGGACATATTTTGTTTTGTTTAATGCGCTTGTGAGGTCAAAGCTTGAATATGGATGCATAATCTGGAGCCCTGGGTACAATGTACACGTCGGGAGTCTGGAGAATATACGGAGGCGATTCTTGAAGTTTGTTAGTTTCAGACTTGATGGCGTTTATCCGAACCGTGGTATACCACATGGACAGTTGCTAAGCAGATTTCGAGTTGATTCCCTCGAGCGGCGTCGTACCTACTTGGGTATTTTATTTCTCAGAAATATTCTATGCCCGTCAATTGACTGTCCCTACTTGCTAGCTTTAGTTAATCTGCATGTTCCTAGACTGCCTGTACGCAATGCAACAACATTTTACCTGTCTTTTCCACATTCTAACATTCTTCGTTTTTCGCCTCTGTATCGTATATGTCATGACTATATGTCCATCCAGAATGTTGTGGATATTTTCCATTGTAGTCAACCTGACATAAGAAGGGCTGTTCTGGGATCGTAACATCTCTGTGGATGTTTGGGTGTGAGCTGTTTTTCTCAATGAGTTTTTTTTCAGCTCATGCTCGAATGTATTTATTTGTTAATTCTAGGTTTCTTATTTTTAAAATTTCGAATGTATTATTTTTAAGTTTCCTTCTTTGTATATTTTCTTTCCCATTCTGTAATTGGCCTTGGCTGTAGAATGGTGTAATTATTAAATAAATAAAATAAAAATAAATAAATTGTCCCGCCCCACATTCGCCGGCAGACTGCTGTTTCAAATTCTTGGAATAAATTTCATTCTTTTCCGAATTCATTTCCGATTATCTCCTACATTCCAGACAATAAGATTCCCAGATTGAAGTCAAGAAACCCTTTATGGTCCAACTGTTTTCTTAATTCGAATAAAAGTGACAAGGAAGTTTGGCGGTCTGAATGGATTTCTTGCAATTTATTCAACAAAGATTTAATTTCTGATTCTTCAAATAGAGTTCCGGTGTTTGATCTTCCAAGGAGAATATGGTCTATTCTGAATCGTCTAAGAACCGGTCATGGTCGTTGCAACAGCATGCTTTTCAGGTGGAACTCAGTTGAGAGCCCTAGTTGTGTATGCGGGGAAGCAGAGGAAACCATGGACCATTTAGTTAATAATTGTCGCATATATGGATTCAAAGATGGTTTTAGGGCTATTCATAATGTTTCTGATTCTTTTTTAGAATGGGTAGCAAGTTTCAAATCTATTTAATACAATAAAGAATATTCCATTGTCAATTTGTTCGTTTTCACCCTTTGTCTTTCCTTTTCCAGATTGGGTTTCGGGTACCTTGGAGAAACTTCTCTGCTTGTTGAAGGAAGAAGCGATAATGAAGAAAAAGATGCCCTTCAATATTTAATATTTCAGCATATTTTGTTAACAATTTCAATTTTCATAAATCACAACGCTAACGGGGAGATAGGGTTTTTTTGCTGAGGTTTTTTCTCTAAGCTCTAGTATCATATATCAAATTATATGGTACCCCGTTACACTAACCTCTGCTAACACTTTTTTCATACACATGCTTTATTGTTAGATAAAAAACAAATTGTAATGCTCAAGTTCAAAAGAATATACATACAGATAACCAGAATAAGATATTCCTATTGCGAGCTCCTAAAGATATCACACAGATAACCAGAATAAGACATTGATGTTGCGAGCTCCTTAAGTCATCGCAAGTATAACAAGAATAAGATAATCCTATTGCGGAGATCCTCAAGATATCACATATGCAACCAGAATAAGACATTACTTTTGCGAGCTCCTAAAGATATCACATAGATAACCAGAATAAGATATTCCTATTGCGAGCTCCTAAAGATATCCTACAGATAACCAGACTAAGACATTCCTATTGCGAGCTCCTTAAGTCATCGCAAGTATAACAAGAATAAGACATTCCCATTGCGAGATCCTAAAGATATCACACAGATAATCAGAATAAGATATTCCTATTGCGAGCTCCTAAAGATATCACACAGATAACCAGAATAAGATATTCCTATTGCGAGCTCCTAAAGATATCCCGAGGGGCAAACCACCTTGGAATTATGGTGTACAAGTTAGAGGAATTCCGTGGAATTATATGGAATTCCGTGGAAGGGGATTCCGAGTGGAATTCATCGTTTTTTGCGCGCTCGTCCTACTTATACGAGCGATGTCTGTATTTTTGTATTGACCAGGAATGGCCTCAATCGAAGGGTTTGCCAGGGATTTTTCACACTGATGCAAATTCCGTGCTCAAATTCATTGCTGTCCGTCGGGCTGACCATCCGTATGCACGATAACGAAGGTAATGACGTAGAGACCGCTCTTGTTCCTCGGAACAGAGTGCTTATCAATTTGCCTGTCTGTAATTTTCGAATTTTTGGCTGAAAATGGTCTTAAACGATTTGGTTCGACTCACCTATCAAGAATCCATGGTCAAAATCGATTATGTCCGGCCGTCCGTCCGGCCGATAACACGATAACTCTCGAACGGAATGAGGTAGACAATTGAAATTTTCAGAGTAGGTTCGAGGCATAAATATTTCGGTTAAGTTCATTATTGGGCAAAATCGCGTTATTAGTTTCGGAGTAACGAAAAACAATTTTTTTTTACGTTACAACTTTTGAATTAAATTTTATCTTGAGAATCCAATTATATCATTTTCAACTCTAACAAGCTAACAAGCTAATACTTTCGGAGATATGATTTTTCAAATTTTCAATAATACATCGTAGTTCTATGTATTCACTGTCTGTGTTCACTGTTCATAAATGTAATCTTTTCTAGCTATTAGATTAGAGTCATGTCAATTCTTAGTTTGAAAACAAGTATTCGATTCTTGAATTTGTGAATATATAGGTACAAGACTGTTTTGAAACCGAAAATAATATTGACCGGTTGCATATTGAATAATTTACGTATAAATTCGGGATGACGTTTGAGAAGATTTAGAATTGGATCATTTTTATGATATAGTTAATGAAGGAAATAAGAACATAATGGAATCATCAAAACAGATTACTGTTCGTTAACCACTGAGGTTAATATTACAATTTACTTCCTTAAGTAGTAAGAAATGTTCCTATATACAGTATTTTCATAATGTTGCTAGTTAATATATTTTGGACTATTAAAATAATCTGTTCGTATGCCTCTACCTACTCAAATATCAGGAATAAACGGACAATCTGCTATGATTGTCTCCAACCTTGCTCTAGACATTTCGATGATGCTTTCCTTTGGTATTTCGAGTTGTGAAAACTATGGACCGAGTGTAAGTTGCAACAACCCATTCCACGAGGTTGAATCATTGCAGACTGCTCATTTAATCTGGATAAATAAATTTAATGACAATTTTTGAAGCATTGTAGATTGCTCTTTTTTTTTGGTGCTCTTGTTTAAATGATAATTTTTGAAACATTTTTTTTAAACGACACTTTTTTTAATTTAATTTCTTTCATTTGCAGTTCTATCTTAAGAATCCATTGATATAATTCCCAACTCTGAAAAACCAATACTTTCGGAGCTCCTGTCCACAGGGCTTGAACCAATTTTTTTCTATTGTCCTTTGTAGTAGGATTGAATAGGCAATTGAACATGCGCACAACAGCTTAAGACTTTACGACAGTGCTTTCTAAAACGAAATTTAAATGATTTTTTTCAAATTTTCTAGCAAAAAAAATCCTCACTAAACTTCCCACAGATCTTTAAGCTATTCTTCAGCTAGCTAACTAATTTCAATTCGAATAGATCTGTATTATTCCAGTCATTGGAAAACAAAATTTAAGATGTGATTTTTTTGAATAATTCTTGAAAAATTTGGCATTCTACAATTTGCTTCCAAGTTTGAATTGGATCGGATTCGGTCTTTTAGAGTTATTGAGGAAAACGCAAAATATTCATACGGGATTATCTCCGAAACCGCCGAGCCCATTAACGAAATCAACTGTCATAATCCGATGCGGAACCTACCCTGAAAATCGCAAGTCGCTATCTCTTTCCGTTCGTAAGTTATTGTGGTAACGATCACCCATGCAGTTGCTGAATGTGCCCTACGCTGCGGCATTTCCAATATTTGCCAAAATCTCCAACAATGTAAAGCCGATCGTGTTGAAACTTGGCTTTAGAATGAGTTTCTGAAGGCTCTCGGAAAGTTTCAGCGATATTGGAATAATAGTTTCCGAGATATAGGCTGTTTATTATTATTTTTTCATTTTCCAGTTATACGATTGTCACCAAATTTCGATTGAGTCTTCGTCTCGGCATTCTACAACTAATTTCAATTCGATTGGACCTGAACTTTGGAGTTATCGGAAAAACAAAATTTCTGATTGGTATAACACCGAAACCGTACGACCGATTATACCCGTTAAGGAACTTGTCCGTCGTATTCGGATTTGCAATCTACCCTGAAAATTTCATGTCGCAAACCCATTCCGTTCAAAAATTATCGTGGAAACGGCCGGCTGGGCGGTCGGACAGAATCAAATTTTATATCGGATTCTTCATCAGGAAGTCGGATTCAGTCGTTTGAGACCATTTTCGGCAAAAATTACAGACACTTGCGCGAAATGTTTACCCGATGTTTCCCAGAACATATATACGCG
Organism: Halyzia sedecimguttata; assembly: GCA_937662695.2. NCBI lineage: Eukaryota > Metazoa > Arthropoda > Insecta > Coleoptera > Coccinellidae > Halyzia > Halyzia sedecimguttata. The sequence continues at coordinate 13,123,691 of OW569413.2, forward strand.
CAAAAAATAATCAGAATTTGATTGGTGTGTTAGTAACTGTACTCCAACTGATGATGTGAAGTTCTTCTAATCAATGAAACACGGAAAAAACATGCTTCATTTATTCAAATCACTTTTTTTGCTACAACCTAACAGGAGAGAAAGAATGTTGCCTAAGGAATTTATGGAAATTGTTAATGCTGCCTTGATACCAAGCTTAACATCAACATTATGGTTTCAAATATCGCAAAAAAATTAACCGGCATAGTGGATTTCGACTTTGTCGCCATAGATCCTGTCAAAATAGCTAATACATATGTCTAGTAGAGAAGTTAATCGAATTAGATGAAATACCGAAATGACTAGGAATTCCGTGGAATTACTTGGAATTCCGTGGAAGTACTTGGAATTCCGTGGAATTATATCACAAAGTGGAATTATGGTGTACACATTTTTATGGGTGGTTTGCCCCTCGAGATATCCTATAGATAAACAGACACAGACATTCATGTTGCGAGCTCCTTAAGTCAAGCAAGTATAACAAGAATAAGATATTCCTATTGCGGAGATCCTCAAGATATCACGTATGTAACCAGAATAAGACATAACTATTGCGAGCTCCTAAAGATATCACACAGATAACCAGAATAAAATATTCCTGTTGGGTGCTCCTAAAGATATACCACACATAACCAGAATAAGACATTCTGGTTGCGATATCCTCAAAATATCACATATGTAACCAGAATAAGACATTCCCATTGCGAGCTCCTAAAGATATGAAACAGATAATCAGAATAAGATATTCCTATTGCAAGCTCCTAAAGATATCACACAGATAACCAGAATAAGACATTTCTGTTGCGAGCTCTTTAAGTCATCGCAAGTATAACAAGAATAAGATATTCCTATTGCGAGTTCTTTAAGATATCCCTCAGATAACCAGATGAAGACATTACTACTGCGAGCTCCATAAGTCATCGCAAGTATAACGAGAATAATAAGTTCCTATTGCGGATATCCTCAAGATATCACATATGTAACCAGAATAAGATATTCCTATTGCGAGCTCCTAAAGTTATTACACAGATAACCAGAATAAGACATTCCTATTGCGAGCTCCTTAAGTCATCACAAGTACAACAAAAATAAGAAATTCCTATTGCGGAGATCCTCAGGATGTCACATATATAACCAGAAAAAGACATTCCTATTGCGAGCTCGTAAATATATCACACCCATAACCAGAATAAGTAATTCATATTGCGAGCTCCTAAAGATATCACACAGATAACCAGAATAAGACATTCCTATTGCGAGCTCCTTAAGTTATCGCAAGTATAACGAGAATAAGAAATTCCTGTTGCTGAGATCCTCAATATATCACATATGTAACCAGAATAAGGCATTCCCATTGCGAGCTCCTATAGATATCACACAGATAATCAAAATAAGATATTCCTATTGCGAGCTCCTCAAGTCATCGCAAGTGGAACGAGAATAAGAAATTTCTATTGCGGGGTTCCTCAAGATATTGCATATGTAACCAGAATAACACATTCCTATTGCGAGCTCCTAAATATATCACGCAGATATCTAGACAAAGACATTCCTATGGCGAAACAACATCAACGAAGAAACAACTATATCGTAACGTTTCGGAGTCTATATCAGACTCCTTCGTCAGACGCTCAATAAAAATAATTCTAACGATTTCCATTGAGCGTCTGACGAAGGAGTCTGATATAGACTCCGACACGTTACGATATAGTTGTTTCTTCGTTGATGTTGTTTCGTTGTTGTTTGTTAGGCAACATTGTTCAATTGATTGCTTCTGACAAATATCCTGTGTTTCTTACGCAGAAGCAAATCACAAAATAATTAATTTTTATTATATAGATATTTTTCAGAGTTTGGGAGAGAAAACCCAGAAAAAAACCGTTCAATAATGAGTATACCTCCCACAGTATCCTTTAATGATTACTTGTAACGAGAATACCGCATTCCATTGCGAACTCCTCAAAACATCTCAAATTCAACAAGAATAGGAAATCAGGTGGCGTGTTGCAGGGATCTACTCCATCCCTACTCTGCACTTCTCGTTTCCACTGGTAGATGGCGTAACCGTCTACTCTGTACCCGGATGAACAACCCCATCGCTAATAACCCGAGTGGAATATCGATCTACGCATCGAAGTGATGTATTCGGCGGTCGGCGCCACACATGTACTGCACATTTGGAGGATATATAGATTATAGATCCATATCGCAGCCATCTTTTCTCAGTATTGCCCCGGTTGAGCAGCCTGAGATCCTGAGAACCCCATGCGATATCTCTGAGATGTTACTGGGCTCATCCCCTGTGGCGGACATTTGGAGGTGATAGGGAGGTCTGGGCGAGCACCCTGCGATATCACAATAAACCTCTCAAAATATCCCCCAGGGTGAGCAGTTTGAGAAGTTCCCCATGTGATATCTCAGAGATGTTACTGGGCTCATACCCTGTGGCGGACATTTGGAGGTGGTAGGGAGGTCTTGGTGAACTCTCAGTATATCGCAATAAACCTCTCAAAATATTCCCCAGGGTGAGCAGTCCGAGAACTTCCCCATGTGATATCTCTGAGATGTTACTAGGATCATCCCCTGTGGCGGACATTTGGAGGTGATAGGAGGTCAGGGTGACCTCCCTGCGATATCACGAGAGACCTCTCAAAATATTCCATAGCGTGAGCAGTTGGAGACTTCCCCATGCGATATCTCTGAAATGTTACTGTGCTCATTCCCTCTGGCGGACATTTGGAGGTGAAAGGGAGGTCTGGGCGACCTTCTGCGATATCGCAATAGATCTCTCAAAATATTCCCCAGCGTGAGCAGTTTGAGTACTTCCCCATGCAATATCTCTGAGATGTTACTGGGTTCATCCCCTGTGGCGGACATTTGGAGGTGATAGGGAGGTCTGGGTGACCTCCCTGCTATACCGCAATGAACCTCTCAAAATATTCCCCAGGGTGAGCAGTTTGAGAACTTCTCTGAGATGTTACTGTGCTCATCCTCTGTGGCAGACATTTGAAGGCGATAGGGAGGTCTGGGCGACCTCCCTGCGATATCGCAGTAAACCTCCCAAAATATTCCACAGGGTGAGCAGTTTGAGAACTTCCCCATGTCATATCTCCGAGATGTTACTGGGCTCATCCCCTGTGGCAGACATTTGGAGGTGATAGGGTGCTCTTGGCGACGTCCCAGCGATATCGCAATAGGCGTCACAATATCCCGGCAAGAGCCCGCCGAGACATCTCTGGGAGGTCCCTGTGTTAGCTGGGATTAAATCTCGTGATGGGAAGAGAGGCATTTTAGGCCAGTTTCACTAAAGAGAATATCGTCGTTGCGCCTTCAAAGTGCGACATGTGACTTTTGATAAATTATGCATTCATACACTTGCGTGTTCTGCAGGAGCATATTTTCGATTTCGTACTTGTCGCTTTTCGATCAAATCCAACTGGCACCGAAACTAGTGTGATTATCACATGGCAGCTTTTAACGAAATATCCAGCTTGCGCAGTTCTTAGTCGAAATATACACTTAACGCATTTTGCACAATATATGCACATGTCGCGTTTTGAAGGCGCAACGACGATATATATTTATGTTCACCTCAACGCCTTTAGATCTATCAATGGGCATTTATTAGTTGAGAATAAGTAGTTGAATATTACTGGAATTCAATTGAATTTCATTCAATATGTTAGTAACTAAACTTATAATTTTCTTTACTTTGGTTATTTAAATATGACATTAATTCTAGCAATATTTTTCTAGAATAATTATGTATTCTTTTCTCAAAGAAGAATTGAAGATAGGACAATGTGTTAATTTTTTCATGATTGCATTCTATGCAATGATTTTTCTCTTTGTCTTATCTTATAACAGATATATAATGACCAATATTAGCTATTTATCATTTGAGGAATGAATCATTAGAATGTCCATAAACAAAGAATCGAAGTATTGTATGAATAACAATCATAATTATACTGGAAATCATAGCTCGTCTGGAGAACCAAATGAAACAATATTAGCTATTTACCATTTGGGGAATGAATTATTAGAATATCCGTAATCACAAGTGTTTTATGAATATATTGCTTTTTTTATCCTCTATAGTCAAAGAAAAACTTTGAATTATTGCTTATCGATATATTATATTAGCCATCAAACAATTTCAATTCTTTATCATAAGAATGTCTCTCGATATGGAATATGGTAACAATTTGACTCATCGTTTGAAGAATAATCAATTACAATACGCAAAAGCTCCTGACTTCACGAAAAAATAGAATTTCCCATGGTAAATTCGATCAAGAGTGTCCAATACAGGATAACGGACAATAGAATTCACCATGGTAAATTCGATTAAAGGCTGGTTTATGCTGGCTGGTAACTTTAACTTATTCCCTAAAATTGAAATATAGATTTCTAACGCTATGGTTGATATGAGACCAAATAATCCGTTTACTAATTATTAATAATAATAATTAATAAGTAAACGGATTATTTAGTCTGATTATAAAGCATAACACTAAAAATACATGTCTATATATATTATATATATATGATTAAGTTAAAGTTACCAGCCAGCATAAACCAGCCTTTAGAGTGTCCAATACAGGAGAATGGACAATAGAACATAGGCGCAAAAGTTCCTGTCTTCACGAAAAAAAAATTGGTTCAAGCACTGACGTGAAGTCAGGAGCTTTTGCGCGTATCTTCTATTGTCCATTCTCCTGTATTGGACACTCTTAATTGAATTTACCATGGTGAATTCTATTGTCCGTTCTCCTGTATTGGAAACTCACATTCGAATTTACCATGGGAAATTCTATTAAGAGAGTGTCCAATACAGGAGACTTCACGTCAGTGCTTGTTTAAAGCTATTAATACACGCCTACACTACCTCCGAATTATTTTTGATGGAAAGCTCGGCTGTAACTCCGTCTGAGACGGAGGTCACACGGTCAGTCTGGTATCATTCTCGCATCAATCTAAAGGTGGGTACAGACATGCAACAGAACTTCGTACCGTAACACCGTCGCGCAACAATCGTGGTTACGCGTTGGAGATACGATGTTAAGAGATTTTCAGCATAACAGCACATCGTTGCGTAACATATGAGCAGAACATTCTATCGTTCCATAAAATTTTGTTCAGTTTTGTGAAGTTCGTCAAAAATATGGAGGTTTTTGCAGCAGCCTATATATTTATGCATTATTGACCGAAGAAACGATTACGCTCAAACGCAATGAGTTAGAGAGTTGAAATTTTCAGATAGGTTTGGAGTCCAAATGGGCCGGATAAGTTCGTTAAAGGGCAGAATCCACCGAGTGGTTTCAAAGTTATAGCCATCTGAAATTTTGTTTTCTGTCGGAGACATATTCTTGGAATGAAAATTTTTTTCCTGGAGCGAAGCAGTTTTGGGCGAGTTTAGTACCTGGATGGGCAACCAATTTGGCTATGCGCGTGAAAGCTCCTGGCCACATTGCTTTTCCAACTTGTTCATTTGATGCAATCTCTTCATTTTGATAATTTTTAATGAACTCTAAGGTAGATTCTTCCGTCCACTACATAATTAAACACTTTGTCAATCGAATAAAAATGCAACCGAAAAGAAATCGCTATCATGTTACGCAGATCAGTACAAACATGAAAACTAGTGGAGCAACATCACTCCGTATCGTTCCTTTGATGTGACGCGGAAATACCGACAACCGATGGAACGCTTCGATGTTACGCTGTGGCGATGTTACGTTGTTACGCGATGCCGTCCACACTAGTTGCGCGACGGTGTTACGTTACGTGGTTTTGTTGCATGTCTGTACCCACCTTAACATCAGTATTACCATCAATCCGGATCATCAGTCCATCAATCTACGCATATAGAACCAATTTCCGTCAATCTGACAACAATCACAATCCTACCACGGCAAAGAGCGATAAATCTTTGTATGGATATGCTGCCATGGCAACGCCCAGACCTTTGATAACTAAAATGGCGGAACCACGTCACATACTAATACTAATAGAGTGTATTACCTGCTTTTTGCTGATAGCTATTCTGAAATTAGAAAATTGTTTTATCGTTGATGTTGTTTTGTTAACAATAATTGTTTAGAAAATTAGAATAAAAGGATTAAAGATAATGAAAAAAGTAACCTCGTACAAATGATTTCATTTTTATCACAAGAGATTTATTACGATCTGGCAGCTTAGCATTTACGATTAACATGTGAATAAGTAACAGTAAGTGCTACTTACGGTTCATTATCTTAAAAGGAAGTGACTATTTGAATAAGTAACCTCAAAATAGGTTGGTTAGTTTTTCAGATTATGATTTTATGATTATGGTAAATGAAGATGATTATGATAAACGAGGCAGTTACTTTGCTGAAGTAACAAAATTTGATTTGAAATCTAGATTAGATGAGAGAACCCAAAAAATAATACATTTTTTATGCTAGTGTGGTAAAGTTCCTGACATCAAGTTACCGTTTATACAATTTTCATAATTAAACCTGTATTTTGACTTAAAATCTGTTATACAATTAATTCGAATAGGTATAATATGTGATATGATGAAGGATTGAGGAATATAGAAAAAATTAATGTAGCTGTAAGTTTATTGTAGACATAGGTATAGATTTATTAATCAAAATTAAATGTAAACAATTTCGATATCTACATTTTTCAGTTAAAAAATATGAAATAATCCGAAAATAAAAAATTATATAAATAAATTTAAGAAATTATCCACATAATCCATTAAACCAGGTATAAAAATACTATGATAAATACTGAATAGACACACAGAATTACTAGTTATGATATAATAAAATAAATTAGGATAAAAGATGACTAGATATACACTGAATAAAATAAATAAGTTAAAAATATTTTCATTCACTATCAACGGTATAAATACACAGAAAAGCGTTGCTTGTACCAAGAGAACTTCTTGTGACAGGAATGTCTATGTATCCCTGAGCATTTTCTAAAAAGGTCAACAGTCATATTGGAATATCGGAAAATCTGGAAATTTTCGGCAAATCTCGCAATCATCCCGAAAAAATTAATAATTTTTCTATACGTTAAATTTCTCCCCTATCACGTGTAAACCACGACAGCAGCACGAGAGCCTAAATCTCCAAATCGCCGTCGCAATAAAATAATAAGTTTATTGAGATCGTGTAGTGAAGACAAAATGGAGCCGATTACAGTCTTTGAAGTAGTTCTCGATTCCTCTGGACGTTCCTCTCCCAGTTTTTGTGCAACATAGCCTTTCTTAGCGCGTCAATGGGTGCTTTGATGGAAAGGGACGGGCGTACATTTCGCTCATCTACATACGACTCGTAGTATCGTTTACGTAGGTTGGCTCTGTACGGTTCCTGTAAAATAGAAAGGGTACTACAGTACACTTGAATTGTATATTTACTCTATTAACAGCCTTAATCAAAGATAGACGTCACCCAAATCAAACATGTACTACCACAACCGTCTATAATGGAAAGCCTGGAACGTGATATAATGGCAACAGGGTATGGAGTCGTAGGTCAGACGAACGTTTGTTATTGTATCATGGACGGTTATATCCGAATTCGGAATGAAACGGTATGAGTTTGTCCGTTAGGATTACAATCACCGGCATTTCAGTGATAAGTATATGTTTTGCGATTAAACACTGTGTAAATAGTGAATTTCCCTTTGGATTATTATTAGTACTTGGGGGGTGAGCTCTGAGTTAATTTCAGTTGAGAGTATATACTGAACAAGATGGTTAGGAAATGTTGTGTTCCCTCCTGCAACAGCAATTATAATTATTCATCTTCAAGAAATGTAAATTATGTTAGCTGTTTCACCTCTTCAAAAAATGAAGTGCTGAAGGATTTATGGGTATAGGCAATCCCGCGAAAAAATTTTTCTCCTACCCCTTATATCGCAGTTTGTGAGAAATATTTCGAGGACATTGATGTAATAAAGGATATAAAACATTTGCAGTCCGATGAAGCAATCGAAATTATTGATACGCCCGAAGTTAAGAGAAAGTGCTGTTCCAAATTTGCTAAAATACCTTTATAGTTATATTGAACTTTTCAAAACTAACTCTAAAATCAAGGACAGATCCTCAGTGTAGAAGGGATAAGGTGATGTCTAGAAATTTGAGTAAAATGGAAGCTTTCATTTCTTCCGATTTTAAAGAAGATTTTGATGACCTTTCTAATAATTTTTCAGTAGAAATGTATACATCTGGATTCGCTATCAATAAGCTCAAAGAATCTATATATTTTTATATATTCAATTTCGAATAGTCATTATATGTGTAGATGCTTCAGTTCAAATCAATTAAAAACTTCATCTCAACTTATTCATAAAGAAAGTTCAGATTTCATATAGTGATTTGAAATGGATTCTTCCTTTCGATCTAACCCTAAGCAGATGGTCATCCGATTTCTAAAAAACTTTCATGCCACAAGTGTATTTCATTGATCAGGGCAGAAAAGGGAACTAAAATAAATAATGGATATTTCGACAATCTACAGAGAAACGGTCAAAATCAAAAAATTACCAGAATCGGTTCAGTCGTCCGAAAGTTATCACAAAAAACTGAATTATGGAAGTAGCATTTGGAGGAACATATCTTCGCAGGGGGGTGTCGTAGGAAATAAATTAAAGCATTCCTGACTCGCTTTATATACTTTATTTACATCTGAGATTTATTTGGTATATTTATCTGGAGAATTTAATTTAAATTTATAATTTTTTGGCAATAGTTAAGCCTACACCTTCTCGTGGTTCTTGCTGAACAATGAATCGAATAACAACTACCTCGGTTCCTATTTCAACCTGATCTCAATAATATTATTCTGAATGAATTGTAGTTATTCAATTTATTGACCAAGTAGAGTCTCAATCTATTCAATGAATTCACTAGAGTTTTAAATTCGAAATACATATACGATATCTCGAGCTACCACATTGAAGAAATAGGCCTCCAAGAGACGATAGATTGCGGCGTGTCAGACTGTGTTCAAGGCTCTATTAATTTAGTCTGCAAGTGCTTTTTTAAGTCAAATTTTTGACGTATATTATGATTGAGGTGTCATTTGATTCGGAATGGCACACAAATAGTTTTTGAGAAATCGTTAAGGCCGCTGGCAAAACTTGCAATGGTTATAAACAATTATTTTTGCGCGTATGTTCTGGGGAACATCCCGTTATAGTTTTGCCCAAATGTCTGTAACTTTCGAATTTTTTGAAAAAAATGGTCTCAAACGATTAAGTTCGACTCCCCAATGAAGAATTCGAGGTCAAATTTGATTCTGTCCGGCCGGCCGGCCGGCCGTCCGGCCGTCCGGCCGTTGCTACGATAACTTGAGAACGAAAGAAGCCAGCGACTTGAAATTTTCAGGGTGGGTTGCGCATCTCAATACGACGGACAAGTTCGTTAATGGGCATAATCGGCCCAGCGGTTTCCGAGTAATAATTTTGTTTTCAACGAATATAAATCCGATCGAATTGAAACTTTGTGGGTAGTTGTAGAATATGAACCTAAGCACGTTTGTGAAATTTTGTGCGAATCGTATGGCTAGAAAATTTTAAAAAAATTATTAAAAAATATTTTTGTTGTCACGATTACTTGAGAACGGAATGAGATAGCGGCTTGAAATTTTCAGGTTAGGATGTGCACCAGAACACGACATTTCAGTTCGTTTATGAGCATAATCGGCCAAACGGTTTTAGAGTTATAGCCATCTGAAATTTTCTGAAATTTGGTCGTTTTTTGTTCCTCATTAACTCGAAAAATACTGCACCGATTGAATTCAAACATGGTTATTAGTTGTAGAATGCCAACGCGAAAATGTTTGCAAAATTTGGTGAGGATAGCATTCGTAGAAAATTTTTAATAAATCATACAAAAAAAAAAAATTCTATATATCAGTATTCGTTCGAAATTGCTGAAATTTTGCAAGAGCCTTCATAACCTAACTCTACTGCCAAGTTTCAAGTTTTAATTCGATCGGTTAAATATTGTTGGAGATTCGAGCATTCTTGTGTGAGTTCAGTAGATGGGTGACCGTTGCCTCGATAACTTTCGAACGAAAGGAGATAGGGACTTGCAATTTTCAGGGTAGGTTGCGTATCCGAAAGGGAGAGTTGAGTTCGTTTTTGGGCATAATCGGTCTAACGGTTTCCGAGTTATACCCACCTGGAATATTATTTCCTTAATAACTCAAAAAATAAATATTCGATCGAAATGGCGCTTCGTGACTAGTAGTAGAAAATCAACATAAAGACGTGTTTAGAATTTTGTAAGAACCATACCCCTAGAAAATTTGAAAAAAATTAGGAAAAAAAAAATTTTAAGAATCGTACCCCTAGAAAATTTTAAAAAAATCTCGAAAGAAAAAATTGGTTCAAGCACTGACGTGAAGTCAGAAGCTTTTGTGCGTATGTTCTATTGTCCATTCTTCTGTATTGGACACCCTTAATCGAATTTACCATGGTAAATTATGTTGTCCATTATCCTGTATTGGACACATAATTCGAATTTACCATAGTAAATTCGTATTGAGAGTGTCCAATACAGGAGAATGGACAACACAATACAGAAGAATGGACAATAGAACATACGCGCAAAAGCTTCTGCCTTCACGTCAGTGCTTGAACCAATTTTTTTTTTTTTTAATGCTTGTGGCTTGTACTGGATGCAAATCCATATTAACTCAATGAAAAATTATATACGATTTACACTTATTTATTCAATATTGAGACGCGTTTCGTCGACACAGCGACTTCATCAGACTACATCAGGTTGGTGGCATGATGTAGTCTGATGAAGTCGCTGTGTCGACGAAACGCGTCTCAATATTGAATAAATAAGTGTAAATCGTATATAATTTTTCATTGAGTTATAAACAATTAGGTGAAAAAAAGGGGGCCAATATCTCAAAAACTATTTGAGGTAATTCAAATTTGAAAAAAGATTTAAAAAAAAGAAGAAATTTCCTAAGAAAAAGTCTGAACTCCCAGAACTGTAGCACCAATATTTATAATTTTCCGAGTGGGTTGAAAATACGCCAGAAAACGGATACTTCGGCTTGCGCAAGTCTTGCCCCGTTCGGAAATTTAATGAATAAATATTATTTAAACTTATTGAATATGAAAATAAGATTTTAAAAAATTCAGGCGCCAGCAGCATAGATCAATGAACGATAATCCGTGGTCCAAAAATTTTTATCGCGTTTTTTCAATTAGTTATCCATTAGTTAATTAACAATTTTTGTATTTTTGCAGCACGAACATTAACATTGCAAGTGCGATAATTGTTAAATTATTAATCTGAGATTTTTTTCCTTTCGTGGAGCTATTTTTAAAAGGTCTTAGAATAGATTCCCGTTGGATAAATTAGAACTTTCGTTTTGTTATTAACAATTTACTCAAGTGAAAAATTATAAAGCTTCATCAAACATTGAAACAAACTTTTTGGCGCTCTTGTTCCTCGGAACAGAGTGCTAATCAATTTGTCCAAATGTCTGTAATTTTCGAATATTCGGCTGTTGGAGGATTAAAATTTGTAAGGTGGGTTTGGAGCGTAAATATCTCGGAGGAGTTCGTTAATGGGTGAAATCCATCAAGCGGTTTCGGAGTTTGGCCGTTTTAGTAAAAACATTTTTTATGAATATTTCCGAAATCGATCACTCGATCTATCTGAAATTTAGCATCAAATTGTAAAATCATGACCTTTATACGCATGTGAAGTTTTGTATTCATCAGGATACCGCAAAGTGTAAAAAATAATGTTTGAAAATAAAAAAAAAATTTCTACAATATCTCTCGAACGGAATGAGCTAGGCAGTAGGAAAAAAAAAATTTTTTTTGAGTAACAAATTTCAAATTCAATTTTTATTTAAGATGCAGTTTCACCATAAAAATCCATTGATATCATTTTCAACTCCAACAAGCTAATACTTTCGGAGATATGATTTTTCGAAATTTCAATAATGAATCGTACTTCTATATTTTCACAGAATGCTATAATTATTCTATCTATGCTTTATTATATGATCTGTGTTCATACTCGTACATGTCATCCTGTTCTATAAGAGAGAGTCAAATTCATTTCAGCTATTTCAATTTGATTTCTTCCATGGTGCAGTTCTCATTCTCAGTTTGCTCATTTAATCTTGATAAATAAACTATTAGTTGAATTGAATTTCCTTTATGATGCAGTTCTATCATAAGAATACATTGATATAATTCCCAACTCTGAGAAACCAATGCTTTCGGAGATATAATTTGTCTGTTTGAACAAGAGCGCCAGAAAGCTCCTGTCCACAGGGCTTGAACCATTTTTTTAAATAATATTACTATTGATCCGTTTTCTTATGATCAGAATCTACTAAAAAATGATTTTTAATAATTTTTATCTCCTATTGTTTAAAAATTGTTATAAACAAATGTGTTCTTTATGAGATAATTAAATTTTTTTTGATTACGTAATATGATAATATGATTTAAAAAAAAATTGGTTCAAGCACTGACGTGAAGTCAGGAGCTTTTGCGCGTATTTTCTATTGTCCATTCTCCTGTATTGGACACTTTTAATCGAATTTACTATGGTGAATTCTATTGTCTATTCTCCTGTATTGGACAGCCTTAATCGAATTCACCATGGTAAATTCGATTAAGAGTGTTCAATACAGGAAAATGGACAATAGAACAAACGCGCAAAAGCTCCTGACTTCACGTCAGTGCTTGAACCAATTTTTTTCGTGAAGGCCGGAGCTTTTGCGCGTATGTTCTATTGTCATTCTCCTGTATTGGACACTCTTAATCGAATTCACCATGGTGAATTCGATTAAGGCTGTCCAATACAGAAGAATAGACAATAGAATGCACCATGGTAAATTCGATTAAAAGTGTCCAATACAGGAGAATGGACAATAGAACATACGCGCAAAAGCCCCTGACTTCACGCCAGTGCTTGAACCAATTTTTTTTTCGTGAAGTCAGGAGCTTTTGCGCGTATGTTCTATTGTCCATTCTCGTGAAGCAATGATGAAAAAATCAACACATTATTGTCTACCTTCAGTAATTCCAGTAATATTCAATTACTTATTCTTAACCAATAAATGTCCATTGATAGATCTAAAGGTGATGAGGTGAAACATAAAGATATATTCTCATTAGTGATAGAAAAACTGGCCTAACATTCCTCTCTACCCATCACGAGATTTAATATCCACAAATGAGCCTCTCACCTTACAAGATCAGAGAGTGTGGTTAATTTAAAGTTAAGTTTTGAAGCCTTCAGCAAAATTTCAGCGATATCATATTAAAAATAATAGATAACCTTTCAAAAGTCCCCTCTCACAAATATACTCCTCTGAAGGCACATGGATCTCTTGAAGAAGAATCGCCTTCTCTATTTCTCAAAGATATTCACTTAATTCGAATTTACCATGGTAAGAGTGTCCAATACAGGAGAATGGACAACATAATTTACCATGGTAAATTCGATTAAGGGTGTCCAATACAGAAGAATGGACAATAGAACATACGCGCAAAAGCTTCTGACTTCACGTCAGTGCTTGAACCAATTTTTTTGTTACTCCCGGTTATACGGGCATGCTCAAAAGCTGAATAAATTATCACATGTTCAGGTTCCCCATCGAATGTTGATGTGACTTTCATCATATTACCATTGATATTCCGAAGCATTCCAAAGTTATTTGAGCTTTTAGACAAATATTCTCTATTCGGAATGATCAGAAATATGGTCAAAGCTAATTGCCCTTTAAGTTAGTTGATATTTTCAGGAACTATTATTGCAGTTTTTCACTGTGATTTTGACGAACTACAGGATATTTGGAAAAATATGACGAATTCCAATTCGAGTTTTCATCAAAATCTTTCTTATTTCAAATGGGAACCCATATTTTTGCGCGCATGTTCAGTGGAATAGCGTGCTATAATTTTGCTCAAATGTCTTTAACTTTCGAATTTTTGCCGCAAATGGTCTCAAACGATTAGGTTCGAATCACTGATGAATAATTCGAGGTTAAATTTGATTCTGTCCGGCCGCCCGTTGCCATGATAACTTGAGAACGCAAACAGATAACGACTCAAAATTTTCAAGGTAGGTGGTGTGTCCAAATGCGACGGACAAGTTCGTTAATGGGCATAATCGGCCCAACGGTTTCCAAGTACAAATTTGGTATTCAACCAATGCAGATCCGATCAAATTGAAACTTGGTACCTAGTTGTAGAATACTAATATACAGACGTATGTGAAATTTTGTGAGGATTGTATAACCAGAAAATGTTAAAAATATTATTTATCTCGCGATAACTTGAGAACGGAAAGAGATAGTGACTTGCAATTCTCAGGGTAGGTTGCGCATCTGAATGTGACATTTGAGTTTGTTAATAGGCATAATCGGCCAAACGGTTTTGGAGTTATACCTATCTGAAATTTTGTTGTTATTTACTCAATAACTAAAAAAATACGAAACCCATTTAATTCAAGCATGGTAGTTAGTTGTAGAATGCCGACGCGCAAATTTCTGCGAAATCATTGGAAATCATATGTTCATGTCTATATATCGGAAACTATCCCTCCGAAATCGCTGAAATTTTGCGGGTGCCTTCAAAGCCTAACTGTGCAGTCAAGTTCCAAGTGTGAATACGATCGGATCTATATTGTTGGAGATTCGAGCTGAGCAGCCTTGTGTTGAGTTCAGTAGCTGGATGGGTGTGTTGTCTCGTTGCAATTTCCAGGGTAGGTTGCGAATCCGAGTGGTACAGTTAAGTTCATTGTTGGGCATAATCGGCCTTATGTTTTCGGAGCTATACCCACTGGAATATTATTTTCTTGGTACGTTGACCGTTCATTAGAATATTTCAAAGAAAGACTTGAGATAAACACTTGAAATTTTATAGTTAAGCTTTGCTAGGAGAGATGAATTCAGAATTTCATATTCGTTCGACTTCACCGGAAATTATACCAACTTTCGTTTTTTAAATGCAATACCCAGTTTTTTCATTGATAATCTGATTACCCATTGAATTCTACATTAATCTGTCACTTACATGTTATTCTCAGAGAATTCGTGTGAAATCTGAAAAAACTTTAAAACCGCCCTTCAAATTTTCCCAAATAGGGCCTCATTCCAATGTTAGTAACTTGTAGATTTTTGCATGAAAATTCCTAATTTTTCAGCTTCTGTCGGAAGACATACCAATGCTTCTCCTTCGTTAATTAAAAATTCAATTGAATATACAGGGTGTTTCTATTTCCATTTCAAAGTCAGTCATGACAAAAACCTCAAAACTCATTTTTGTCAAATGAGAACCAATTTTTTTTATTGGTCAGCTGGAATCTACGTTTAATGTAGATTCCAGCTGACCAATAAAAAAAATGGGTTCCCATTTGAAAAAAATGAGTTTTGAGGTTTTATTCATGACTGACATTAAAAGAAATGCCCTGTATGTTCAATTGAATTTTCAATTAACAATGGAGAAGCATTGGTATGCCTTCTGATAGAAGCTAGGAAATTAGGAATTTTCATGCAAAAATCTACAAGTTATTAACATTGGAATGAAGCCCTATTTGAGAAAATTCAAAGGTCTTTTTCAAAATTCACACGAACTTTCTGAGAATAATATGTAAGTGACACATTGAAACAATGTAGAATTCAATGGGCAATCTGATTATCAATGGAAAAACTGGGTATTTCGTTTAAAGAACGAAAGTTGGTATCATTTGAATTGTTGAAAGTTGGTCGAAAGAATCTGCAATTTTTTCCAAGAATTCATTTCTCCTAACAAAGCTCAACTATAAAATTTCAAGGGTTTATCTCGAATCTTTCTTTGAAATATTATAACGAACGGTCTTTGTGAATCACCCTGTATAAATATACAAATCCCATCCATTTAAAACTCAGTAATTTCTCGTAGAATGCCGAAGCGCAAATTTTCTCGGAATTTCGTGTTTATCGTATTCTGAAATTACTTGAGAAGTAAGTCTTTTCGTATATTATTAGATAACAAATTTCAGTTCCGATAGAATACCCATTATTATATCAGAATTAAAAATTCTGTGATCATAGATGATTCTCTCATTACTCAAGTCTGTGATTAAATGTATGCATATCTTTTAGAAGCTGAGAAAACGGTCTAATCGATTAAGAGTGTCCAATAGAGGTGAATAGACAATTGAACATGCACGCCAAAGCTCCTGACTTCACGGCAGTGCTGGAACCAATTTTTTTTATTGAATTATGATTCTATTCCAACAAATAATAAATAATGATCTATCAACAATAATTGACCATTTTCGAGATATTTAAAAATAACACGTTTCTAAGGTAAGTAACGAATTCATTTCTAATTATTCATCTTATTATCAAATAATTCTTCATTGGAAATTATAAACATTAGGAATTCACATGTGCGAAATTAATTTCATTCTGCCTCCTTTGTGTTCATCATTTACCGGTGTGAAAAGAGCAGATAAAGATAGCGGATGAAATCTCCGGAAACACCCGAACGTCGCAACTAGTGGCGCACCGATCGATTCAGCCATAATCTTTTAGAACCAATATATTCTGGAAGGAATTGGAGTTCTGAGATAATATATCTAAACAACAACTTGAACTGATGGTTTCTTCGAGAAAAAAATCTCGTTTTTCCCTTTTTTTCCTAAAAGGGAAAGTTTTTTTATCCACAGACTTTTGAGTACATCTTAACTATGACGATAACGATATTCACTAAAAAAATGGTACACTTCGGATGGGATCCTGGGGTTGAAATTTCAACCCTTAACAAAAAATCTCGGTTTTTCCTGTTTTTTCCTAGAAGCAGAAGTTTTTTCATCAACAGAGTTCGAGAATATCTTGACTACGACGATACCAATATTCAGTAAAAAAATGGTCCACTTCGGATGGGACCCTGGGGTTTAATTTCAAGTATTTCAACCCTTAACACGTAAATATCGTTTTCCCTGTTTTTTTCCTAGAAGGAAAAGTCTTTTCATCAACAGATTTTCAATACACCTTGACCATGACGATATAGATCATTAATCGACAGAAAAATGGTCCACTTCGGTTGGGACCCTGGGGTTGATATTTCAACCCTTAACACAAAAATCTCGGCTTTTCCTGTTTTTTTCCTAGAAGGAAAAGATTTTTCATCAACAGATTTTGAGTACATCTTGACTATGACGATATCGATATTCAATAAGAAAATGGTCCACTTCGGATGGGACCCCTGGGTTGAAATTTCAACCCTTAACACACAAATCACGGGTTTTCCTGTTTTTTTCGTAAAAGGAAAAGTTTTTTCTTCAACAGATTTTAAGTACATCTTAACTATGACGATATAAATATTTAATCAAAAATGGTCCACTTCGGGTGGGACCCTGGAAATTTCTTCTGGGAAAAAACGACCAGAAGCCGAGTTTTTTGTGTTAAAGGTTGAAATTTCAACCCCAGGGTCTCATCCGAAGTGAACCATTTTTTCATTGAATATCGATATTGTCATAGTCAAGATGTACTCAAAATCTGTTGATGAAAAAACTTTTCCTCCTAGGAAAAAAACAGGAAAAACCTAGATTTTTGTGTTATGGGTTGAAATTTCAACCCCAGGATCCCATCCGAAGTGGACCATTTTTTCATTGAATATCGATATTGTCATAGTCAAGATGTAGTCAAAATCTGTCGATGAAAGAACAATTCCTTCTAGGAAAAAAACAGAAAAAACCGAGATTTTTGTGTCAAAACCAAGATTTTTGTGTTAAGGGTTGAAATTCAACCCCACGGTCCCATCCGAAGTGGACAATTTTTGTATAGATTATCGATATCATCATAGTCAAGATGTACTAAAAATCTGTTGATGAAAAAACTTCGCCTTCTAGGAAAAAAAACAGGAAAAGCCGAGATTTTTTGTTAAGGGTTGATATTTCAACCCCAGGGTGCCATCCAAAGAGGAACATTTTTTACTGAATATCGGTATCGTCTTAATCAAGATGTCCTCAAAATCTGTTGATAAAAAAACTTCTCCTTCTAGGAAACAACCAGGAAAATCCGAGATATTTTGTTAAGGGTTGAAATTTCATCCCCAGGATCCCTACCGAAGTGGACCATTTTTGTTTACTGAATAATACTGACACTATCATTTGGACTGACGAATCGATATTCACAAGGAATGGTAGGTACGTTCAATAAGCATAACGGTCATTATTGGGACGAGAAAAACGATCACCTCTTTAGACATCGGAATTTTCAAGAGTCCAGGAGTTTCAATGTTTTTTGTGCAATAAAATATTACACAATTCTCGGAGTTCATATATATTTACCATGGAAATTTAACTGTTAACTTAAGACACTCCAAGAATGTAATTCTTGGCGCGCTGTTCGGGTGAAAAGAGTGCTTATCAATTCGTCCATATCTCTGTATTTGTTTAATATTAGGCCAAGAATGGTCCCTAAGGACTAGTTTCGACTCACTGATGAAGAATCCGAAGTCAAAATTGATTCTGTCCGGCCGTCAGCACGATTAGGTACGCTCGAACGCAATGAGTTAGAGAGTTGAAATTTTCAGAGTAGGTTTGGAGTCTGAAAGCGCCCGCTAAGTTTGTTAATGGGCAAAATGTGGTTCCCGAGTTGTAGCCATCTGAAATCTTATCTTCCAAACACTCGAAAAATAATGATCTGATCGAATCAAAGCGCGGTAGTTAGTTGAAAAATGCCGACATGAAGAATTATGCAATATTTTGTGAGGATTGCATGGCAGAAAAATTAAAAAAAAAATTGGTTCAAGCACTGACGTGAAGTCAGAAGCTTTTGCGCGTATGTTCTATTGTCCATACTTCTGTATTGGACACCCTTAATCGAATTTACCATGGTAAATTATGTTGTCCATTCTCCTGTATTGGACACTCTCAATTCGAATTTACCATGGTAAATTCGAATTAAGTGTCCAATACAGGAGAATGGACAACATAATTTACCATGGTAAATTCGATTAAGGGTGTCCAATACAGAAGTATGGACAATAGAACATACGCGCAAAAGCTCTGACTTCACGTCAGTGCTTGAACCAATTTTTTTTTCGTGACTTTTTAAAAATTTTCTAGGGGTACGGTTCTTGAAATTTTTTTTTTCGTCATTTTTTTCAAATTTTCTAGGGATACGATTCTTACAAAATTTTAAACACGTCTTTATGTTGATTTTCTACTACTAGTTACCAAGCACCAATTCGATCGAATATTTATTTTTTGAGTTATCAAGGAAATAATATTCCAGGTGGGTATAACTCGGAAACCGTTAGACCGATTATGCCCAAAAACGAACTCAACACTCTCTTTCGGATACGCAACCTACCCTGAAAATTGCAAGTCCCTATCTCCTTTCGTTCGAAAGTTATCGAGGCAACGGTCACCCATCTACTGAACTCACACAAGAATGCTCGAATCTCCAACAATATTTAACCGATCGTATTAAAACTTGAAACTTGGCAGTAGAGTTAGGTTATGAAGGCTCTTGCAAAATTTCAGCAATTTCAAACGAATAGTTACTGATATATAGAATTTTTTTTTTTATTTTCAATGATTTATTAAAAATTTTCTACAAATGCTATACTCACCAAATTTTGCAAACATTTCCGCGTTGGCATTCTACAACCAAGAACCATGTTTGAATTCAATCGGTTCAGTACTTTTTGAGTTAATGAGGAACAAAAACCACGAAATTTCAGAAAATTTCAGATGGCTATAACTCTGAAACCGTTTGGCCGATTATGCTCATAAACAAACTGAAATGTCGCGTTCTGGTGTACATCCTAACCTGAAAATTTCAAGCCGCTATCTCATTCCGTTCTCAAGTTATCGTGACAACAAAAATATTTTTTAATAATTATTTAAAAATTTTCTAGCCATACGATTCGCACAAAATTTCACAAACGTGCTTAGGTTCATATTCTACAACTACTCACCAAGTTTCAATTCGTTCGGATTTATATTGGTTGAAAACAAAATTATTACTCGGAAAGCACTGGGCCGATTATGCCCATTAACGAACTTGTCCGTCGTATTGAGATGCGCCACCTACCCTGAAAATTTCAAGTTGCTAGCTCTTCTCGTTCTCAAGTTATCGTGGCAACGGCCGGACGGCCGGACGGCCGGACGGACAGAATCAAATTTGACCTCGAATTCTTCATTGGGGAGTCGAACTTAATCGTTTGAGACCATTTTCGTCAAAAAATTCGAAAGTTACAGACATTTGGGCAAAACTATAACGCGATGTTCCCCAGAACATACGCGCAAAAATGGGTTCAAGCCCTGTGGACAGGAGCTTTCTGGCGCTCTAGTTCAAACAGACAAATTATATCTCCGAAAGTATTGGTTTCTCTGAGTTGGGAATTATATCAATGTATACATATGATAGAGCTGCATCATAAAGGAAATTCAATTCAAATAATAGTTTATTTATCAAGATTAAATGAGCAATCATGAGAATGAGAACTGCACCATGGAAGAAATCGAATTAAATCTGGCCAATTTTGCCCAATAACAAACTTAACCGAGATATTCATCTCCCTAACCTACTCTGAAAATTTCAACTACCTAGCTCATTCCGTTCGAGAGTTATTGTGGAAAAACTTTTTTTAAATTTTCATATTTTTTTTACACTTTGCGGTAATCTGGTCAATACAAAACTTTACATGCGTATAAAGGTCATGATTCTACAATTTGATGCTAAATTTCAGATAGATCGAACGAACTTGTCCGAGATATTTACGCTCCAAAACCACCTTGCAATTTTCAATCCGCTAACTCCTTTCGTTCGAGAGTTATCGTGCCTACGGCCGGTCGGCCGGCCGGACAGAATCGATTTCGCACTCGGATTCTTGATCAGTGAGTCGAACCAAATCGTTTGAGACCATTTTCAGCCAACAATTTCAAAATTACAGACACTTGGGCAAATTGATAAGCACACTGTTCCGAGGAACTAGAGCGCCAAAAAAACAAGTTTCGTATGACAATTGCCCAAAACAGGTTTAAAGTACCTACAAATAGTAGGTATTCCATAAAATAAATATGAAAGAAGATAAGTAAAAATAAAAAATTACCTTGTAATCGATCAAAAATTTCCTGATCTACGTTCACCAAACTACAGAATTATGCTTTCAATATTTACGTAATATTTTCAAACATTTTCGGGTGAGTTCCCCGTTGCATCGCTAAAATACGAGTATTTCAACCCCAATATTTTTGAAGTTACAATATTCCCTTCTGTCAAGTTGACATTATGAGAATTCATACATAGAATAATAATTATATCAATCTGTGAAATACGATTTACATTGAAATTTAAAAAAATCATATCTCCGAAAGTATTAGCTTGTTAGAGTTGAAAATGATATGAATGGATTGTTATGATAAAACTGCTTATTAAAAAAAATTTAATTTGGAATTTGTTTCGTAAAAAAAAAATTTTTTTTCTGTTACTCCGAAACCATCTGTCCGATTTTGCCCAATAACGAACTTAGCCGAGATATTTATCCCCCAAACCTACTGTGAAAATTTCAACTCTCTAGCTCATTCCGTTCGAGAGTTATCGTGCTTACGGCCGGCCGATCCGGCCGGCCGGCCGTAACAGCCGGACAGAATAAATTTCGACCACGGATTCTTGATCAGTGAGTCGAACCAAATCGTTTAAGACCATTTTCATCGAAATATTCCAAAATTACAGACATTTGGGCAAATTGATAAGCACTCAGTTCCGAGGAACTAGAGCGCCAAAAATTAAAACAATTTTGTATCTCGCAGAAACTATCCGTCATATATCGTTGACATTCTGCGAGAACCTCCAAAACAGTAAAGTTCTAGATTTGAACTCGATCGGATCTATATTGATGAAGATATCGAAATATTACAAACGATCGGGATGTACCTACTGGTCCATTTTTTCGCACCCGACCAACGAAGTTGGTCAGTCAACAGTTTTTGACTGTTGACGTTCCTGGAGAGACTTTAATGAATCGTGTGCATAGATCGGCCGATGTCAAATTTGACAAGTCCAACGGTACGTCAGTAATAACATTCGTTCAATAGTGAGTGTGAATTGGTATATCTTGCCTATGATATGTACTTTATTTTACAGCCAAGTTCTTGAATTAAACTTGATCGAATAATATGTAACATGATGATATTTTTCTCAAATTAGAAATTTGAAAACACGGTATCAGAGTCCAGGAATAGCATTCGTTCAAGTTACGGAATTCAACATAATTATTTACTGATTCTCTAGCTTAGTGATAGAGATTGGTCTTCTTACCACGTAGGTACCTGGATCAATTCCTGTATTCGAAATTATTGATCCTTTTAATTTTTTTTCCAATTCTATCGAAATAATAATTTTGATAAAATTACGTGAGTATTTTCCTATATTATTAGATATTAAAAAATTTACTGCTATACAGGGTGTTTTTGATGAAATATCAATTCGTAGTTCCTCATGGCCAAACCGTACGATTCGACTGATTTGTGTTTGTGATAGGAATAATTCTCGGAATAACATATTGAAAATAAACCACTGCTATACAGGTGTTTTTCATGTCATGGCACAATTATACGATTCGATTGATTCGTGTCACCATCATAAAGCACTGTTTATTTTCGAACCAACAGTAAATGTATGTTTATGAATGGATCCTAACGCCACCACAAACACAACACTTTTTTATTTTTGACCCAACAGTGAATGAATGTGTTTGAACAGGTACCTTACGCCACCTCAAATACAGCACTGTTCATTTTGGAACCAACAGTAAATGTATATATTTGAGTCGAAACTAATCGTTTGAGACCATTCTCGGCCATAAGGCGGACTAGTTTTTTGGGTGCTTGTGTTCACACTCGGATTTATATTCTTGGAAATATTGGGAATACTATTCTTTCTCCAGGAGCTGAGCAGCTTTGAGTGAGTTCAGTGACTGGATGGGTGACCGCTATGGCTATACATTTGAACAGCGCGCCAAAGCTCCTGGTCACAGTGCTTTTCCAACTTGTTTATAATTCGAATATTAATTTTTAGGAGATGGATATTTAGAGATATTAACACAAATAATTCAACCACTAGTGCAGCTAGTGGAGAACAATGTTAAGAACTTATGGTTCCATTCCAATAAGATGGTGAACCCCCACGTAACTTAGTTAATTTGTTTAATATCTTGTATAGAATTTTTGAGGACCGTTGGTTGGCCAACAATGGTCCTCATCCCAGGCCACCACGTTCTCCCGATCTAACGCCCTCAGATTAATAGTTTTGGGGAGGGGAATGAAGGATATGGTATATGTAACTCCCCTTGCTGATAAAGAGAACTGCATACAACGAGTCAGAAATACCATTGGCTTATTAAACCTGAATGACTGACATTTTTACCGTTAATGATTGTTTGTAGATAAGTTTCGAGCGGCCCACTACAGACGCGGAGCTCGTTTTGAGGAAGTAAATCAATATATTTTGAAATTTTTTTTTTAGTGATGTGTGTAGGGTATGCAAGAGCACAATTTAATATTATATTCATATATACAGGGTGTTCGAAAACAAAGATATAGACCAAATTTACATTTTTTTAATTGTAACACCCTGTATTTGACCTCAAAAATGGAATGGCAAGCTCAAATTATGATGAGTTTCTTCAGATCACTTTATACCTTAGAAGTATCATTTACGAGAACATGACGAAAAATTGAAAATATGGAGTTTTTTTAAATAGCAATTAATGAAGAAACCAATTACTTCAGCGATACAGGCAGTAGTTTTTTGAGTAGACATATTAGCTACTCCTATACAGACAAAAAAATAACTGTGGAATATACAGAGTGATCATAATTAATTTTCAAACGTCAACTACAAATAATGGTCAAAAACTTTCTTATTTCAAATGGCACACCCGGTATTTCTATATCTCGTTGAACGTGAAAATTAATTTCGAAACTATCTTCACAAGGTTTTCCTACATCTAAACCTGATAGTTTTCTCATCCATTTTCGACCATTATTTGTAGTTGATAATTGAAAATGAATTATGATCACTCTGTATATTCCAGAGTTTTTTTTGTCTGTATAATTTTTGTCTGTATATAATATGTCTACTCAAAAAAATACTGTCTGTATCGCTGGCGTAACTGTTTTCTTCATTAATTGCTATTTAAAAAAACTCCATATTTTCAATTTTTCGCCATTTTCTCGTAAATGGTACTTCTAAGGTATAAAGTGATCTGAAGAAACTCATCATAATTTGAGCTTGCCATTCCATTTTTGAGGTCAAATACAGGGTGTTACAATTGAAAAAATGTAACTTTGGTCTATATCTTTGTTTTCGAACACCCTGCATATATGAAAATAATTTTAAATTGTGCTCTTGAATACCCCACACACATCACGAGAAAAAATTCCCAAAATATTTTCATTTACTTCCTCAAAACGAGCTCCGCGTCTGTGGTGGGCCACCCGGTATAAGTATTTTAGCTGTAAGAGCTTCTAAAAGAAATGTCGCAGTCAAACATTTCTGAAAAAAGTGTCTTACTTGAATAAAAAATAAGATAAATGCCAGATGATTCTTTCTGTAACATGTTCAATCTTCAATAACCTTAATATTGGCTTAGTGCTCGTTTGATAGTGATGATGGTTTTAATAATTTCAGAGTTGATCACAAAACTGGATTGAAAATTTATAGATTTCTTCTAGTGGTAGGTATTATGTACAGTACAAATGGGTGAAATTTGTTTATCGTTCAGAAACGACAATGGAGGTTCTGGCCCCAAAAAAGTGCTTCAATATGTATTTTGGTCATTAATTCCATATAACAAACCTACCGGCTATAATCTTCTATGTGCGAGGTAGATCTACGGGCTATGTAGATAGATCAACGGACTACTCTACTGCTTTTGTAAATCAATCGGTTGAATAGATCTACTGGCTGTGTAGATCTATCAGGTGGGTTGAACTACTGGATGTGTAAATCTATTGGAGAGGTAGATCTACGGAGCGGTGTTACACTAGCAGGGCACATTGAAGGATTTTCAAGATTTTTATGCCCCCGTTTTGCTCGCCACCCAGTTTATTTTGCTCACCTATTTACATTGAGTTATAGACAATTCAAACCGCCGTATTCACAAAGCACTCAATCTCCGTTAAGTCCTAACTGAGGTCCTCAGTTAAGGATAAATAAGAATCGCAACCTCAGTTAACGTATGTAACGTTGCTGAAACAGGCCTGTTTCACGTTATAATTTTCACTTAAACTGAGGTTGCGATCCTTATTTATCCTTAACTGAGGACCCCAGTTAGAACTTAACGGAGATTGAATGCTTTGTGAATACGGCGGAAAGTGCCCTGCTGGCGTAACATTACACTTGCAGGGCACCTCAACGGATTTATTCGATTTTGGCCTCGATTTGCTCCGAAAGCCTCGTTTTGCTCCGTTTTGCTCACCATTCCGTTCCTTTTACTCACTTATACTTTGAGAGATTTTGAAGAAGAACATTTTTTTTTGTTTCATCATATCAAGTGGGATATCTGCGTTTAGCTCTTCTCAACTCTGCAATTCGTTTTTCTCTACGACTTATACATAGCTATCGAGATATAGAAAATTCAAAGTCCCTGCTGGCTTGACATTACACTAGCAGGGCTTTTTAACGGATTTCTTCGATTTTGGTGTCATTCGAAATCTCTCAATTTGGATCGTTTTGCTCACCAGTTCGTTCGTTTTGCTCACTTATACTTTAATAATGAAAAATGGCGATACCGTTGTTAAAAAATCCACAAGTTAAGAGCGTTCCTGCTAATCGGGTCCTTCATGAATGGCTTCGTATAATAAATATACTTATGCATATATTTCACAAATCAAATAGACCCCAGGGGGTTCATTGATCTGCCGAGAAAGCAAGAGCAGACGCGTTTCTGGCTTCTTGGTCTTCATCAGTACCCTGTAGCTTTCCCAACAAATTCAACTAAACTGACCCGGGTTAAGCCTTTCAGAGACGGCTTGGTCGATCATTATAATCGCCCACGCCACCTATGAAACGAAACACGGAAATCAGCCTCTCCCCACCAGTGAATATTTGAAGCGTGAAATCATATGCCACCATTCACTCGATATTAAATCAAGAACGAGTCCCGCAGAGCTCAGACAGTATCTTCTCAATGGCCATGAACGCTGTTTAGCGTTTTCAAAAATAATAATGAAAAATGGCGATACCGTTGTTAAAAAATCAACAAGTTAAGAGCGTTCCTGCTAATCGGGTCCTTCATGAATGGCTTCGTATAATAAATATACTTATGCATATATTTCACAAATCAAATAGACCCCAGGGGGTTCATTGATCTGCCGAGAAAGCAAGAGCAGACGCGTTTCTGGCTTCTTGGCCTTCATCAGTACCCTGTAGCTTTCCCAACAAATTCAACTAAACTGACCCGGGTTAAGCCTTTCAGAGACGGCTTGGTCGATCATTATAATCGCCCACGCCACCTATGAAACGAAACACGGAAATCAGCCTCTCCCCACCAGTGAATATTTGAAGCGTGAAATCATATACCACCATTCACTCGATATTAAATCAAGAACGAGTCCCGCAGAGCTCAGACAGTATCTTCTCAATGGCCATGAACGCTGTTTAGCGTTTTCAAAAATAATAATGAAAAATGGCGATACCGTTGTTAAAAAATCAACAAGTTAAGAGTGTTCCTGCTAATCGGGTCCTTCATGAAGCCAGAAACGCGTCTGCTCTTGCTTTCTCGGCAGATCAATGAACCCCCTGGGGTCTATTTGATTTGTGAAATATATGCATAAGTATATTTATTATACGAAGCCATTCATGAAGGACCCGATTAGCAGGAACGCTCTTAACTTGTTGATTTTTTAACAACGGTATCGCCATTTTTCATTATTATTTTTGAAAACGCTAAACAGCGTTCATGGCCATTGAGAAGATACTGTCTGAGCTCTGCGGGACTCGTTCTTGATTTAATATCGAGTGAATGGTGGCATATGATTTCACGCTTCAAATATTCACTGGTGGGGAGAGGCTGATTTCCGTGTTTCGTTTCATAGGTGGTGTAGGCGATTATAATGACCGACCAAGCCGTCTCTGAAAGGCTTAACCCGGGTCAGTTTAGTTGAATTTGTTGGGAAAGCTACAGGGTACTGATGAAGGCCAAGAAGCCAGAAACGCGTCTGCTCTTGCTTTCTCGGCAGATCAATGAACCCCCTGGGGTCTATTTGATTTGTGAAATATATGCATAAGTATATTTATTATACGAAGCCATTCATGAAGGACCCGATTAGCAGGAACGCTCTTAACTTGTTGATCACTTATACTTTGCGAAATTTCGAAGAAGAAACATTTTTTTTTGTCTCATCTTATTGACTGTGATGTCTGCGTTTTGATGTTGTTTTTCTCAATTCTGCAATTCGTTTTTCTCTACGACTTAGAGTTATCGAGCAATAGCAAATTAAAAGTGCCATCTTCCATCCATGATACCTGCTCGGTCCAGTATCTTCTTTTCGCTCGCATCCACCTCTCTACTTCTTCAGTTTGACATTCTTCTCTGATATCACTACTTCTCCTCTGATCTCTAAGCGTATTCCCAGTAATTGACCTGAATACTTTCATCTCATTAAAGGTCTAACGCATGCCTTGTCATTTGTGACTTTGCTGGTGGTTGTCATATGGATATTTTTCCAGATGGTGTTTTTTAGTGCAACTGCTATTCTGGCCGATTTATTCATCTGATGACTTTCTTTGAACTTGCCATATGGTAAGATCATTGTACCCAGATAGTTCAATTCGGAAACCTGATCTATTATTTTGTTATTGAGCTCTAACTTACACCGGCGCGGTTCTCTGGCAATCACCATGCATAGTTCTCGTTTTAGTGGTTGATATTTCCATGCTTATCTTGTGAGCCTCTCTGTTGAAAGCCTGAAGCAACCTCACTATCCTCAAACAGCACTACATCATCTGCATAGCACAAGATCTTCACAATTTTATTTCTGATTGTATGAAATGAATAACCAAATGCATCAAAATTTGTATTATTATTGGAGCAGACACGAAGGTCCTGTTGAACGTTTTAATCGAATGGATATATTATTAGTTTATCAAGATAAAAACAGACTAAAATTTCTTCAATTCAATACCTGTTTTAGTTTTTGGAAATGCATTAAAATCCTATTATTAAGAATGTCTCATTGAAATTGATTTACTCTATCCAGAGTTACAACTGAAGATCGAAAACAATTAAAAACTTTTTGAATAAGTGTTCATATATGAAAGTACTAAAAAACTTTAATCATGAACTGTTCCTTACTGCTGAAACACACAATGAAATCTCGAAATTTGTTTGTCAGTGAGATTTCAGAAAGGATGAGCTATTTACAAATAGAAGTAAATTAAATGTTGAGGTTTTGTGGAGGATGTATCAATTTTATGTACATTGAGATCTCAGAAACTAGTTTTTTTTTGAGAATGAGAGAATTATAGCTTTCCCTATCTATTGAAAGCAGCAGTGTTCAATCAACCTCTCAAACTTATGCATACCACCTACCTTAGTAAAATTATTCTAATAGCAAAATATGTAATCTTATTGTCTAGCAAGTAGGTATTGTATTCATATTCACATTGTTGTTGTCAAAGAAGAATACGACAAAAGATAACCATACACTGAAATCATCAAGGGGCACTCATATCAAGACGTTGTAAAAATCGGTGGGCTCTGGTTTATAATATACAAAGTGCTTTTCGTTCATCGAGTGAAACGGAGCAAAACGAGAGCATTCGTATGATACCAAAGTCGAAAAGATCCGTTGGGGAGATATGTGTTAGGTGCTGCTTTGTGCCATTGAATTTTTTGCTTAATTCTGTGGTTAATGTGGTTCCCGAGATATTTCGAAATATCGAAAAAATGGGCCTGTCCAGCACTTTTAGAAAAAATTTGTTCAAGCACAGACGTGAAGTCAGGAGCTTTTGCGCGTATGTTTTATTGTCCATTCTCCTGTATTGGACACTCTTAATCAAATATATACCATATACCAATCGAATTTACCATGGTAAATTCGATTAAAAGTGTCCAATACAGGAGAACGGACAATAGAATTCACCATGGTATATTTGATTAGGAGTGTCCAATACAGGAGAATGGACAATAGAACATACGCGCAAAAGCTCCTGATTTCACGTCTGTGCTTGAACCAATTTTTATGTATGTATTTTATGTTTGACATTTTTATTTGTTTCAATACATTTGTGTTCTGCAATAGTTCATTGAATTTTTCTTACGAAATGGAATGTAGCTTGCATATTTACCGCCTGCAAGAAGAGAAAACATATAAGAATTTGGACACGGATCCGTGTCGGTCAGCAAAAAACAAGAAACATTTTACTGTATGCTCATGACACGGATCCGTGTCATGCCTACAAAGTTCACGGACACTCGGTATAGGTCTGTAAAAAAAGGGAGTTTATATTCAAAAACTTGGTTCGAGCACTGACGTGAAGTCAGAAGCCTTTGCGCGTATGTTCTATTTTCCATTCTTCTGTATTGGACACCCTTAATCGAATTTACCATGGTAAATTATGTTGTCCATTTACATTTACATTATATTTACATAATTTACCATGGTAAATCCAATACAGAAGAATGGACAATAGAACATAAGCGCAAAAGCTTCTGACTTCACGTCAGTGCTTGAACCAATTTTTTTTTCGTGATTTTTTTGAAATTTTCTAGGGGTACGGATCTTGAAAATTTTTTCGTAATTTTCTTCAAATTTTCTGGGGGTACGGTTCTTACAAAATTTTAAACACGTCTTCATGTTGATTTTCTACTACTAGTTACCAAGCTTCAATTCGATCGAATATTTATTTTTTGAGTTATCAAGGAAATAATACTCCAAGTGGGTATAACTCGGAAACCGTTAGACCGATTATGCCCAAAAACGAACTCAACTCTCCCATTCAGATACGCAACCTACCCTGAAAATCGCATGTCCCTATCTCCTTTCGTTCGAAAGTTATCAAGGCAACGGTCACCCATCTACTGAAATCACACAAGGCTGCTCGAATCTCCATCAATATATAACCGATCGTGTTAAAACTTGAAACTTGGCAGTAGAGTCTAAAGGCTCTTGCAAAATTTCAGCAATTTCAGACGAATAGTTACTGATATTATATTGTTCTTAGTATAAATTGATCAGCGTTTAGGCAGTGCCTATAAACTCAAAAAAATTGGTGCTTGAACCAATTTTTTTTTCGTGATTTTTTTGAAATTTTCTAGGGGTACGGTTTTAAAAATTTTTTTTTCGTCATTTTTTTCAAATTTTCCAGGTTCTAGGTTCTAGGTTCTTGTTCTTGTTGATTTTCTACTACTAGTTACCAAGCTTCAAATCGATCGAATATTTATTTTTTGAGTTATCAAGGAAATAATATTCCAGGTGGGTATAACTCGGAAACCGTTAGACCGATTATGCCCAAAATCGAACTCAACTCTCCCTTTCGGATACGCAACCTACCCTGAAAATTGCAACTCCCTATCTCCTTTCGTTCGAAAGTTATCGAGGCAACGGTCACCCATCTACTGAACTCACACAAGAATGGTCGAATCTCCAACAATATTCAACCGATCGTATTGAAACTTGAAAATTGGCAGTAAAGTTAGGTTATGAAGGCTCTTGCAAAATTTCAGCAATTTCAAACGATTAGTTACTGATATATAGAATTTTATTTTTTTATTTTCAATGATTTATTAAAAATTTTATACCAATGCTATCCTCACCAAATTTTGCAAACATTTCCGCGTTGGCATTCTACAACTAATAATCATGTTTGAATTCAATCGGTTCAGTATTTTTCGAGTTAATGAGGAACAAAAACCACAAAATTTCAGAAAATTTCAGATGGCTATAACTCTAAAACCGTTCGGCCGATTATGCTCATAGTCAAATTGAAATGTCGCGTTCTGGTGCACATCCTAACCTGAAAACTTGAAGCCGCTATCTCTTTCCGTACTCAAGTTATCGTGACAACAAAAAAATGTTTTAATAATTTTTAAACAATTTTCTAGCCATACGATTCGCACAAAATTTCACAAACGTGCTTAGCTTCATATTCTACAACTACTCACCAAGTTTCAATTCGATCGGATTCATATTGGTTGAAAACAAAATTATTACTCGGAAACCACTGGGCCGATTATGCCCATTAACGAACTTGTCCGTCGTATTGGGATGCGTCACCCACCGTGAAAATTACAAGTCGCTAGCTCTTTTCGTTCTCAAGTTATCGTGGCAACGGCTGGACGGCCGGTCGGACAAAATTAAATTTGACATCGAATTCTTCATTGGGGAGTCGAACTCAATCGTTTGAGACCATTTTCGTAAAAAAATTCGAAAGTTACAGACAATTGGGCAAAAGGATAACGCGATGTTCCCCAGAACATACGCGCAAAAAATAAATAAAATACAATCAATACAGATGAACAAGAAAAACAAAAAGAAAGAGTGCTTGAGGAGCAGGAATGAACTAAAAAATAAATCTTCCCAGCCGTCAACCATCATATCCTGTCACCCACGGTGAAGCTATCGTAGCTATTCTTGAAAGAATTTACCGACACTGAATCCACTACGGCCGAAGGTAAAGCGTTCCACGCACCAAACACACGATTCGGCAAAAAGCATTGTCTCTGCACTGTCCTAAATTTTTCTTTTTTGAGTTTGAAGGAATGGCCACGCAAACGGTCTTCCAAATTGATCGTGAACAAGTCACTAGAATTTCTTTTTTCAATTTTCTATGATTTTTTAAAAAATTTCTACAAATACTATCCTCACGAAATTTTGCAAGAATTTTCGCGCTGGCATTCTACAACTAATAACCATGTTTGAATTCAATCGGTTTAGTATTTTTCGAGTTAATGAGGAACAAAAAACAACCAAATTTCAGATGGCTATAACTCTAAAACCGTTTGGCCAATTATGCTCATAAACAAACTGAAATGTCGCATTCAGATGCACAACCTAACCTGAAATCTTCAAGCCGCTATCTCTTTCCGTTCTCAGGTTATCGTGACAACAAAAAGATTTTTCAATAATTTTCTAGCTATACGATTCTCACAAAATTTCACAAACGTGCTTAGGTTTATATTCTACAACTATTCACCAAGTTTCAATTCGATCGGATCTATATTGGTTGAAAACAAAATTATTACTCGGAAACCATTGGGCCGATTATGCCCATTAACGAAATGGTCCGTCGTATTGAAATGCGCCACCTACCCTGAAAATCTCAAGTCGCTAGCTCTTTCCGTTCTCAAGATATCGTGGCAACGGCCGGACAGAATCAAATTTGACCTCGAATTCTTCATTGGGGAGTTGAACCAAATCGTTTGAGACCATTTTCGTAAGAAAATTCGAAAGTTACAGACATTTGGGCAAAATGATAACGCGATGTTCCCCAGAACATACGCGCAAAAATGGATTCCAATGACTGAAAAAAATTGTGATATTTGTTCGAATTTTCCTGAAAGTCTCTCTAATTTGCTGAAAAATAAAAATTGATGACCAAAGTTACCCCAGCGCTTTCGTATTTTCTTCTCAGTTATCAATGGAAAATTTGTGCTACGTTTGAGTTGTGGTTTGCCATAAATATTCCACGAAAATTCTTCACCCAAAAATAAAGAAATTAGAAAAAAACCCAGCACTTTAATTTTATTTTTCGACGAAAGTAGTTTTACATAATAGATAGTATAAGTCGTAGAGAAAAACGAATTGCAGAATTGAGAAGAGCAAAACAAGTGCAAAGCGCAGATATCCCAAATCATAAGATGAGACAAAAAAAATTTCTTCTTCGAAATCTCTCAAAGAATGTATAAGTGACCAAAACGAATGAACTGGTGAACAAAACGGGGAAAAAGTGGGAGCTTTTGAATGACACCAACATCGAAAAGAACCGTTGAGGTTACTGCTGTTACGTCAGCAGGGCACTTTGAATTTTCTATAACTCGATAACTATAAGTCGTAGAGAAAAATGAATTGCAGAGTTGAGAAGAGCAAAACAAGAGCCAAACGCAGATATCTTACTTGATAAGATGAGACAAAAGAAAATGTTTCTCCTTCGAAACGTCTTAAAGTATAAGTGACTAAAACGAACGAACTGGTGAGCAAAACGGCGCAAAACGAGAGCTTTCGAATGACACCATAATCGCAAAGATCTGTTGAGGTGCCCTGCTAGTGTAATGTTATGCCAGCAGGGCACTTTTGAATTTTCTATATCTCGATAACTATAAGTCGTGGAGAAAAATCAATTGCAGAGTTGCGAAGGTCAAAACGAAGATATCTAACTTCATAAGATGAGACATAAAATCATGTTTCTTCTTCGAAATCTCTCAAAGTATAAGTGAGCAAAATGAACGAAGTGGTGAGCAAAACGGTCCAAAACGAGAGATTTCGAATGACTCCAATATCGAAAAGATCCGTTGAGGTGCCCTGCTACTATAATGTTCCGCCAGCAGGGCACTTTGAATTGTCTACAACTCAATGTAGATAGGTGAGCAGAATAAACTGAGTGGTGAGCAAAACGGAGCAAAATGAGAGCAAAACGAGGGCATAAAAATCGTGAAAATCCTTCGAGGTTTCCTGCTAGTGTAACACCGCTGATCTACGGGCTATGTGTTTAGATCAACTAGCTATCGGCTAGATCGATCTAGTGGTTATGTAAATCTATCGGTTGGGTAGATCTACTGGCTATGTGGATCTGTCAGTTAGATAGATCTACGAGATATGTTAATCTATCGGCTATCAGCAAGGTCAATTTACTGGTTATGTAGATCTATTGGCTAGGTATTCTATTGGATATGTTAAACGAGTGATTGGATATATCAACTGGCTATGTAGGTCTATAGGCTACGTAGATCTGCAGGCTATGTAGATAGATCTACCAGCTATCGGCTAGATCTACTTGCGTGCTAGTTTTTATAAACGACTGTTTAATATGCTTATCTGAAAGAAAAAGTGCATGAGAATGAAGGAAGGAGGAGAAGACAAGCAAGTATTAGCATACTGTGTATGTTTTTCAATTCGAAATCATGCTTCATCATGCTCAAACACCAACTAAAAATTTAAAAAAAATTATGTACATATGCGAACAACGGAACTGGAAGGAAGCAATTCTATGCTGAAACATTGCCATACAAATTGAACAGTATTCTTCCTTATTTCCACCGAATGTTCGTTCATACATAAATTAGGGTAAAAAGTTAAAAACCATCATACTTACTATTGGAAGCGCCGTTATATATTAAATCACTTTAACACAGTAAACTAATACAACTCGCGTGGGTTGTAAAAAGGCAGACTTCAATAAGCATCAGAAGAATTTCGAAAGCGAAGAAGGCAAGAGAAGAAGGGCGCTTAGGCATGTAAAAGCATTTTTAGCTCCTGAGTGTCATTCACGGCACTCGTTAATTTTGAGGTTCTCTCTGTTTCCGTAACGTACATAATGTCAAAGAATAGTTATTTGTTTTACAAGGCAGCAATGTAGTAGATTGACTGCCACGGCTGATAGTTCATTCTGCTAAGGCAGTGAATCTACTTTGCTGCCGAGTTGATCATTAATTTTTTCTCCGATTGGTTATAATAATATAATGATATCTGAATAACAGCAATAGAATGTAAGGGGTGAATCTGTGATGAAAATTAAGGTGGGTATTTGGTATAAAAATGTTTGAAAAACCTCCTCCCGGAAAAGTTACAATAACCCTCCGAAGATTAACGAAAAAAATTGTTACTCTTTTTCATTTTCCCCCTATATTAAGCTAAAGAGACGAAACTTGGTAAATATTATCTGTCAATAAAACTACACATTTTGAAATTTTTTCAACGCTGAAGTATGCTTAGAAGGAGTTGAATTAGTTCTTACAATTTTTTTTTGGATACAAATTTTCCTTTTAAAAAAACATGGCTGAAAAGCCCAATTTATTTACAAACTTTTTATCTCCACAAGTTTTTTCGAAAACTTAAGCATTTACGAGAAAAAATGTAATGCATTTCTAAAAAGATGAGCTAACGCCAGGGTACTTTGCCTAAAGATCTAGTATTTTTATTTTGCAATGACATTCATAACATGCACTGACGTGAAGTCAGAAGATTTTGCGCGTATGTTCTATTGTCCATTCTTCTGTATTGGACACCCTTAATCGAATTTACCATGGTAAATTCGAATTAAGAGTGTCCAATACAGGAGAATGGACAACATAATTTACAATGGTAAATTCGATTAAGGGTGTCATACAGAAGAATGGACAATAGAACATGTGCGCAAAAGCTACTGACTTCACGTCAATGCTTGAACCAATTTTTTTTCTCCTGATTTTTTTGAAATTTTCTAGGGGTACGGTTATTAAAATTTTTTTTTTCGTAATTTTTTTCAAATTTTCTTGTGGTATGTTTCTTACAAAATTTTAAACACGTCTTTATGTTGATTTTCTACTACTAGTTCCCAAGCTTCAATTTGATCGAATATTTATTTTTTGAGTTATCAAGGAAACAATATTCCAGGTGGGTATAACTCGGAAACCGTTAGACCAATTATGCCCAAAAACGAACTCAACACTCCCATTCGGATACGCAACCTACCATGAAAATTGCAAGTCCCTATCTTCCTTAAGTTATCGAGGCAACGGTCACCCATCTACTGAACTCACACAAGGCTGCTCGAATCTCCAACAATATTGAACCGATCGTGTTAAAACTTGAAACTTGGCAGTAGAGTTAGGTTCTAAAGGCTCTTGCAAAATTTCAGCAATTTCAGAATATAGAATTTTTTTTTTCAATTTTCAATGATTTTTTAAAAATTTTCTACTAACACTATCCTCACGAAATTTTGCAAGAATTTTTGCGTCGGCATTCTACAACTAATAACCATGTTTGAATTCAATCGGTTTAGTATTTTTCGAGTTAATGAGGAACAAAAACAACCAAATTTCAGATGGCTATAACTCTGAAACCGTTTGGACTATTATGCTCATAAACAAACTCAAATGTCGCATTCTGATGCACAACCTAACTTGAAATCTTCAAGCCACTATCTTTTTCCGTTCTCAGGTTATCGTGACAACAAAAAGATTTTTTAATAATTTTTTAATAATTTTCAAGCAATACGATTCTCACAAATTTCACAAACGTGCTTAGGTTCATATTCTACAACTATTCACCAAGTTTCAATTCGATCAGATCTATATTGGTTGAAAACAAAATTATTACTCGGAAACCATTGGGCCGATTATGCCCATTAACGAACTTGTCCGTCGTATTGAGATGCGCCACCCACCCAGAAAATTTCAAGTCGCTAGCTCTCTCCATTCTCAAGTTATCGTGGCAACGGCCGGACAGAATCAAATTTGACCTCGAATTCTTCATTGGGGAGTCGAACTAAATCGGTTACAGACATTTGGGCAAAATGATAACGCGATGTTCCCCAGAACATACGCGCAAAAACAATAATACCATTACCAGGATTGTGCATGCAGTATCATTTTCTGTTACCATTCTTATTGATTCACAGGTCTTATGATTGTGTATTGTAAAAATAGTATTATTTGATTGAAAATATGAATACATATTCGAATTTAAAAAATGGGTTCAAGCCCTGTGGACAGGAGCTTTCTGGCGCTCTAGTTCAAACAGACAAATTATATCTCCAAAAGTATTGGTTTCTCAGAGTTGGGAATTATATCAATGTATTCATATGATAGAACTGCATCCTAAAGGAAATTCAATTCAAATAATAGTTTATTTATCAAGATTAAATGAGCAATCATGAGAATGAGAACTGCACCATGGAAGAAATCAAATTAAATCTGGCCAATTTTGCCCAATAACGAACTTAACCGATATATTCATCTCCCTAAACTACTCTGAAAATTTCAACTACCTACCTCATTCCGTTCGAGAGTTATATCTATGTCTATGGATGAAAAGCAGTCTCACTACTCTCAGATCTCTTACTTCATGTTCAGTTCCGAAATGTAAGAATTTTCTGAGAAAAACTAATTTCGGAG
Organism: Halyzia sedecimguttata; assembly: GCA_937662695.2. Lineage (NCBI taxonomy): Eukaryota > Metazoa > Arthropoda > Insecta > Coleoptera > Coccinellidae > Halyzia > Halyzia sedecimguttata. The sequence continues at coordinate 13,160,837 of OW569413.2, forward strand.
CAAACAACTGAGATTTTTCTCACTTCGCTCACAATTCTTCGATTGATTAGATAATGTCTCAGGAACATCATTTGACATTATGACAATTCATAGAATAATATCATTCTGTGACAACGTTGAAATACGATTTATTATTGAAATTTTGAAAAATCATATCTCCGAAAGTATTAGCTTGTTAGAGTTAAAAATGATATGAATGGATTCTTATGCTAAAATTTCTTATTAAAAAAAATTTAATTTGGAATTTGTTTCGTAAAAAAAAAATTTTTTTTTTGTTACTCCGAAACCATCTGTCCGATTTTGCCCAATAACGAACTTAGCCGAGATATTTATCCCCCAAACCTACTCTAAAAATTTCAACTCTCTAGCTCATTCTGTTCGAGAGTTATCGTGCCTACGGCCGGCCGGACCGGCCGGACAGAATGAATTCCGACCACGGATTCTTGATCAGTGAGTCGAACCAAATCGTTTAAGACCATTTTCATCGAAATATTCGAAAATTACAGACATTTCGGCAAATTGATAAGCACTCAGTTCCAAGGAACTAGAGCGCCAAAAAGCTGATATATATTTCACATACAGTCGTGCTAACGGTAATGTATTGGAAACACAAAGACTGAACAGTACCCACGGCCACAACGTAGAATACCCCATCATACTACGTTCACAACTATTCACCGATGCTTGCGGGAACGTGGTAATTTTGAAAAAAGAAGTTATGATTCTGGTCTTACTCGTGAAGTTAGAACTGCAGCTGTAGAAGAAACAGTTCTTATAGTACGAGAGCTAGCAACGTTGGGAAAACAAGAATTTCAGGTTGGCCAGTTTTTAGATATGCTATTCCTCTCACTCTCCCGGACGTTATACGGGCAATCTGGCTGGCGGTAGTGCTTGCGTTCATTAGTGCGCAGCGTACCTGTACAGGTAAAATATCGATTTTTCAAAGAATTTCAGGAAGGTTTTTAGTTTTTTAATTGTTTTTGGCGCTCTAGTTCCTCGGAACTGAGTGCTTATCAATTTGCCCAAATGTCTGTAATTTTCGAATATTTCGATGAAAATGGTCTTAAACGATTTGGTTCGACTCACTGATCAAGAATCCGTGGTCGAAATTCATTCTGTCCGGCCGGTCCGGCCGGCCGTAGGCACGATAACTCTCGAACGGAATGAGCTAGAGAGTTGAAATTTTCAGAGTAAGTTTGGGGGATAAATATCTCGGCTAAGTTCGTTATTGGGCAAAATCGGACAAATGGTTTCGGAGTAACAAAAAAAAATTTTTTTTTACGAAACAAATTCCAAATTAAATTTTTTTTAATAAAAAGTTTTATCATGAGAATCCAATCATATCATTTTTAACTCTAACAAGCTAATACTTTCGGAGATTTTTCAAAATTTCAATAATAAATCGTATTTCAACGTTGTCACAGAATAATATTATTCTATGTATGAATATGAATTGTCATAATGTCAAATGATGTTCCTGAGACTAATCAATCGAAGAATTGTGAGCGAAGTGAGAAAAATCTCAGATATGATTTTTCAAAATTTCAATAATAAATCGTTATTCAACGTTGTCACAGAATGATATTATTCTATGTATGAATATGAATTGTCATAATGTCAAATGATGTTCCTGAGACTAATCAATCGAAGAATTGTGAGCGAAGTGAGTTAAATCTCAGTTGTTTGCTCCGATATTAGTTTTTCTCAGAAAATTCTTACATTTCGGAACTGAACATGAAGTAAGAGATCTGAGAGTAGTGAGACTGCTTTTCATCCATAGACATAGATATAACTCTCGAACGGAATGAGGTAGGTAGTTGAAATTTTCAGAGTAGTTTAGGGAGATGAATATCTCGGTTAAGTTCGTTATTGGGCAAAATTGGCCAGATTTAATTTGATTTCTTCCATGGTGCTTTTCTCATTCTCATGATTGCTCATTTAATCTTGATAAATAAACTATTATTTGAATTGAATTTCCTTTAGGATGCAGTTCTATTATATGAATACATTGATATAATTCCCAACTCTGAGAAACCAATACTTTCGGAGATATAATTTGTCTGTTTGAACTAGAGCGCCAGAAAGCTCCTGTCCACAGGGCTTGAACCCATTTTTATTGAATGTTTTCACACATGAATATATTATTGCCAGATTTTTTTATTGTTGTTTTAACTGTGCCAGACGCCAACTTTGTATTGAAAAAATTTTTTTTTTCAAATTATTTTAGTACTGCTGAAATTTTGATATGATGTCATTTAATTATCTACAGACCCAAAATTAAATTGCCAAACAATAATTCAATTGTTAAATCTTCAGCCAGACCGTTCTAAAAGTGAAAAGTTGTGGGGTATCATTTTGCTTGGTCTAGAAATAGTTGTAAAATAAATTTGAAAGAAAGGATTGAAAACCATTGAATTGAGTGGTGAATTAATACGGTATCAAAATAATTTAATATTTTTATAAAAAATTAAAATAATTATCAATCTATAGTATTAAAATAGACAAAAGTTTGGATGGTTACATAAAAATTATGGTTAGAGTTTTTAATCCATAATCATATCATAAAAAACAGAGGCATTTCGGTAATCATCATCATCTTCATCACTGTATTTTGAAGTATTATCATTTTGTATTATGGTAGTATCTGTAATGGAATGAAAAATTTAATGTATAATCTTTCGGCAAAGAAATTTATTAGTATTTTATTCATAATTTTAACCTTCAATAATAATATCGTCAACTAATGATGGTAATTTCTTTCCAATGAACCACACAAAATCATATTTATCGTCTTTTATGGTCCAGCCGGAAGCTTGAGTTGACAGAGATGTTGGGTGTTTTAATTGAGCACTTCTCCAAAACTTTTCAACGTAACGAACTCGTAGTAAATATTGATACAATTCAGCTTTGCATATAGTGGTAAGCTTGATGGGTCAAAATTACGGAATCTTTTCTCAAAGTTATCGTCTGATTTTTTAGACCGGTAAGTGTTTGAAAAAAGCTGGAACCGAACGCCATTGACGTTCTAAGAAACACGAGCTCCGTAGATATGGCAAATTAATTTTTTCAAGATCTCAAATGTCTTATCCAGCAATTCTTCATCCTCTGTTATAATATTTTGACAGGCTGACTGATACTGAACTGATTGCTCTAACAGTTTAAAAGGTCGAAGTTTACCTTTCCGTAAAAAAGCTGGTGTATAGTCGAATCCTGTGAGTGCGTGAAAGCACGGTCGAGCTTTCGATAAAGAATTCCCTAGAATTTCGTATACTTGATTTACGCTTATAAATCACTCATTATTCCACACACCCAGATTTATCCAGAGTTTTAGTGATGCATTCAAATGATCCATGTTACCAAGAAGTATTACTAAAATGTCTGTGTCTGAGCAGCGTACCATAACTTCGGCATCGACATTTATTAGGCATATGTGACATATTATTCGAGAATCGGCTTCTTAGTGTTCTTCAAAAGATAATGAATCTTCAACAGTTCTGATAACTTTATTACTTTCAACCCGGTATGAGTAGCACTTCTTGAAGTTCAGATAAATAATTTTGTAAGTGAACTGAAAAATATATATTTCAAAGAAGCCCTTGTTAATATATTTATTGACCATTGGGCTGGTGATGAAATGGCTCCCTTTGTTGGTAATAAAATTATTTATCCGAACTTCAACAAGTGCTACTCATACCAGGTTGAAAGTAATACAGTTATTAGAACTGTTGAAGATTCGTTATCTTTTGAAGAACACGAAGAAGTCGATTCTCGAATAATATATCACATTTGCCAGATAAATGTCGATGCCGAAGTTGTGGTACAAATTATGAATAAAATACTAATAAATTTCTTTGCCGAAAGGTTATACATTAAATTTTCCATTCCATTACAGATACTACCATATCACAAAATGATAATACTTTAAAAGGCAGTTATGAAGCTGATGATGATTACCAAAATGCCTCTGTTTTTTATGATATGATTATGGATTAAAAACTCTAACCATGATTTTTATGTAACCATCCGCACTTTTGTCTATTTAAATACTATAGATTGATAATTATTTTAATTTTATATAACAATAAATAATTATTTTGATACCGTATTAATTCACCACTCAATTCAATGGTTTTCAATCCTTTCTTTCAAATTTATTTTACAACTATTTCTAGACCAAGCAAAATGATACCCCACAACTTTTCACTTTTAGAACGGTCTGGCTGAAGGTTTAACAATTGAATTATTGTTTGGCAATTTAATTTTGGGTCTGTAGATAATTAAATGACATCATATCAACATTTCAGCAGTACTAAAATAATTTGAAAAAAAATAATTTTTTTCAATACAAAATTGGCGTCTGGCACAGTTAAAACAACAATAAAAATATCTGGCAATAATATATTCATGTGTCCCTTATTTTGATACCGTATTAATTCACCACTCAATTCAATGGTTTTCAATCCTTTCTTTCAAATTTATTTTACAACTATTTCTAGACCAAGCAAAATGATACCCCACAACTTTTCACTTTTAGAACGGTCTGGCTGAAGGTTTAACAATTGAATTATTGTTTGGCAATTTAATTTTGGGTCTGTAGATAATTAAATGACATCATATCAAAATTTCAGCAGTACTAAAATAATTTGATAAAAAAAAAATTTTTTTCAATACAAAATTGGCGTCTGGCACAGTTAAAACAACAATAAAAATATCTGGCAATAATATATTCATGTGTCAAAACATTCAATAAAAACAATTAAAAAACTAAAAACCTTCCTAAAATTCTTTGAAAAATCGATATTTTACCTGTACAGGTACGCTGCGCACTGATGAACGCAAGCACTACCGCCAGCCAGATTGCCCGTATAACGTCCGGGAGAGTGAGAGGAATAGCATATCTAAAAACTGGCCTACCTGAAATTCTCTCTCGAAAACGTTGCTAGCTCTTAGACTATTAATTTTATTGCAGAATCTCCAGAAACTAGTACCTGAAAAATAGCTCGAGTCCTAAATGTAAGCCATTCAGTTGTTTTTAGAATTTTAAATGAACAACTGTTGTATCCTTATCATCTTCAACGGGTACAGGCGTTAATGAATCGTGATTTTTTATCTTGTGTGGTTTTCTGTCAGTGGCTAATTAATATGATTGGCCAAGCATCACAGGTCTTACGTAATATATTATTCACTGATGAAGCGAATTTCTCAAGAGATTGTATTAGAAATTTTAACAACAATCACCTCTGGGCTGATCGAAATTCTCATGACTTTATTGAAGTCAATCATCAAAATCAATTTTCAATGAATGTGTGGCTCGGAATTATTGACGATCATTTAATGTGTCCCCATTTTCTTCCTGTTCTTCTCAAAGAGGTTCCCCTTCAAATTAGGCAACATTTATGGTTTATGCACGACGATGCACCAGCCCATTTTAGTATACGCCTTGATGAGGTGTATGCCAACCATGGAGGTAGGAGGAAGTGGAGGGAGCATGTGCTATATTTCCCTTGTAACGAAAGTGTCACATAAAATCGGCCATATTGGTATGGGCAAATCCTTTGTTATAAACATGAAATTGTGAGTTTTCTATGGTTGGAATTCCGGATTCCTATAGAAAATTGGGACACACCAATATGGCGGAGTATGTGACAAGTTTCGATCTGTATGCCCTCTCCACTTCCTTCTACCTCCATGATGCCAACCAATGGATACGCCGAGGAGGACCTGTAAACTGTCCAATCCGCATCCCTGACTTTAATCCTTTGGATTTTGCATATAGGGATATCTGAAATCTTTGTTATACACAAACCCAGTTGTAAATATCGATGATTTGCGAAACCGCATTGTAGCGGGGTGTGGAGCGATAAGAAATTCACCAAGAATATTTCATCGCATACGCATTTCAATGAGGAGAAGAGTAAATACTTGTATTGAAGCTGAAAGCGGTCATTTTCAACATTTATTATCATTTTATTGTCGATATTCGACAGGTTTTTGTTCATTGTTTGTTCATTATAGTTTTAGTTGTAAAAGTCTTAACGCCGTATTCACAAAGCATTGTTAAGTGTTTGAATCTCCGTTAAGTCCTAACTGAGGTCCTCAGTTAAGGATAAATTTGAGTGGCAACCTCAGTTAAAGTATTTAACAGTGGTGGAACATGCCTGTTTTAGCGTGTTTCACCACCTTTATACCTTATTGTCCTTTATTATCCCCAATTTATCCTTAACTGTGGACCTCAGTTAGGCTTAACGGAGATTGAGTGCTTTAAGAATACGGCGGATAGTCTAGTAGAATCATAATTTGGTTGGCTGTTATTCAATAAAATGCTATTTAACATGAGCTTGCAATACATTTATGTTTTTGGCGCTCTAGTTCCTCGGAACAATCGAATTTTTGGCTGAAAATGGTCTCAAACGATTTGGTTCGACTCACTGATCAAGAATCCGAGGTCGAAATCGATTCTGTCCGGCCGGCCGGCCAGCCGTAGGCACGATAACTCTCGAACGAAAGGAGTTAGAGGATTGAAATTTGCAAGATGGGTTTGGAGCGTTAATGGGCAAAATCCATCGAGCGGTTTCGGAGTTATGGTCGATTTTAATAAAAACATTTTTTATGAATATTTCCGAAACCGATCACTCGATCTATCTGAAATTTAGCATCAAATTGTAGAATCACGACACTCATGCGCATGTGAAGTTTTATATTGACCAAGTTACCGCAAAGTGTAAAAAAATTTTTTTGAAAATTTTAAAAATCTTTTTCTACAATAACTCTCGAACGGAATGAGCTAGGCAGATGAAATTTCCAGAGTAGTTTAGGCAGATGAATATCTCGGTTAATTTCGTTATTGGGCAAAATAGGCCAGTTGGTTTTGGAGTAACGAAAAAAAAATTTTTTTTAAGTAACAAATTTCAAATTCAATTTTTATTTAAGAGACAGTTTCACCATACATATCCATTGATATCATTTTCAACTCCAACAAGCTAATACTTTCGAAGATATGATTTTTCGAAATTTCTATAATGAATCGTACTTCTATGTTTTCACAGAATGCTATAATTATTCTATCTAAGCTTTATTATATGATCTGTCTTCATACTTGTACATGTCATCCTGTTTTATAAGAGAGATTCAAATTCATTTCAGCTATTTTAATTTGATTTCTTCAATGATGCAGTTCTCATTCTCAGATTGCTCATCTAATCTTGATAAATAAACTATTATTTGAATTCTATTTCCTTTATGATGCAGTTCTATCAAAATAATACATTGATATAATTCCCAACTCTGAGAAACCAATACTTTCGAAGATATAATTTGTCTGTTTGAACAAGAGCGCCAGAATGCACCTGTCGTCAGGGCTTGAACCAATTTTTTCGTAAATGTTTAAGTTTTCGAAAAACCTTGTAGAGATAAAAAAGTTAGTAAATGAATTGGGCTTTTCAGACATGTTTTTGGCGCTCTAGTTCCTCGGATTTGAGTGCTTATCAATTTGCCCAAATGTCTGTAATTTTCGAATTTTTCGATGAAAATGGTCTTAAACGATATGGTTCGACTCACTGATCAAGAATCCGTGGTCGAAATTCATTCTGTCCGACCGGCCGGCCGGCTGGCCGTAGACTCGATAACTCTCGAACGGAATGAGCTAGACAGTTGAAATTTTCAGAGTAGGTTTGGGAGATAAATATCTCGGCTAAGTTCGTTATTGGGCAAAATCGGACAGATGGTTTCGGAGAAACAAAAAAAAAATTTTTTTTTACAAGGCAAATTCCAAATTAAATTTTTTTCAATAAGCTGTTTTACCATAAGAATCCAATGATATCATTTTTAACTCTAACAAGCTAATACTTTCGGAGATATGATTTTTCAAAATTTCAATAATAAATCGTATTTCAACGTTGTCACAGAATGATATTATTCTATGTATGAATTGTCATAATGTCAAATGATGTTCCTGAGACATGACATTATCTAATCAATTGAAGAATTGTGAGCGAAGTGAGAAAAATCTCAGTTGTTTGCTCCGAAATTAGGTTTTCTCAGAAAATTCTTACATTTCGGAACGGAACATGAAGTAAGAGATCTGAGAGTAGTGAGACTGCTTTTCATCCATAGACATAGATATAACTCTCGAACGGAATGAGGTAGGTAGTTAAAATTTTCAGAGTAGATTAGGGAGATGAATATCTCGGTTCGTTATTGGGCAAAATTGGCCAGATTTAATTTGATTTCTTCCATGGTGCAGTTCTCATTCTCATGATTGCTCATTTAATCTTGATAAATAAACTATTATTTGAATTGAATTTCCTTCAGGATGCAGTTCTATCATATGAATACATTGATATAATTCCCAACTCTGAGAAACCAATACTTTCGGAGATATAATTTGTCTGTTTGAACTAGAGCGCCAGAAAACTCCTGTCCACAGGGCTTGAACTCATTTTTTTAAAAGGAAAATTCTCATCCTGAAGAAGTTGTAAGCAAAAATATCTTAGGGGTTGAATATTTCAACCCCTTCTAAGCATACTTCGGGGTTGAAAAAATTCCAAAATATGTTGTTTTATTGACGAATAATATATACCAAGATTCGTGTCTTCAGCTTGATATACAGAGAAAATAGAAAAGAGAAACAATTTTTGTTAATCTTCGGAGGGGTTTAACTTTTCCGGGTGGAGGTTTTTCAAAAAATTTTATACCAAATACTCACCTTAATTTTCATCACAGAATCACCCCTTACATTTTTTCGGTATTATTCAGATACAATAAGTTGGATATTGTATTTGCAAATTATTACAATTCCTACAATCTTTTTATTTTTCATGAAGTGATAAATTGAAACAAAATTTGATAGGGATCGCAATTGTTGAAATGGTTGGTTACTATGGAAATGTATATGTCCATAATAATTATTATAGACAACTTATGAAATTCCTGACCGTTTTGTGGAAAAATATCCCCATATTTATGTAATATGGACAGTGATAGCGACTTAGTACTTACTCCTCTAGAAATAAGGGAGGTGGCAAAAATATTGAGTTAAATTTGTTATCGGAGAAGTCTCGGAGGAAATATCAAATGTTTTATTTCCATTGAGAATAATAATTTTGCTGCCTAGGCACGGAAGTCCTTACTTTGCTGACATGAAAGGAAAGTATATTTGCATCGCATAGTGACTGGCGATGGAAATGCAACTACGATAACTCGCTGATCGTAACCAGCACGACGAGACTGCAATGCAATCACGACGATACTTCTTAACGAGGGATTTGCGTCGCATCACCGTATATTTGGTGTGGGCGTTTCTGTCACTAACCTTGTATCGCGACAAGAAGTAGCGGTCGCGTTGCGGTCTCGTAGTGCTGGTATACGAGCAGCCTAAGAGCAAGAGCCTATGCACACAGGATGGACGGACGATTACTACAATGAAAATTCCAGCGTCGCTACGATCGGAATGGGAGCTAAACCTGCATGACTTTAGAGACATTCGAACGAGTTGATCATTCTACTTCCATGCGAGTCGCGTGAATCGTGTAGACGGGCAACAGTGATATCAGATTTGTAGTAATCGATGTGCTTGAAACCGAGTGCAAGACAGGGGCTCAGGAGATTGAAATCGCTTCGATTCACTATGCCCGTGTGCGTCGACTCTAAAGTGGACCATACAGGCTCAATATTATTGTGCAATGTGGGTTGCACAATATATTGACGGTGGCCCCTATACGGTCAATATTATAGTACAATATGTTGGTTGGTGCAAAAGCTTGCATCGTATGGAGACGATATTGATGGTTGTGCAATAAATTGCACAACCTTTCAATATCGCCCACACACGATCAATTATATTGCACAAACCAAAATATTGTACAATGATATTGGGCGTGTATGGGCTGTATTGGAGCCTACGAATCAAAGTTATTCCAATCTCCTGAGCCCCTGTCCAATGTAGCTCATACACGCTCAATAATATTGTACAATATTTTGGTTTGTGCAATATAATTGCTCGTGTGTGGGCGATATTGAAAGGTTCCGCAATAGCGCAACGTATTGCACAACCTTCAATATCGCCTCCATATGATACATATGGTTCAGTAATATTGACTGTCAAGGGGCCACCGTCAATATATTGTGCAACCCACATTGCACAATAATATTGAGCGTGTATGGACCGCTTATGCACGCTCAATATTATTGTACAATATATTATCTTTTGCAATATAATTGATCGTCTGTGGGCGATATTGAAAGGTTGCGCAATATATTGCACAACCCTAAATATTGTCTCCATACGATACAATCTTTTGCACCAACCAACATATTGTACAATAATATTGAGAGTCTAGGAACCACCGCCAATATATTGTGCAACTCCCATTGAACAATGATATTGAGCGTGTATGGGTCGCTTTAAACTCCGTTTCCATGGGAATCATGCACGTCGATTAACACAAATGTAATTTCAGCGTTGTCAGTCTACACTACACGATTCACTCGACTGGCGTGGAAGTAGAATGATCGAGTCGTTCGAATGTCGCTAAAGTCATGGAGGTTAAGAGCCTACGCACACGGGTTGACGCGATCGGAATCGCATCGACAATTTTAACAATCATTCAGGTCATTCAGGGCGTTGCTTTATGGTTCAGTCATATGATCACACAATAAAATTCATTCAAGCCAGAAATTCATTCAGCCATAACTGAAAAAGTAAGGAAGTAAGGTTACGTGGAGTGTAAATATTATGCGCTTCGATGAATTTCTGGATTGAACGATTTTTATTCTGATATCATAAGACTGAATGATAAAGCAACGCCGTGATTATAGATCGCTAAAATTGTCGATGCGATTCCAATCGTGTCAGAAATATCCCGTTCGATCAGTGTGCGTACGCTTTTAGCTTCCATTCTAATGGTAGCGATGCTTGAATTTTCATTGTAGTAATCGTCCTGCATGGTTCCCATGGAAACCGAGTTAATGAAAGGGAAATTGGATATTGGATATTGGAATCGCGTCGATTTGGTATGTCCGTGTGCGTACGCTCTAAGCCTAGAAGATCGTGGGATGGGCATACGTATGCAGCAACATAGACGGTAAAGCCGAATATTTATACATATTCTGTAAACCGAATATCTAAAGCAGCTATCAATCTCCAATTGGCTAGCTACCTGCAGAGCAAATGTTGAATCAGTGACACAAGATATGGCTTCCACAAACACCGATAAACAGGAATCTCCTTAACAATGCGACCAGTAAACAAGGACTATTGAGCGTTATAGAGTATGGAGATAAGTTTCTCTGGACATGTCCAAAGCTTTCAATCGGGTATGGCATCAGGCTCTCCTGAATAAGCTGTCTTCATATGGTTTTCCCAGTGTTCTGTGTGACTTGATGAGGAATTTTACTGCTAACAGGGGCGTTCATGTGGTCGTGGATAGTGTGTGTTTCGGGGGTTTTAACGTCAATGCTGGAACGCCCAAAGGCTTCGTTCTGTCACCCAAACCGCTTCTTGATCCATGTGAACGATGTTCTTGGTTTCGACGGACATTCAGTAACACCTCTTTGAGCACCGTTGACTAACATCTCCATAGATGCCAGCAAATCAATTCCTTGAATGAAGATCCAAAAAAGATAAATGAATGGAGCCAATGGAATTTGGTGCAATTCAATCCCAAAACAACAACTTTTTCTCGTAAAACGCAATTAGTGACTTATGACTTGAGGATGGGGGATCTGGTGCTTCAGTGAAAAGATTCCATGCATCTTCTTGGAGTGACTATCAATTCTTTGTTTTGTGGGAGGAAACATGTGGCTAACATTGCGAGGTCCACTAGTTTCAAATTTTAGATTCCATCCAGAAAATAGTTGTATAACTGATTGACACAACTATAAGAGCTAATAGGCAGCCGTTGGAATATTGAAGGAGAGTTGCCGGCTTGTGCTTGTTCTACAGATGACCTGGTAGCTACAAGAAGTGATGGTAGCTGCTTTCAACTTTGCAAGTAGTACTAGGGCTGCACAATGTGCACATCCCAACTAACAACTCCTCGAACTTCTGTTTATCAGAGATCCCTCTTCCAGCGACCTAGCAAATTGTGGAAGACGGTTCCACCTGTGTTTCCTTCAGAGTATGATCTTCAACAGTTCAAGAGGAGAGTAAATGAAACACACTTTTCTTTTCGGGGCACTAACTATGTGACATAGGTCTCCAATTCCCCGGACAGCCAAACATATAAAAAAACGCTTGGCAACATCTTGCAGGTTCAATGAAATCAAACATGGAACGCTGGGAATTCTTATCCCATCCAATGTATTTACCAGGCATTGTTTCATTCAATTATCAAATTTCTTATCGATGTCACCTATTTTAGAGGATGCCGAAAAATTAGTCGACTCTTGGATAGTCTTAAAAGACGTACCAATCACATGGAGTTAAAACTCTAATAGAAAGATGGGTAAATTTAGTGGCCAACGATAGATAATGTAACCAGTGACATGTATTTTATGATACCCTAAAATGAAGTAGTTAGGTACCTATAAATTTTCATGGAATGAAAGTAAAAACTTATTAGAAGTTGTATCGAAATATTATAATTATGCAACTTATTCGTCAATTAGAACCTTGTTTTCTACTAACATATTGTACCTACAACGAATTTCAGTTCATTAGATCTATATTGGAGTTACTCAGAGGACTGTGCTAGTTGCTAATACACTAATAACACGGCGAAATATTCGTCGATTAAACATTAACCTTAATGAGTTAAACAATAATCTCGCTGCTGTAAACTGAGATCACCTCTTGAATTACCTAAACACCGACCAGATGAGTGAGAAGTTTATGGAAGTTCTTAATGAAACTATCTCTGCTAACAAGTCTCAGACAGGAATTCTCTATATATGTATATATAAATGGTTTGTAGATGAAGGTCATATCATTTAGACTGGATTATGTTAAGGGATAACGACCAATAATGAAAGTTCGAGTTTTACTCTTTAATCATATGCCAAGCTTTCGAAACAGTTTTGTTCCTTCCTCAGGGCAGCTACAAATCATAAATATTAGACAGATGTTATGTTATATTTTATCAGTTTTAATACGTTCTCCGACGTCTTCCGACGGCGAGTCTCTATTGATCTATATCTCTCCAGAGATCCTCCTCCAGTCCAATTTCTCTTATTTCCTTGTCTATCCCCTCTCTCCAGCTTTTCCGGGGCCTTCCTCTTTTGTGTCTTCCAGTTGGCTTCCAGTCCAAAATTTGTCTCCAATCCAGTCCCTCATTAGCCATACTTTGTACGTGGCAGTACCACTGTTTAGCTTTATATAACCTCAGTTATTGTGCGGTGTACCTCCATTATTTCCCGAATTCTGTCATTCGTTATTCTTTCAATTCTGGATCTTTCTGCAGCAGGCAACCAGAAATCCATTTCTTTTGCTTCAAGCGTATGGACAGTTTTATCCTTCAGCTGCCAAACTTCGCTAACATAGGATACTATGCTCTTTACTAATATACATATATATTCTTTTGACTGAGAGTTTTATATGTGTTAGCAGAGGTTGGTGTAACGGGGTACCATACAATTCTGCGTATGATACAAGAGCTTAGGGAAAAACCTCAGCAAAAAACCCTGTCTCCCCGTGAGTGTTGTGATTTGTAACTATTGTTCACAAAATTTGCGTTGTATATTCGATGTTTATTTGTTTTAGATATATTACCGTCCCATAGAACGCATAGATATTGCTTTTCTTATTTAGGCATTTCTATCCTTAATGGCTTCATCTAGGGTCCCGCAACTAGATATCTTTGTTCCCAGATATTTATACTTTTCTCCGCCTCCAATAATTTGACCATTTTGCAGTATATCTTGTTCCCCAACGCACATGTACTCTATTTTGGATATGTTTACTTCTGGTCCCCAATGGCCATATTCTTCAATAATTTTCCTGGTCATATATTCTAGATCATCGAAGTCTCATGCCATGACTCGATCGTCAGCGAAGCTCAGGGTGTAGATGGTAGTGTTGTTGAGCGGTATACCCATATTGCTGCATTTAAGCTTCCATTGCAGAAGAGTTTTTTCTAGGAAGATTTTGAAAAGCGTAGGGGAAAAGCAAAATTCCTGTTTTAATCCCTTATCTACATAGAAACCTCTGGGAAGTTTATTTTTCATTTTTATTTCGATATTAGAGTTTTTATAGATTTTTTTAACAATTACGTGGTATTAAACCAGAAAACAGCACTGAAAGCATATGATGTCAGAGTTTATCGAAGCGCCACCTGTGGCAGTGATCACCATCTCCTGAAAGCTTAGATAGGGTTCCACTCATGAAGCAGAACCAGAGAACTTTATGCCAGTAGACTTGATGAGAAACTCAGGGAGAGGCTCTTCGAACACACCAATGATCATTACAACTACATCAAAAAATGCCTTGAAGGCGCAGCAAACGAAGCCTTGGATGTGTACGAATTAAAAACGCAAGAAAAATCATACTGGTGGGATGAGGATATTGAAAAAGATATCAAGGAAACACGGGATCTTAATCAGAGATACTTATCATCGAGGAAACAGGAAGATTAAATCTTGTTTAAAGAAGCTCAAGCAAAAGATACGAAAAAGAAAACCAAATCCTGGGAAAAAAATGTACAACAATTGACACATATTTAGGAGGAACCAAAGGCACAGAAAGCTGGAAATTATTGAAATCACTACGTCATCACAAAAAGACAGATATAACATTACCCATTTCATTACAAAAGTGGGATGAATATTTCTGCAAACTGCTGCAAGAATATGGAGATATATTTAAAACAGGTAAAAGAAGTGGAAGATGCATACAAATCCTGGCCCTGCAATATACCAGGTGAATTAATAAAGTACGGAATGCAAAAACTGCTCGAACATCTTGCAGAGCTATTTCATCATGCATTAATACCGGTAAGTTTCCAGAAGAATGGAAATGGTACTCCAATACAAAAAAAGGATAATAAAGAGGAATGCGAAAACTATAGAGGCGCTCGATAAGCAGACTTTACGGAAAAATACTGAAGGATAGAATAGAACAAATGTTTGCTGAACAAGAAGTTCAGGCCGGATTTCGGGCAGGACGATCAACAATAGATCACCTTTTTCGCACTCTTGTTCCTCTGAACAGAGTGCTTATCAATTTGCCCAAATTTCTGTAATTTTCGAATTTTTGGCTGAAAATGGTCTTAAACGATTTGGTTCGACTCACTGATCAAGAATCCGTGGTCGAACAAGTTCTTTAACGGGCGAAATCCACCAACCGGTTTCGGAGTTATGGCCGTTTTCAGTAAAAACATTTGTTATCAATATTTCCGAAACCGATCACTTGATCACTTGATCTATCTGAAATTCAGCATCAAATTGTAGAATAATGACCTTTATATGCATGAAAAGTTTTGTATTGATCGGGTTGCCGTAAAGTGTCGAAAAAGAATTAAAAATTTTTAAATTTTGTTTCTACAATATCCCTCGAAAAGAATTGGCCAGGCAGTTGAAATTTTCAGAGTAGGTTTGGGAGATAAGTATCTTGGTTGAGTTCATTATTGAGCAAAATTGGCTAGGTGGTTTCAGAGTAACGAAAAAAAACTTTTTTTTACAATACAAATTTAAAATTTCTCCTGTATTCTATTCTGTAAAACAAATTATGATTGAATGCAAAGCTCCAATGAAATAACCTCAGCTATCGTAGAATTATGAGGATGATATGATATTATACTTTTAAGGTGATGATATAATGCCTGTGGATAATCCATATGATGATGGAAATATATTCTTCGGTGAGATACATAAACAAATTGGGTTCAGAATATCTCCAGTAAAAAGAAAACTGCAATATTGTCTAAGTTTTAATTGATATTGATATTACTCAAATCAACGCTTATCAAATTCTGGGAGGCTTTGGAAACAACAAACATAAACATCATGACAATGAAGAAATTCTCTATAATAAGTCCAAACCTTGGTTGAACGTTGAACCGTAAAATATATGGTATGATTCGATATAAAAAGAGCCTTTGGTAAAGATACCTGAGAAGCCACAGTCGGGATGATTCTCATTCCAATAAACTATCTGCTCCACTCCAAAAATAAAAAAAAAAATTATGAGTATATTCGACATCTCAGGTCTCAACGCATATCATCAGAAACTCTCGGGTTCAAAATGTCTGGGTTTTCAGGAGATTTCGGAAACTTTTGCAGATTCTTTCTCATCTTATCGTCCTTTTCTAACGAACCTACGGGACCCTTACCACATCTTTCAGTACGTCGGTGGAGTCAGCCCATTGAGGAAATAGCCTTTCACGTGCATGTTGTCCTGGACGCACTGTTGAAGCCCAGTGGTGACTCAGCACCAGGATTGGATAGACTTACTGCAGGGGTATTCGAATGGTGCGCACCCTCACTTGTTATCCATATTAGTATAATCTGTGTTTGCTCGTTCCGCGTTCGCGGAGATTACTTGAAGCATGGAACAAACTCAACGTCACACCAATTTTCAAAAAAGGACGATGTGCTATCTGCTAATAACTACTCTTGCTTGTAAGATGTTTGAGAGAATTGACGTGAATCAACGTCTTGATTTTCTTTTGAATAATAATATTCTACCTCCTTCGAACATGGCTTTCTGCCCTGGAGATCAGTGATGACCTGCATATTGAGGTGTGTAAATGACTGGACGCTGTCGATGGATTATGGTAATCCTGTCGACATAGTATACCTGGATTTTTCTAAAGCATATGACAGTGTCCCTCTTCATCGTCTCATTTTCAAATTAGAAGAACTTTACTTGGTTGGATTCGATCATTCCTCTTCGACAGAGAATATCAAGTTAGAGTTCAGGGTCTATCTTCTTGTAGGCCAGTTCAAAGTGATGGATCAGTATTGGGGCCGCTTCTTTTTCTTCTTTATGTTTCCGATCTGCTCCTATGTTGATCCTCTTGCTGACCACGGTGCACTCCAGGAGGATCTCATAACTGTATCGCGATGGTGTACCGAATGATTACTTTCATTGAAGGTTCACAAATGCACATTGGAAAAAATAATCTCCGGCTAGAATACGCAATTGGGGAATCAGTTATGGTTACCACAAGGTGTCATATTGACTTTTGGGAGTCATTATTTCGGAGAATCTGTCTTGGACAAATCACGTTGATTAGATTGTGTGAAAGGCAAATAAAACAACCTATCTCATGCAAAAAGCTTTTCAAGAATGCTATTATCGATACATATCTATCCTAATTGGCACCTACTTCTCTGAAGGCGATGACATGGCATGTTTGGATCACGAGGGAATATTTTTGCGCGCATGTTCTGGGGTACAGCGTGCTATCATTTTGCCCAAATGTCTGTAATATTAGAATTTTTTGCCGAAAATTATCTCATCGGCTGTTTTTTTTGTGAGGATCGTTTAACTAGAAAATGTAAAAAAATTATTAAAAATTATTATTTATCTCTCGATAACTCCAGAACTTCAAATTTTTGGGGTAGTTTGCGCATCCGAATGTGACATTTCAATTTGTTTATATACGCATAAATCGGTCAAATGGCTCATTGAAAATCATTCAAACAAATTCTATCAGAAATTATTCGTTCGATATCGCCAAGTTTATAGCCAAGTTAAAAATTTGAACAGCTACTGCCTTGGGTAAGTTCAGTAGCTGGATGTGTGACCGTTACCACGATAACTTTCAAATGGAAAGAGATAGTGACTTGCTATTTTCAGTTTAGCTTACGCATCCGAATCGGCCAGCTAAGTTCGTTGTTGGGTATAATCTGCCCAACTGTTCCGGAGTTATACCCACCTGGAATATTATTTTCTCGATAACTAAAAAAATACAAATATAATCGAATTGAAACTTAGTGACTAAATGTAGAATACCGAAGCAAAGACTTGTGAAATTTTGTAGGGATCGTATCACCAGAAAATTTAAAAAAAATTATAAAAAATATTATGTATCTCACAATAACTTGAGAACGGAAAGGGATAGTGATTTGCCATTTTTGGGGTAGGTTGTGCATCCGAATGCAACATTTAAGTATGTTAATAGGCATAATCAGAAAAAACGGGAATTTTGTTGTTATTTCCTCTATAGCTCAAAATATTCAAATCCGATCCAATCAAAACTCGGTTAAGTTTAATTACTTGTAGAAAGCCGACTCACCAATTTCCGCGAAATTTCGTAAATATCATATCAATAGAAAAAAAAATAAAAAATGTTTTGCTTTAAAAATTTTATATTTAAGAAACTATGCGTCAGAATCAGCTGAAATTCCGCACATAGCTTCGAGCCACCATTTTACAATCGAGTACCGAATTTCAGCTCGTCTTACTTCATATGAGGCGCGAATAGACAAAGGAACATGCGCGCAAAAGCTCCTGACTTTTATTATTATTTTTTCATGTTTAATCAACGAATGTTTGTCTGTGTGTCATTAATTAGATCTAATTCACGAATTTTTTATATTTATATGTGCTTCATGAATAGATATGTCCTTTTTAGATATGATGACTTTGATATTTTGCATTTATAACATTTTGAGTATATACTTACCAATCTGTCATTGTCTGTATTGAGGTCGTCTGTCACCAGATACAGACCAGAACCACCTAGCCTTCTCCAATCTGGCTTGTATTTTGGCTGTACCTTAGGTAGAAGGTAGTTGTTCAGCGTATCCTGTTCGGCAGCTATGTTAATTGGCTCCAAGAAGGAACCGTAGTAGTCCACGGAGTTATCTTCAGCCTTTATTGCAAGAACCAACGCTGCGCATGCGAGGTAAATGGGTAAACGCATGATAGAAACCTGAAACAAGTCATGAAATATAAAAAAAAAATATCTCAACAGAAAAGTTAATTATTCCGCAAACAAATTAAACCGATACTCTTCATTTTTGACCCTATGCATGAATGTACTAATTTTCTTTGAAAATCATATATTTTTGATCCATAAATTGCAAATAATTGATCGTAGATTATTACGATACAAATAATTATATTAGGTAACAATATTAATGAGTTTTTGGGAATAATTTTTTTGAATTTTCATCTCCATTCTACAGCATCTAAATTGAATAAATTGGGCAATATTTCTATGGAAACATTCGATTTTTGTACCATGTTTCATAAATTTACTTCCAGTAGTTCAGGAGAGATCGCCCGGAACAGTATATCGGACAGATATATTCTATGCGCGCTCGTATTATGGCACTATCATTTTGCCAAATGTCTGTAATTTTCAGAAGAAAATGGTCTCAAACCATTCCCTTTGAATTGCTGATCAAGTAATCAAATTCGTTATGTCCGTCCGTCCGTAGAAGGAACTTTGCATAGGTTTGATGTCGAAATACGCCATGAATCCGCAATATCAACCCAATTTTTTTGGACATGTACCTATTTGAAATTTAATTTTCCTAATGTTTTCAAAACTACAGATGCGATCAAGCCGAGATTTGGTATTTATGTGAAGAACATCAACTTCAATGGGTCTTCTTTGAATATTCAAGGGATAAGCCTATTTATTCGAATGCATATTTTGAACCATTTAAAAATATGCCCATTTGAAATTTTTTATTGTATATGTAACTCATATCTAGAAAAAATTGGTTCAAGCTCTGTGGACAGGAGCTTTGGCGCTCTTGTTAAAACTTTGACAAATCATATCTCCGCAATTATTGGTCTCTGGGAATGATATGAATGGTTTCATACGATAGAACTGTATCATGAAAGAAATTAAATTATTCAAACAGACCGATTCTCCCATATAACGAACTTATCCGAGATATTCATTCCTCAAATCTACTCTGAAAATTATATTATATCAATTAAAACTTAGATATATAGAATTACCCTTAAATTGCAAATCGCTATCTCTTCCGTTCTCAGGTTATCGTGACACGAATAATAATTTTTAATAATTTTTTTAGTTTTTTATTTAGGAATAAGATTCTCACAGAGTTTCACAAACGTCTTCATGTCAGTATTCTACAACGAACTACCAAGTTGAAATTCGATTGGATCTATATTGGTTGATGTAACGCAAAGCGTTAGGCAAAATGATAACGCGATGACATACGCGGTAAAATTAGTATTGCCATTTAAAAAAATTATCGACGACGTCATATCTCAAATTAGGGTCACTATGTATAACACTTTCTTACATAAAAAAAACGCAATTTGAAGTTCTAATCGACCTGTCTGATCATATTTACAAAAAAACTGTCTTTGATTTACTGAATTTATTCCAAGTTAGAGACTCGCACTGTATTTAGATAATAATATATCTCCTCAATTTCAATTCACGGCTGGCCAAAACGATTTTGTGGATTTATTCGATATTTTCCGGTATAACCACCTATTTTGAACGGTCAGCGCGTTGCACATAGTAAGTGTTCGTAAGACCACGTAAGATCAGTCAATTATGGTCAAGTTCCCAGTCCAGATAACATTCACCAAGCCAAGCTTTCGTTTCAACGTTCTTTTTCATATCGAAAGGCAATGTGTTATCAACATACGAAATTCTATTTTTTCCAATGTTTTGAAGATGAAAACCGTTTTTACACTTATCGTGAGTTTCACGAAGCTTCGATTGACTCAATTGTGGATTTAATTCGATGGTAGTATAAAAAATTGGTTCAAGCCCTGTGGACAGGAGCTTTGGCGCTCTTGTTCAAATTTTGACAATTCATATCTCCGAAATTATTGGTCTCTGGGAATGATATAAATGGATTCTTACGATAGAATTGCATCATGAAAGAAATTAAATTCAAACAGACTGATTCTCCCCAATAATGAACTTATCCGAGAAATTCATTCCTCAAATCAACTCTGAAAATTATATTATATAAATTAAAACTTAGACAATGTTACAGTTTTGTTTTTACTGGAGATATTCTGTACCCAATTTGATTATGTATCTTACTAAAGAATATATTTACATCATCATATTATCCACGGGCATTATATCATCACCTTAAAAGTATAATATCACATCATCCACATAATTCCAGATAGCTGAGGTTATTTAATTGGTCATTTTGCATTCAATCATAATTTGTTTTCTAGAACAGAAGGTGTATTTTATATCAAGAATAATGAACCAGAAATAATTTTGACATTTATCTCTCATAGGAAAATATTATGACGATAAAATGATGGGATGATGAGATAAAATGTAAGAACACAGATCATATAATAATTCATTCGGCATTCTGTGAAAACATAGAAGTACTATTCATTATAGAAATTTTGAAAAATCATATCTCCGAAAGTATTAGCTTGTTACAGTTGAAAATGATATCAATTGATTTCTATGGTGAAACGGCATCTTAAAAAAATTTCATTTGAAATTTGTAATGTAAAAACAATTTTTTTTTCGTTACTCCGAAACCATAAGGCCAATTTCGTCCAATAATGAACTCAACCAAAATATTTATCTCCCAAACCTACTCTGAAAATTTCAACTGCCTGGCTCATTCTGTTCGAGAGTTATTGTAGAAACAAAATTTTTAAATTTTTTATTTTTTTACGGCAATTCGATCACTACAAATGCATACATAGAAAGGTATGCATATAGAGGTCATTATTCTACAATTTGATGCTAAATTTCAGATAGATCGAGTGATCGGTTTCGGAAATATTCATAAAAAATTGGTTCAAGCACTGACGTGAAGTCAGAAGCTTTTGCGCATATGTTCTATTGTCCATTCTTCTGTATTGGACACCCTTAATCGAATTTATCATGGTAAATTATGTTGTCCATTCTCCTGTATTGGACACTCTTAATTCGAATTTACCATGGTAAATTCGAATTTTTTTCGTGATTTTTTTGAAATTTTCTAGGGGTAAGGTTCTTACAAAATTTTAAACACGTCTTTATGTTGATTTTCTACTTCTAGTTACCAAGCTTCAATTCTATCGAATATTTATTTTTTGAGTTATCAAGGAAATAATATTTCAGGTGTGTATAACTCGGAAACCGTTAGACCTTATTATGCCCAAAAACGAACTCAACTCTCCCTTTCGGATACGCAACCTACCCTGAAAATTTCAAGTCTCTATCTTTTCGTTCGAAAGTTATCGAGGCAACGGTCACCCATCTACTGAACTCACACAAGAATGCTCGAATCTCCAACAATATTTAACCGATCGTATTAAAACTTGAAACTTGGCAGTAGAGTTAGGTTATGAAGGATCTTGCAAAATTTCAGCAATTTCAAACGAATAGTTACTGATAATATAGAATTTTTTTTTTATTTTCAATGATTTATTAAAAATTTTCTACAAATGTGATCCTCACCGAATTTTGCAACCATTTCCGCGTTGGCATTCTACAACTAATAACCATGTTTGAATTTAATCGGTTCAGTATTTTTCGAGTTAATGAGGAACAAAAAACCACCAAATTTCAGAAAATTTCAGATGGCTATAACTCTAAAACCGTTTGGCCGATTATGCTCATAAACAAACTCAAATGTCGCGTTCTGGTGCACATGCTAACCTGAACTTGAAGCCGCTTTCTCTTTCCGTTCTCAAGTTATCGTGACAACAAACATATTTTTTAATAATTTTCTAGCCATACGATTCGCACAAAATTTTACAAACGTGCTTAGGTTCATATTCTACAACTACTCACCAAGTTTCAATTCGATCGGATTTATATTGGTTGAAAACAAAATTATTACTCGGAAACCACTGGGCCGATTATGCCCATTAACGAACTTGTCCGTCGTATTGGGATGTGCCACCCACCCTGAAAATTTCAAATCGCTAGCTCTTTTCTTTCTCAAATTATCGTGGCAACGGCCGGACGGCCGGAGGGACAGAATCAAATTTGACCTCGAATTCTTCATTGGGGAGTCGAACTTAATCGTTTGAGACCATTTTCGTAAAAAAATTCGAAAGTTACAGACATTTGGGAAAAATGATAACGCGATGTTCCCCAGAACATACGCGCAAAAATATTTTTACTAAAAACGGCCATAGCTCCGGAACCGCTTGATGGATTTCACCTGTTACCGAACTCGTCCGAGATATTTATGCTGCAAACCTATCCTGCAAATTTCAATCCTCTAACTACTTTCGTTCGGGAGTTAGCGTGTTAACGGCCGGACGGACGGCTGGCCGGACATAATCTATTTCGACCACGGATTCTTGATCAGTGAGTCGAACCAAATCGTTTAAGACCGTTTTCAGCCAAAATTCGAAAATTACAGACATAGGTATGGGCAAATTGATAAGCACTCTGTTCCGAGGAACAAGAGCGCAAAAACATATTTCTGTAAAATATATTCATCATAAAATGAACGCACGTACTAAAGTACCTGACATATCCTGAGTGATTTTAAAAGTTTTTTCAATAGATGTTGATATTGAAATTCTGCGTACCTATCTCAAAACATAAATTGTGAAAATTTCACCTGATGTTATAGATATCATTTCGCTGAACGATTCCAAAGGTTTATTAACTATAATTTGAGAATATAATAAACCGAAATTAAGGTGGGAGGTATTGATAATGAACAAAACTCACTTCAATGAAACCACAGATCGAACTTCTTCAGTGATTCTGAACGAAAACTGAATATAAATATATTTATCCTGTTCTACAGATTGAAGGATATATCACAGAATGGCGAATGCGCAGGTTTACCAACTTGGCCGTCCACCTTTCTACCCGGATTATTTGTTCAAATATTTTTCTGTTTACAGCAGTTCGTGGCCATATTTGCACATTACCCATTCAAACAACCGCCTACAAGGCACATAGGGAATATTATTTCTCCACCAGGAAAGATATTTCAAATTAAACAAACCCATCAGCGTGATAGCTTTTCCGATATCGTCTTTTACGTGAGGAAATCATCGAAGACCGTCGTTTATTGAATTTGTTCATCTTGCGGATACTTTTCATTTTGCTCACGTAAAACGTATTTTGGTCAATAACTCTGATAAAATATTTATGAAGTTTGTACAAGAGGGACGTATATCAATCTTGCCGGTCGAATAAATCGAATCTGCCAGGGATAAGTTATGGTAATGGTTAATCTGGAATCTCTTCAATTGATGATGACGTGCCTGGGAGTTTTGCAGGGAACCACATTGGCTCATGAAACTTTCGTAATTGACACAGATATCCAACGACACTTAACGTCAGAAAGTTTGGGGAAGAAGCATAGAAATGAACAATCTCATTCTGAATCATAAAATGGAATTTAATTAATGCTGGGGGTTTCACAGAACATTAATTATTATTATTGAATTGTACTTTCTTTTGAAAGCATCTGTATCATCGTTATGATATATCTCTGGAATCAGAATATGAGTTTAGTATTTTCCCCGGAAATAATGCAAACGTCAAAAATATTTGGTTATGCAATGACTCCAGCAGGCCTTCTTCTCAATTTATATGGTGAAATGACGTATTGTATACCAACCATAGAACAGTTTATTTTAACGCAGAAATGCGTTCCGAAAATACTATTCAAATAAGAAAAAAGTAAGCAAAATTAATTTTCTATCGAATGTCATAGAGTGAGATTCAACATTTTTCCAATTTCACGTCATTATGAAAAATAATTTCAGAAATTCTGATGGATGAAAAATGAGGAAAAAAAGAGGAGGGTGTATAAAGCTCAACGTACCTTTATGTCAGAATGATTGAAATTACATTTTGCTTTTGAGGATAACGAACGCAACCTCCTAACCTTCAGAGTTAATTTCACACTTATCGCGAACTTGGAGAATTTCCAATCGAAGAATGAACACCAAAATTGCTAATTGCTCTGACTGTACAGATAAATATGCGATCACGTTCCGAATTGAAAACAAAAAAGGCAGGAACGTGATTCGCGTGGAGGGCAACATAATATTAAAATTACTCCAAACAATAACAAAAGCAGTAAAGGCACGACAGAAGGAATTCCGTGCTGCTGTTATACGTGTTATCCATAATTTTCAATTCAAATTTCATTGAAATCAATGTACAGAAATTATTAATTCTAATGCTTTCGATATAGATACCTATATGAAATGATTCACTTCATGCTGGAAGCTGCATTATTTCTGCTCGTTTGGATTTTCAGATATATTCATCAATTTTGTGAACTGTGGCATTCTCGTGCATGAAGTTTTCAACATTAGTTCAGGCTATTCAACATAATATTCGATGGTTGGTGGCTGCGTTAGGTTAACAACGTGGTTGCAGTTGAATCCACAGGAATGTTGAATTCATTGATCATTATTCAATTAAAATTCGGTTTTGCGCGATTTCCAACATTCGAATTGGTGAGAATTAATATAGCAGAATTTACATTACCAAAAATTTATCAGAATAATATGTAACCATGAAGCGCTTCAATTTCTAGATTGAAGCAAGAGAGTAGAGTATTTCATCAATATTCTGGGAAAGGCTGTAGGGATTGTTTATTTTGGTGGAAATATGATATTGGAATTAAACTGTGAATATCGGAGCAATTTAATCATTCCATATCGAAAGTGCTTATAGCGAATATGTTTTAGAAGCTGATACGATACTGGATTATTTTGCATAGAGCGCAAATATATGGTGATCTCTGATCGACAGACATCAAAACGATGGAACAGAGAAAGTTTCGAAGATGCAGAATCGGAGGCATTACCTGATCAAGATTCGTGTCAAAATCAATGTGAATCAGAACGATTATTGAGAGTAACTCAAGAAGCAATTCCAAAACTCCTCAGAATGATTGGTGCTATATGACCTGAAATCGAGCAATGTTGAACGGGCTTTGTTTGCTTGTTAACAAACGCGTAAGGAATTTCTGAATGACATTGTGATGGAAGATGAACAGTGGGTTCATTGCGATAACTCCAAATTCAAACTTAAAAAAAAATCATAAGAATTTCCCGACCATGCTGCCATATCCAAGGCCAAACCGATGTTCACGACCCCATCATGATCGTGCTACTCGACCTAAGCTAAATTCATCAAGATATACGAAAAGTTAAAATAGGATGTCACAAGTTACCCACCGTCCGCCGTATTCTCGTGAAGTTACCTGCCTCTCACTATGACTTGTTTTGGTCAATTTACCACATCCAGCATTTTAGGTCTTATGAATTAGTAAAAAATTGGATCGATTCTTCAATCATTTGAAAATATATTTTTCAACGCTAAATTAGTATGCTGCTTGATAGATAGCAGAAAGTAGTAACCAGATGATCATATTTCGAATCAGGCATAACCTGTTTGCTCAATAAATCCCGGAGATTTTTGGAGAAACAGTCAAAAGCAAAGTTATAGGCCTATCTTCTTTATCTCAATATATTATGCAACTCTACTGTAAGTACAGTGTAGGTGACTGAACTCCTCCTATACGATGTGACTGATTTTTATGAAATATTGTGTGTGTATTTGAGAGGGCCCCTGGTTGGTTAAGATTCGGATACTCGAATCCAGTAGGAGGCACTGTAATCAGGTTCTAGAATATTTGTTTTTTAGTACGAACATCGACTTTTCTCAGATCCCAGAGACCTGAAGTGTTCTCTTTGGCATCCAATATTAATTTTAAGTTCAGTCAGAATTACGCGGTCTGTAAAAAGTTTCAGATATATTATACTAAAGTGTAATTAATATGTAAATGGATTTGATATGAATTAAACAAACTGATACATTGTGAGGTTCATTAGATGCAGTATTGAAGTGAGTATTTCATATAGTTATTATAAACTTAAGAAGTTACGTATATTTATGTGATTTGCGACCACATTATTATATCGTCCGAACATGACACTAGAATTGATCAGCTTAGAATACCAATAAATGGGGATAAGTTTTTGGCGCGCTGCTCACCTGAATATCTGTTATTTTCGAATTTTTGGCCGGGAATGATCTCAAATAATTAGTTTCGACCCACTGATGAAGATTCAAAGGTCGAACTTGATTCTGTTCGGCCGTCAGTACGATTACTTACTGCTCGAACGCAATGAGTTAGGGAGTTAAAATTCTCAGAGTAGTCCAAATGCGCCAGGTAAGTCCGTTAAGGGACGAAATCCGTCGATCGAGTAGTTTCGGAATTATAGACATCTGGAATTTTGTATTCTCAATAACTCAAAAAATACTGATCTGATCGAATTAAAACACTATAGTTAGTTGAAAAATAAGGACACAAAGACCACAAAATTTTGTGAGGATTGAATTATTAGAAAATAGAAAAAATATATTTTTTCGGCAATGGTCCGGGAAGTGCCCACTTACCGGAAGCTTTTTCTTTGAGAAAGAAGCATTTCCCGGCCTAGTGCGGGAAGTACGTACTTCCCGGACTAGGCCGGAAGAATCACGTCATTTTGGTCATTGTAAATATGAAAATCTTGGTAGGTATATTTTTGATAAATGAAGTTACCATAGCACTGAGAAAACGGCTGACAGTTCATATAAAATTAGTTGTCAACATGTGATATTTTCTGTTCTGTTTAATTTGACTAAGAATCAAAATATATAAAAAAAAAATGTGTCGTCTCATTGATTTGTTATTCTACACGGTTGCCGAAAAAATATTGTACGCAACACGCCCGAAAAAGGTTTTTTTGGACTCATAGACTTCTAGGACGAGCGTAAGCGAGTCCTAGAATTTTGTCTATTCGTCCAAAAAAACCCTATTTTCCGGACTTGTTACGTAAATTACTATTTTTAAAATTCTGTCTCCGAAACTATAAGTCCGATATCGGTGAATTTTGCATGGGCCTCTAAGACTTTATTTCACTGTAAAATTCTAGATTTGAACTCGATCGGTTCTATAAGTATTGTACAAGATACTAGGGAAATGGAGGAAAATCCCAAAAAAAATGGACAAGTTTTTTTTACAGTCGCAATTAGGTATATTCTTGGAAACATTATTTTTTTTCCTGGAACTGAGCAGCCTAGAGCGTGTTCAGTACCTGGATGGGTGATGCTCTGGTTCAGAAATTTGAACAAGCGCGCCAAAGCTCCTGGCTATAGTGCTTTTCCAACTTGTTGTTTTTACTTCAGGCAACAGCAAATCGCTCAATGACAATGCCGAAACGAAAAGATTGAGATGTCACTTTTATGTGAAATGTTACTTAGAATTTAGTACCTATACCAAAAATTCGAATATTGAAAAAAATGTTTCCTGATCCCGCTGATAGCAGACAATCCAACTTTCGAGGACAACGGGACAACGTCTGTCCGGTCCGCTAGTATGTACATATATAATTCTTCTGAGCATGTCTTTGTCACTAAACTCCTTCTAAACAGCTTGACGGATTCTGCTGCATTTTTGTGTTTTTGAGTGAGTCCCCGGATGGTCAAGTTTTTATAAATATAGACCCGTTCATTTATGTAAAAATGTGTTATCTCTGAAAATTTTGCTGTTCGACTGGAATGAATACTGGTGCAATGTATTCGGGGTTGCCCTTTTTCTCATTGTCTGTTTTCGGATCAACACGTTGCCAGCATAAATTTCCAGAAAAGTTCCTAATTTGCAGAATGTTTGTGAGAATCAACCTTAATTTCCTTATTTTTCATTCTTATTATTATAAATTACACCAAATTTGGTTTGCAGATGTGAAGTTTGTGCCTTGTAGGAAGGACAGGAATTTTTGTTGGAATGTACTATTCCATATAGGTAGGCGTATTGTAGGTACTATAAATAGTTCAAAACGAAATGACCAGATTTGGTTAAGTGTTACTGAGTTAGCTGTCTGAACAGAGAGGTCCGATGTTGTATATTTGTCACACTCATTAGTAGGACCTATCAATGTTGAATCCAACACATTGTTGTTTTCAAGGGAACATTTCGCCTCCTTCGTGTTTATTATCTCTAGCTAGGTTAACATTCACAATTGGATCAGGAGCGTGGCGATGCAATGGGTTTTTGTTTTTCGCATCTCAGATCATATATCCACACAAATGACATTGTATGTTACACATCGACAAAAGTCACATAAAGGTCCAAGTGACGTTAAGTCGAGAGATTTTGCGCGCATGTCCCATTGTCTATTCACACCACATACAAAGTCGATCGAGCAGAAATTTGGTACTCGATAGTAAAATGGTGGCTCGAATGTATGTGCGGAATTTCAGCTCATTCTGACGAATAGTTTCTGAAATATAAAATTTTTTGAGGAAATTTTTTTTTGCCACTGATACGATATTCAAGAAAATTAGCGCGTCGGCATTTCACTAATAATTACCGAGTTTTAATTGGATTGGAATCGTATGTTTTGAGTTATTTAGAAAATAACAAAATTCAAGATGGGTATAACTCTGAAACCGTTTGGCTGATTATGCCCAACAACGAACTTAATTATCCCATTCGGATGCGCAACCTACCTTGCAAAATGAAAGTCACTATCTCTTTCCGTTTTCGGAACGGAGTTATCGTGAGGTACATAATATTTTGTAATAATTGTTTTTTAATTCAATAGTGAAACGATATTCGCAGAATTTCACATACGTCTTTGTGTCGGTATTCTACAACTAGTTACCAAGTTTCAATTCGATCGGATCTGTATTGTTTGAAAACAAAATTAGTAGATACCCGGAAACTGTTTGGCCGATGATGCCCATTAACGAACTTAATCGTCGCAATCAGATACGAAACCTACCCTGAACATTTTAAGTCGCTATCTTTTTCTGTTCGAAAGTTATCGTGACAAAGGCCGGCCGGACAGAATCAATTGTGACCTAGAATTCTTCATATGAGTCCAACCTAATCGTTTGAGACTATTTTCTGCAAAATTTCTGCATTATTATTATCTATTTATTAGAACAGGGTCGTGTGGATTGGGTTCAGCCCTTCAGATCTGTTTATTCGATCCTAGGGACATTGTCAATGGTGTTAATATACCAGATGACTTCCATAGGAGCCTTGGCTATCCCATCGGAAGGACATGTTTCCTCTGCTGACTTGCCCATGCGGTATAAGTAGTTATTGTACAGGCAGTGTCCTGTTAGTAATCTCATCATTAGCTGAAACTCAGCTCGTGGCAGCTGCAGGAGCCTTCTGTTACAGAATGATGGAAAAACCACGAATCTTTTTACCTGTGCAAGTCCTGGAGTATTTTTCCGAAGAGCTGTTCTGATATTCAGCTCTCGTTGTAAGACCGCCACCCTGTATTGATATTTTCCAAGCTCACGAAAGGGTTTTGGTTCAGGAGGTGTTACTCTTGAGGTCCTTTTCACAAATTCATATGCTTTTCGATTTCCTTCAATACCATAGTACCCTGACATCCATAGAAGAGTCACCTTTTTGCCTCTAGCCGTTTGCTTTGTGGTATTTCGGCACTCCAGGATAGTAGGGAGCACTGGATGGGTGATTCCAGGGCTATCAGTATCGTCTGGCTATCCATTATAAAGTAGTTGTGTATCCCTTTACCTATGCCATAATCTGATTTTGATCCATCCGTATACCAAATGCATGACTTTTTGTCCCATCGATTAACGTCCCCCGCACTCACATGGTCACTTATGACTATTGCAAAGGGTGTTTTAGAATCGAATATGGTTGGAATTACATTTGAAGGCTTTACCAAGAGGTTTGAGTGCAGTTGATACAGTAGAGTATGACCTCGAGCATTGCTGTGGGAAAAGTATAACTAGCTCAAGTGACACCAAAACAGACAAGCCGTTCCAATTTCCGGTTTCAGCCTCCATGTCTTCCCAAATAGCGTTTTGATGGTACACATAGCCGTTATGGCTTTGGTAAGAATTTTATCTATATGTTTTCTCCAGTTCAGTATACTATCTAGTGCGACTCCTATTGATATATTCACTCACTGAAGAAGTTCTGACCGGAGCTCTGAGATTTAGGTTGCTCCTTCGAGCGAAGGGAATGAAGGTTTTCTTAGAAAGATTGCCATTAACCTCTTGTTCCTTGTACCACTTTTCAATGAAACTGAGGGCAGCTTGCATTTGGCTACTCAGTATGCCTTCATGCTTGCCTCTAACAGTTATCATTATGTCATCAGCGTATGCCTGGGCATTGAAACCACGCACCGAAATTCTTTCCAGGTCCATCTATGATCAGGCTTCACACCTATTTGTGTCTCCTCATTTCTGTAATATTTTTGCGCGTATGTTCTGGGGAACATCGCGTTATCATTTTGCTCAAATGTGAAATTTAATTCTGTGGTGCCGTCCGTCCATTGCCACGATAACTTGAGAACGGAAAGAGCTAGCAACTTGAAATTTTCAGGGTAGGTGGCGCAGACCAATACGACGGACAAGTTCGTTAATGGGTATAATCGGCCCAATGGTTTCCGAGTAATAATTTTGTTTTCAACCAAAATAAATCCGATCGAATTTAAACTTGGTGAGTAGTTGTAGAATATAAACATAAGCACGTTTGTGAAATTTTGTGAGAATCAGGTCACTAGAAAATTTTAAAAAAATTATTAAAAAATATTATTTATGACACGATAACCTGAGAACGGAAGGAGATAGCGGCTTGAAATTTTCAGGTTAGGTTTGCATCTGAATGCGACATTTGAGTTCGTTTATATGCATAATCGGCCAAACGGTTTTAGAGTTATAGCCATCTGAAATTTGGTTGTTTTTTGTTCCTCATTAACCCGAAAAATACAAAACCGATTGAATTCAAACATGGTTATTAGTTGTAGAATGCCAACGCGAAAATTTTTGCAAAATTTCGTGAGGATGATATAACTAGAAAATTTCAAAAAAATTATTGAAAATAATTTAAAAAAATTCTATATATCATAAACTATTCGTCCGGCATGGCTGAAATTTTGGAAGAACCTTCAGAACCTAACTCTACTCCAGAGTTCCCAGTTTGAACACGATCGGATCCATATTGTAAGAGAATCGAGCAGCCTTTTGCGAGTTCGGTAGCTGGATGCGAATCGTCGTATGATATGTTGTCTATAGTCGTATTTTTGCGAGGACCTTCAAAAACATGAGTGTCATGATGACATATTTCTGCGCGTATGTTCTTGGGAAAATCGTGTTATTTCATCACAAATCTATGGGAGATGATAGCCCTACATTAGCGGTCAGACCTGGTTTTGAAAGAGATCCTCCTTAGGAGGAGGCAACTAAATATTGAAGGGATTTCTATGAACAAGAGTGAATATCCTTGAGAAATAGAGAAGGCTATTCTTCTTCAAGAGATCCATGTGCCTTCAGAGGAGTATATTTGTGAGAGGGGACTTTTGAAAGGTTATGTATTATTTTTAATATGATATCGCTGAAATTTTGCTGAAGGCTTCAAAACTTAACTTTAAATTAACCACACTTTCTGATCTTGTAAGGTGAGAGGCTCATTTGTGGATATTAAATCTCGTGATGGGTAGAGAGGAATTTTAGGCCAGCTTTTCTATCACTAATGAGAATATATATTTATGTTTTACCTCATCACCTTTAGATCTATCAATGGGCATTTATTGGTTAAGAATAAGTAATTGAATATTACTGGAATTCAATTGAATTTCATTCAGTATGTTAGTAACTAAACTTATAATTTTCTTTAGTTTGATTATTTAAATATGACATTAATTCCAGTAATATTTTTCAAGAATAATTATGTATTCTTCTCCTAAAGAAGAATTGAAGGTACACAATAATGTGTAGATTTTTTCATCATTGCTTTCTATCCTGACTTCACGACAAAAAAATTGGTTCAAGCACTGACGTGAAGTCAGGAGCTTTTGCGCGTATGTTCTATTGTCCATTCTCCTGTATTAGACACTTTTAATCGAATTTACCATGGTGAATTCTATTGTCTATTCTCCTGTATTGGACAGCCTTAATCGAATTCACCATGGTAAATTCGATTAAGAGTGTCCAATACAGGAGAACAGATAATAGAATTCACCATGGTAAGTTCGATTAAGAGTGTTAAATACAGGAGAATGGGCAATAGAGCATACGCGCAACAGCTCCTGACTTCACGAAAAAAAAATGGTTCAAGCACTGACGTGAAGTCGGGAGCTTTTGCGCGTATATTCTATTGTCCATTCTCCTGTATTGGACACTCTTAATCGAATTTACCATGGTGAATTCTATTGTCTGTTCTCCTGTATTGGACACTCTTAATCGAATTATCATGGTGAATTCGATTAAGGCTGTCCAATACAGGAGAATGGACAATAGAATTCACCATGGTAAATTCGATCAAGAGTGCTCAATACAGGAGAATGGACAATAGAACATACGCGCAAAAGCTCCTGACTTCACGTCAGTGCTTGAACCAATTTTATTATTATTTCCTTTGCACCAGACGAATTTCGAGTTCTTAAATTCTTTGATTGCATTTTCCCATCTTGTAGCATCTATTCCTTATCTACTAATTGTTGAACTGATCTTTGATACTTCATATTCGCTGTTCATAATCATAACTAGTTGTAATTATGTTATTAATGAAGTGTATTACTATTATTATTACTTCCACAACCACTTCTTCATAACTGGAGAACCGCTGACCATGCCATAAAATATTTGGATCAAGTACAACAAAATATAATATGTAGAACTATACGCCGAATTTCAATTTCAACAAGTTGTTCGGTTCATTGAAATTGTTTTCATTCCTGCGAAAAGCTTCAAACCTTTTTCTTCCCCGCATTTCCGAGATGAATAGAACCTGTTGTTTGTTGCACAATTCTTGTTATTTTGGTTATTCTATCGTATTCAAACTGTACAAATTCATCTCAGTTCGAATCTTAGATTAAAAATTTCTAGGGAGGTTTTAATATTTGGTGTCTCAGCTCTGATAACAGTTCATTTGTACAGACATTAATAATGTATTTTCTATGGTATGTTGGAAGTGAATATTCTCATTTTCAAATATATCTCGATACGGTCCTGTCCAATTAGGTGTAAAATTCTAGGAGGATCTATAAATACGTATTTAATCAGAATTAAAATAAGTTTTTGCAATCAATGGAAATATTTATGCCATTTATTGGAATATCTTCGATTAAAATAGCAATATTTATATCTGCCTGCGTTGTTTTATTATGAAATATAAATAAAGTGTCTACATCGCTCGAGATAATGTCGAAATATACGATGTACGTCTTAATTTGCTCTGCCCGCCAGTGGGTATAGGAGCAGGGGGGTCATTACAAATTTTTTTTACAACAATTCATAACTGAATATTTTCCTACGAGATCTAGTTCTGCACTTCAACACACTATGATGAGAATATCTTTGAAAAAAGCAATGACGTGAAGTCAGGATCGTTTGCGCGCTTGTCCATAATATTATTCAAATAATGTCCAATCTTTTTACGCAAGCCACGCAATTTCTATTATAAATTTTAATTAACTGAACTGCACGGAACATACAAATCCGATTATAGCGAATAATAAAATAATCCTCAAAAAAATTTGAATGAAATATGTGGATATCTACTGACATTTCAATACTTTATTCGATAATATTACAATATTACAATATTACAATATTACAATATTACAATATTACAATATTACAATATTACAATATTACAATATTACAATATTACAATATTACAATATTACAATATTACAATATTACAATATTACAATATTACAATATTACAATATTACAATAATTTATTCGACAGAAAACGACTTTTCGCTTTCCGTCATAATAGATGTTTTTCGTGAAAGTTACTTCGCGTTTCACCTTGAAAACAATTCAAATTAACCAACGATTCCATTTTTTTTCCTTCTTTGAGAATAATTCCATTTCTCCTACCTTGCGCCCAAAATATCCAAAGAAATTCCAACTTTGATTGCAATATAGAATCAGGAAAACTTCAATGTATTTTCACGTAGAATAGTTGATATTTAAACTCATCGTTGCCCTGTATGCACGTTCAAAATTCCAGCGAATTCTGGATATTCTACGTTATTACATTTTTCTGCAATAAGTTTTTTCCCGCTGCTAGTGCTACGATTCTTATGAAATTTTTAATTTAGATGCAGATCAGCAATATCAAGAGTTCCATGATATTGCTAATCTGCATCTGAATATTAAGTCGATTTGATCTATGGTTGATATCAAAATTCTTCCTCTTAACTTCGCACACATAGACACTCTGTATTCTGAAATATTTGGCTTTCCGCTGTACTTAATAGATATTTTTCGTGAAATTTTGAAAAATGTATTTGAAATTCCATCCTTTCTCTTTCTACCTTAGTCTTCCATAGCTCGCGCACTATTTTTCGTAGAACTTTGCGCTGAAAACTTTGAAATATGTAAGTATTGAAACAGTAATACGCATATCTTAAAATTCACTGGTGAGTATTGGCACCCTACATTTTTGATTGATTCCGCTGAAAGGTTTGGAGGATCAAAGTCAGATATAATACACTATATTTGTACCATTTTTCAATAATTTCTTTCCAGTAATTCTGGATGAAACATTCAAGTAGAATTATCCAGTTTTTTCAACATTTAGGTATAGTATCTGAGAAAATAATGAACCAAAATCTATTCGAAATAAATAATCGGAATAGTTTGATACAATTCAAGATGTAATGGTCAGTAATGTCCTTATCATTGTAGAGCTATAAATACAGTGAAAAATGCCAGAGCATCATAAACACTCTAATATTAAATCGAAATATAAACAAATTGAGGAAACAGAATCTTGCACGTTTCGATAACGTGACTTTCGAAAATAATTGGACTTTCGAAAAGATTGTGAGGGAATTAAAAGAATGGGTGGCAATTTTATTGGGAAGAAATTGAGTTTATATAACATTTATAAAATCAGACGTAAGTCTAGCTTTATACCCTTTTCAATTCGAAACGAACAAGCTTTAGCGCGTTCGTTCATTTAATGGGTTACCCTAGTTGGAAGGCTGAAAAACGGCGTTTTAAAGATTTTTTCGGCAGCCATTTAATTTGAAGAATACGTGGAATTTATGTGCACCTAGTTCGTTTTTAAAAACATTCAGTTTTACTGTTCCTGTAGAGCAGGGGTGGCCAACTTGATGAGACCCAAGATCTACTATTTACTGACAAAACTCTGCGCGATCTACCAATATAGGTACACAAGGTGTCCCAACGAAAATTTGACCCCCTCCCCCAGACCTCAGAAACGAAGAATTTTCGGAGATTTAAAAAAAATAGGTCAACTTCAGTTTTGAGGGGGACGAATTTCCATCATGAGTTTGTTTCGAAAAAACCACCCCCATGAAGGTGCCATCAACCGCCGAAATTTTTTGAATAGGGAAGTAATGTCGAGTGATGATTAGTTTGGAAGTTATTTATGTTCTGTACACAACCCAGTTTAAATTTTCAAAATCGATTCAATATTCACGGAATAATGTAATAATTGAACTTACCGTCAAAAGGTGATGTTGAACAGACAGTTGAACCGCCCAAACTCAAGAACCTAAGAGTTTTGACTTTATTCATCAAATGCTTAACATATTGGTGACTTATGTTCCTTTTTGGATGATTGTTATTAACATAGCTTGCAGTTAATCTAACATTTTCGTCATTCCGATAGTATAATTAGAGAATTTCTATTCCTTCTTCTATAGAAAATGCCATTTTCGCCCACGTAAGTAAGTCTCAAACTGAATTATGATGCAGAAACGAAAGACTGAAACACATTTGAGAAAGAATCTTCATAAAAAATAGTATAATGTAATGAATTGTCTCACACATTTTCCGTTCATGAACGATAAGAAAATCGGATGTTTTTTAAGTAAAAACTTCAGATTGTACCATCATTAAATAGAAAAATGTAATAATTTCAACTTCGATGTTTAGGGAATAGAAAGAACTTCTTAACTAAACCATATCCAACATCTTCTCCCTTTTCAAAAAATGGTTGGGGGTTGTTGCCACCCTCAGGTGGCTTTTTCGGAACAAAGTTGTTATAGGAATTCTTTCCCCCTAGTACGGGACTTGAAAATTATTTTTGTATTCTTCAAAACTCTTAGATTCTTGAGTTTGGTGGTTCAACTGTCTGTTCAACATCACCTTTTGGACGGTAAGTTAAATTATCACATTATTTCGTGAATAATGAATAGAATTTGATAATTTGAACTGGGTTGTGTACGGAACATAAATATGGTTTTTTCAGTACAAACTCATGATGGAAATTCGTCCCCCTCAAATAAGAAGTTGACCTCTTTTTTTTTAAATCTTCGAAAACTCTTCGTTTCTAAGTTCTGGGGGGGGGGGGGGCGGTCAGATTTTCATTGGGACACCCTGTATAGATCTATAATTGTAGAAATTTTAAATGAAATTCGATGCTGTCTGCCTCGCCACGATCGACTGAACCTATAGCTACGATCGACCAGTCGATCGCGATCGAATGGTTGGCAACCCCTGCTGTAGAGGATCTCCTGAAGGTCCCTCGAAAAGAGGTGTCTAGCGTTGTGCACGATATATGTCTGGTTTAGATTTCCTTAAATAAAGAAGCCAAGAAGATTCTGTTAGTGGATGAATCGATCCAGGTATTAATCGAACGGATAGTCAAAAATTTGAATTTTGACAAAATGGCGACTTCCAAAAAAAAGTTCTGATTTTCGCCCAAATTTTTTGTATGAAATTGCTTGGACAAATAAAAATAATTATAGCAAATCTTATTCATTCGATTAATTCCAGGAAAATATATCTGAGGAGGCTGTGTTAAAATTTTGGGACGATCAGTTGAGCCGTTTCTGAGAAATCGTGCACACCGACTATGAATACACAGTTTTAGAGATAAACACGTTCAAAGTTTCTAAGGACGTTAGCACATAGTTAAAAAAATTGATTTCAACTTATGCAGAGTTATCAATTCCAGTGCCATGATGCGTACCCTCTTCATCAGCTGCTTCTAATAGGTATATACAATTAAAAAACAACTGAGAAAGATTTCAAGAGGTGTTTGATTGTTTCGATCTTTACTTGACGGAAATTTATTATGAACGACTAAAGTAAACACTTCATTTCCACTAAAATTTGTTTATTTTCACACCAATTGTTTCTACAATTACATCTTGACTTCTTCAGGTGATTATGGTAACCAATTAACCAACAACATCGTTTTACTTGAATACAAAAGATACAAGAAAAAGGTTCATGAGATTTGAACGATGTTGTAGAATTAGTTAGTTACCATACTCACCTGAAGAAGTCAAGATGTAATTGACGAATCAAGTGTTGTGAAAATAAACAAAGCGGAAACAAAGTGTTTACTTTAATCGGTCATTTCAAGAGGTGATTCCTTGGCCAAAAATAAAACTAGTCTGTTATATAAAACTTTTTTAATTCACACTCCTAGCTGAGTTATAACCCAATTGTCTATAATTTTCGAATTTTTGGCTGAAAATGGTCTACCACAATTCCTTTAACCCCCTAGGATATCTACATATGGGGTTGATAATAACAACCACTTCTATAAATTATTCACAGATAACTCGGGCCTAAGAATATTTGAGGAGTAACTTTTCAAAACGCATTATGTCCAATTTGGGCGAAATTGAGTTTGAAGCGGATTCGGAAATGATTTCTATTGCTCTATAGCCCTATGTAAACAAAATCTTCCAAATGGCATTATGTCCCTCTGTAATTCAAATCCAAAGTATGTAAGCCGCATCACAATGAATTATGTTTACGTTTGCATTTTTAAAACAGATAAAATATAACCAAAAACATTTTTTATCGATTTGCTCATGTTAATTAGGTTACAGGCCAACACTTACTGTGCAGACTTTTTTCTCTAAATGTATAAAAAATCGCAACAAACAGCATTATTTTCAATTTCAACCACATCAAAACGCATTATATATTTACAATGAGATGAATCAAAACGCATTAAGTCCAAACGTTTTTTACATTTTCTGTATATATCTGATCAATATTGATTTAAAAGAGATTGGTTATTACCTTTAGATGTAAATTTCTATCAAAAAAACTCACGTACTCAAATTATAAGCCAGGGTGGAAGAAAAAATCGTATTTCGTTGATTCCCAATA
Organism: Halyzia sedecimguttata; assembly: GCA_937662695.2. Lineage (NCBI taxonomy): Eukaryota > Metazoa > Arthropoda > Insecta > Coleoptera > Coccinellidae > Halyzia > Halyzia sedecimguttata. Next base: position 13,199,773 of record OW569413.2, read on the forward strand.
AAATGGTTTTTGGACTTAATGCGTTTTGAAAAGTTGCTCCTCATTTCAAAGCCGACTGGGATGTTACGATCATTTATAAAGACCCTGTATTAAAGCTTGTGTTATAAGAGTGGAATCTAAACTTGAATTTTCTAAAGCTGAAGGTTATACAATAGCTAAGGCCGAATTTTCTAGTGGACCTTTTTAATTTCTTTGAATACGCAGGTAAAGTATGTGCGATCTCACTTGAAGAAGTCATTAAAATCAGTTATAGTTGTTCCTTTGAACTAAAAGACAAATTGCGCAATATTCCTCAATTTTAATTATCAACTACCTTCCTAGGTTCTGGAGTAGGGCCTTCAAAGAGCTGGAGAAACTTCAGAGACTGGCCTTGCTTTGTGTTACTGGAGCAATAAAAAGTACTCTAACAGTGGCTATGGAGGTCCTCGCGGGACTCCCTTCCCTTCACCTTCTGGGAAGGGGTGTATATGAAGACAAAGGTTATACGGACACGCTGGGATTGGGGAACTTATTACTCTTATTAGTCACCCGATCCTGAACATGGTGAGCGACTGGAGTCCAGTAACTCACACATTTAATCCTTCCTTCAAGCTGGGCCTAGAGCTTCCCGCGGAGGGGAAGAAAAGACCGCACATTGAACTAACATGGTCCACGGACGGTTAAGCAATGGGTGGACGCTCTGGAGCTAGAATGTATGGGGCTGCACCCAATGTGAGCATTTCGATGTCACTTGGGCAATGCACCACTATATTCCAGGCGGAAGTGGTAGCCATCAGGACATTCGAATTGGAAAATATTCGCATGGGCTATTCCAATAGGGACATTCGAATTCTCTCGGACACTCGGCAATGGAATGAATCTTTGGGCCAGCGGCATAGTAAGTTAATGCTGGGGCAGTCCTGCCACTCACTAACTAACGAAGTCCTACTACTGAGTAGGAGTAAGCTCAGGGTAGTAACTACCCTACCAACGGACACTTTATCCTGAGAAAGCACCTGCAGAACATGGAGATTCTCCGAGAAAACTTTGTTTTTAGGAAATGTGGGGAGACAGACGAAACTGTCATGTCATATTTGACTGTCCAACCCACACAAGATTGAGACTTCACCATGGGGGCAACGACACGACCCTGAGTGCCAGCAACCATGCGAGGAACCTAGTCAAGAGCCTGATCCTACTTGCTAGGAAAATGGACCTTAAGTAGGTAATACACCGACAAGGCAGTGGGGATGTTACATTAGACCCATATAATGTCAGTGGTGCAGGACTTAGCTTGGTTAAGTACACCTGAGCTGTAGGGGATCGACTAAGAGATCCTATGGTAGCTAGCAACCCGAGCACAAGGGGATCAATCATGAGAGCCTGTCAGCTAATAAGAGACCGACCGTGGGTCAATAAGCCTCTCTACGCTACCCGCTCAATCGACATCGGTCTAACACAAACAAACAAGCCTTCCTAGATGGCGCTGGTTAGATTTACTTTCCGGTACCACCATAGTAGTTTCCTAGAGCTCCTTTGTTTGTTATTCAGTGGCTCTGTCACGTTGATTGACTATGAAACCAGTACGTATCTGCTCTGAATGACACTTTCTTCTTTGGGGAGACGTTGAGCGATGACGTGGTTATCCTCACGAGGTGATATTTGGTTAATGGTTAAAATCAACGAATACATCGCCATGCGTATTTTAGTTATTAGCAATAAGCTGCAGTCACCTTCTATGTTCCTTTGAAATTTCACAGATTGGACATCCGAAATCAATACATTCACGCATCAACGTCATTATTATACTCAACTCTAGTAGGTATCTTAATGCGTTCGCCCATAGAAACGGCGAAATGTCAAAGGAACAGCTGGAACTGATTCTTCTTCCGATAAGATTGCACAGATCATACGACATAATTATGGTCATTTTGCGCCGAGTTTTCGTCTGCTGGGGACTACAAATCCTCCTTCTGTTATAAATTCTTAAAACTAAATTTGAACCATTGACCGCGAAGACTAATATTTAGAGTTAACTGGGATTTAGAGATAAGCACAATTCAAAGAAGTCTATATTGAAATTCAATAATGTTGATCTGAAATGAACGAAGATAATTATAACGACTACTGAGAAACGAAAACGGGATAATCGAAAATACAAGATGATGGTCTGGAAGATAATTTCACTAGGGACACGAAAAAAAATCGAATCGTGTACGATGTTTCATCTGTGTTCGAAGAATTCTGTGGGGAAATCAGTTGGAGAAATGATAATTCGCTTAGCATGAGGACGTATTTAACAGAACAAAATTGAAATTCTTGTTTGAAGTTTTTGAATATAAACCGAACGTCTTATATATATCTACGCCCATTTTCCCTCAATTAATTTTCTGTCGAAACTTTCTTAATTTTCGTTTTCCACGTGAAGAAGCCACCTCGAAAGTTTCGGAATATGAAAAAAAGAAAAAAAAAGTTATTCTTCGTAGTCTTGGAGCGAAATGATTTATTTTTTGTTGAGTGAATGAAAAAATCGCTGTGAATTTTACACGAAACTTCCTCTTCTGAAACACAGGATGTTCCTAAACGGGTGATTATTTGGTTGATATAATGAATGAAAGTGTGATAAAAGTATGTCCATAAACGCTTCGTTTTCGGAATAAAAAGTGCTGAAGTTCGATTTTTCTCGTCGGGATGATATTTTTTTGGATCAATGCCTCCTCTTGCGCTCCAGAACATTTTTTGTTGCACCACTGGTTGTTTAAAAAATGGGTTCAAGCCCTGTGGACAGGAGTTTTCTGGCGCTCTAGTTCAAACAGACAAATTATATTTCCGAAAGTATTGGTTTCTCAGAGTTGGGAATTAAATCAATGTATTCTTATGAAAGAACTGTATCATAAAGGAAATTAAATTCAAATAATAGTTTATTTATCAAGATTAAATGAGCAATCTGAGAATGAGAACTGCACCATGGAAGAAATTAAATTAAAATAGCTGAAATGAATTTGACTCTTTCTTATAGAACAGGATGAAATGTACGAGTATGAACACAGATCAAATTATAAAGCTTAGATAGAATAATTATAGCATTCTGTGAAAACATAGAAGTACGTACGATTCATTATTGAAATTTAGAAAAATTATATCTCCGAAAGTATTAGCTTGTTGGAGTTGAAAATGATATCGATGGATTTTAATGGTGAAACTGCATCTTACAGACATTTGGGCAAATTGATAAGCACTCAGTTCCGAGGAACTAGAGCGCCAAAAAGTGTAATTCCCTTTCCGGGATTTGAGCCCGCCTTCTCTCGTTCCGAAACCGAAAACCAAATCAAAAAACCGAAACTGAAAACCCGACGGCCTAGACCAACCGGCTATCGGGCTCCTCGTACGATCTTGTCGATCTCCGGTATTAGAATAAAACGTCGGTACTTACCTGGGATATATATACTTAATTTTCACTTTTCGACATTAAATCGCCACATGGGGGTTAATTTGACGGTTTTTTACCCTTGTCTCTCTAAGTCGATTTTGACGTTTCTCGAACCAACTATTAGCAAGGAACTAGACAATGTCATGTCTCAGGAAAATAAGTTGACATTATGACAATTCATACATAGAATAATTATATAGTTCTGTGAAAACGTAAAAATACGATTTATTATTGAAATTTTGAAAAATCATATCTCCGAAAGTATTAGCTCGTTAGAGTTAAAAATGATATCATTGGATTCTTATGATAAAACTACTTATTGAAAAAAATTTTATTTGGAATTTGTTTTGTAAAAAAAAATTTTTTTTTGTTACTCCGAAACCATCTGTCCGATTTTGCCCAATAACGAACTTAGCCGAGATATTAATCTCCCAAACCTACTCTGAAAATTTCAACTGTCTAGCTCATTCCGTTCGAGAGTTATCGTGCCTACGGCCGGCCGGCCGGACGGCCGGACAGAATGAATTTCGACCGCGGATTCTTGATCAGTGAGTCGAACCAAATCGTTTAAGACCATTTTCATAGAAAAATTCGAAAATTACAGACATTTGGGTAAATTGATAAGCACTCAGTTCCGAGGAACTAGAGCGCCAAAAATATGAAAAAGAATCTTTGTTTCATTTAAAGAGTCATTGTTTTTCTGCAAGTTTTTTTTGTATCTGCTACCGTTCTCCAGAAATAACAGAAAAAATCTCTCTGAGTGCCCGCAGGACCTTAGGATATAGGTATTCACTCAACATGTTGATTAATGGCAGCGATTAACAAACGAGATTTTTGAGATTCTGGGGAATATCGCGTTATCATTTTGTCCAACTGTCTGTATTTTTCGATTTTTTTGCCGAAAATGGTCTCAAACGATTGGGTTCAACTCCCCGATGAAGAATTTGGGGTCAAATTTGATTCTGTCCGTGGCCTTTGCCACGATAACTTGAGAACGGAAAGAGCTAGCGACTTGAAATTTTCAGGATAGGTGGTGCAACCCAATACGACGGACAAGTTCGTTAATGGGCATAATCGGTTCAATGGTTTCCGAGTAATAATTTTGTTTTCAACCAATATTAATTCGATCGAATTGAAACTAGGTGAATAGCTGTAGAATATAAACCTAAGCACGTTTGTAAAATTTTGTGAGAATCGTATCACTAGAAAAATTTCAAAAAATATTATATAAATTATATATATATATATTGAAATTTTAGGATTAGGTTGTGCTTTTGAATGTAACGTTTGAGCTTGTTTATGAGCATAATCGGCCAAATGGTTTTGGAGTTACACCCCATCTGAAATTTTGTTGATATTTTCTCAATAACTCGAAAAATACAAAATTGATCCAATACAAACATGGACATTAGTTGAGAAATTCCAGTGCGAAAACTTTTGCGAAATTTCGTGAGGATCGTATCACTAGAAAATTTTTAAAAAATCATTGAAAAAAATTCTATATTTCAGAAACTATTCATCCGACATGACAGAAATTTTGCGAGAGCCTTCAAAACCTAACTCCACTACCAAGTTCGAAGTTTGAATACGATCGAATACTTAATCGAATTTACCATGGTAAATTCGATTAAGAGTGTCCATTACAGGAGAACGGACAATAGAATTCACCATGGTAAATTGTGTCCAATACAGGAGAATGGACAATAGAACATACGCGCAAAAGCTCCTGACTTCACGTCAGTGCTTGAACCAATTTTTAACATGCGTGTGAAGCGAGCATGTTAATGTTCGAGATCCTTAATCGCTAAATTAATCTACGAATTGATTACAAGATCTTTCCGTCGCCTCGTTTGGAATTGAAAGAATTCTGGATTGAAAAAAATTTCCTATTTTCCATAACATACAAATTTGAAACATTGAAAAATGTCTTTACGTTCATTTCGAGGTATTTATATTCATGCGATGGAACAATGGGATAAATTCCATCTGTATCCCATTTGTATCATATTTAACTCGTCTTGACCCGCGAGAAGCATTAAATAACGAATCAAATAATTTTTTAGACAAATTGCTTTTCCCTCACAAAAAGGCCATGGCGATAGAAAGACATGAATGACATGATGAGTGTTGACATTTCTAATTCTATTAATGCATGATTATGAAAGTTGTTCTAAACACGCCAAAAATAAAAAATACTGTTTACAACTTTGTTGATCGAGTGTAAAAAGTGGACCAGTACAATTTAATCATTGTAATATTTCGATATTTCGTCAATGTCTTCACCAATATAGATCTGATCGGGTTCAAATCTAGTACTTCGCTGTAAAATAAGTCTTTGAAGGCTCTCGCATAATTTCAACGATATCTGACGGAATTTTTTGTGATATAAAGAAACTTTTTAGAAATTGTTTTGAAAATTTGTGATCCTCACGAAATATTGCATAAGTTTTCGTGTCGGTATTTTTCAACTAACTACACTCTAAAAAAAATCTCAGTGTGAATGTTGATTTCATACTATCAAGAATATTGTCGATGCAATTTACCACTAGAATGTCACATTCCTATCAATATTTTCGTTATTATGATCATATTGTGTTCAGTAGTGTAATTTATGACAGAAAATATCACAAACAGATCCAGTATCAAGAATTAATAAAATTTATTTGAAATTTCACAGTTTCCATCAAGATTTAATGCCAATTCTTCATACAAAAGGCAGATAGGTGATATCTTGGGTGAAAATGAGCACTGCATGGTGAAATGTGAAAAAACGATTTCAGAGATTTAATCCGATTACAAAACTTTACACTCAGTTATCAACTTTATGTATATTCAAGTAGAACTTTTGAAACATGTGAAATCATCGAAAGTACCAACAAGTGCTTTCCGACCAACAAACTATCCAAATTCGCACCAGGAATATCAAAAGAACGTTATACTTTATTTCGTCAACTTATTCATTGCTACATAGTTGCCAAGTATTCTTTATCGAAAGACAGATATCCCTGCTGAGTCTTTTAAATATAAAGAAATCGCCGATAGTTGTGAAGAATTAATAATTATAAGATGACAGGAAGAATCGTGCCCTTCCATGGGAAATTCTCACAAACAATATTGATGTTATTTCGGAACACTCGAATCAATATTGAAAATATCACTGTATCCCTTTCTTGACTATGAAAATCAATTCCTCCACGTTCTCAATGATTCACAAATTTATTTTCTGCTATTTAATGATTTCGTAGTACAACAATAGTTGAATATTTGTAGTTACCTATCAATCAAGAGATATATTTAGTCACGAAAAATAAACATATGGATTGTTGTGGTAAGTATATCATGAATAGTCTGATAGAAAATGACTTCAAAGTGAGTATGCAGTATGATATAATTTTACATTGCAGGTTTGAACAAATCGCTACTCATAGCACCATTCCATAAAAAAAATCGTCTCAAGTACACAAAATTGGAAACATCCAATTTTGGAAAACGGATATTTGCGAATTTAAAGGATTGTTTTTAGAATATCAGAATATAATTATATCCGGCAACAATGTGCAGGGATTGGTTATGTCGCAATACTTCTGACTAGTTCTAATACAACACGTTCATTCCATGAGAGACTACAATGTTGTGTGTTTTATCGGGTTGATTTTATTATTTTGTGCCTTGGAGACGATAAGATGGTTCATGATGCATTATGAAGTGAGAATCTGGAAAAACGAAGGGCATCAAGAAGATTCGTTATGACTTATGAGAATAATGAGAAATTTGTGTTGGCCGTCGAAGGAAGTTTGGAAATAATACTGTTTGCAAGTGAGTACATATGAATGTTCAATTTAATTTTTTTGGGTGCCTACGTAATTGGGTATCCTCATTTCATCAATTTTTCCCGAAAATTTTGATGAGATATTTGTGTTGGTTGGTCCATTGGATTTACAGATTCGTTCATCGCTGACTTTGAAATTTTACATTTGTCAGTGAAAAATAATTCATTCAATTTTCTTTATTTGAAAAGTGCAGTTATCTGAATAAGATGAAATTTCATATTTATTATTAATGTTTTTACAGTTTCTTTATTGAAATTTATTTTCGTAATGTTCTTCAAACAAATTGGGCTTATTCATCTAACCTTTTGTGAACTATCAATAGGATTTATTAGGAAGCACTTGCAGGTGAGTGTTTTTTGTAGTAGGTAGTCTAAGGGAACATATTTTTTTCAGAATATTGCGTATCTTAATTGTATATTACACTGTCGCAAAAACCTCTCCGGGATATTTTATTTCAGATAAGAGTGAATTCTTGACATCTATATCGAATAAAACCAGCGTTGATAGTCAATTATCGGTCCTAAGCACGTTGAAAAGTTACAACTTTCAATTATATAAAGACCTGCCAGCTTCACATTATTTTGTGGGCACCAATTCGAATTGTATGATTATAATTATGATTAATATATAAATGTTTTAATTTCAGTTACCCTCACCATCAGAAGAAACAATTGGCAAAATTGAAAAAAACTGCCAGCGCTATATCATTGACACCTGATCTGGAAGAATTTTGTGTCGTTTGGACCAGAAAGTGCTGCCTCAAAAGTTCGATTGGTTTGTCGACAGTTTTGATTATCTCTTTAAGCTTCAGTAATCACTAAATATTTCTATAAAAATTTATTGTTTATTGTATATTCACAAATTGTATATAAAAAATTAAACTGTCTATTAAATAATCTTTGAAATAATAAATTCATATGTACTAAAAAGTTTTTTTCAATACCTATACCCTTTCCATAGCCTTTCGGTGATTTATATGATATTGAGTTTCAAATTATAAAACGAACAATATCATATAAAACACCGAAAATGGTGTAAATTTCAACTAAATAATACCTACACCCCGAGGGTTTAAAACGCATCTGATTCGGTGTTAAATAACACTGAACAAGATATTGCACATTATTATTATTATTATTATTATTATTATTATACTGATCCTCCTGGGTCTTCCACAAGGAGACCCCTCATAAGCTCTAAGAGCTTGCACTAGGTCAGTGCAAATTCACACTGCACTAAAGTTAAATCACACTAAACCAGTGCTAAATGCACTACGGTACTTGTGCAAATTCACACCGAACTAGTGCTATACCCCATTGATCTAGTGCTACCTCACACTCATCCGAATGACAAATCTCAATCTGTCTGGTGTGAAAGCTGATTACTTATTATGGCAGAAAATACACCTGAAAGTCGGTGTTATTTCGGATGGTGCGAAATAACACTGAAAAGATCAGGACCTCTAAGGAAATCAGGCCGGTGTTAGCGGGTGTTGGCCGGTGTTGTAAAATTTCTTAGAGTGTACCGAGCTTCAATTCGAATAGATCAGTATTTTTCGATTTATTGGGGAAACAAAATTTCAGATGGCTATAATTCCGAAACTTCTCGACGGATTTTGCCCATTAACGAACTTAGGCGACACATTTGGACTCCAAACGTACCCTCAAAATTTCAACTCTCTAACTCAATGCGCTCGAGAGTAATCCTGCTGACGGACGGCCGGTGCGACAGAATTGATTTTGACCTCGGATTCTTCATTAAGAAACTAATCGTTTAAGATCATTCTCGGCCAGAAACTCGAAAATTACATTTGGTGGGAATAACTCCGGAACCGATGGACTGATTATGCCCAAAAACGGACTTAACTCTCCAATTGGGCTGTGAAACTTACCCTGAAAATCGATTACCACTAGGTACATTAGCAATTTAATCCCCAATTCCAACAAACAAGCAATGAGCTTCTACCATGTAATTATTCAGAACTTCAGATGTTCGAAGACGGCTACAAGACCCTAATGTAGGGCTATCATCTCCCATAGATACATGCTTCACTATCTATTATGAATCGACCTGAAAATCTATATTATATTTTGATCATCATGACATTCATGATTTTGAAGGTTCTCGCAAAATTTCAGCGATGCGATGTCAGACTACTACTTCCTGATATATTAGGAATTTGTTCTCAATGATCTTTTTCAAATTTTCTAGTAATACGATCTTCACGAAATTTTGTAAACATTTTTGCGTCGGCATTCTAGAACTAATTACCATGTTTGAATTGAATCGGTATCGTATTTTTCGGGTTATTGAAGAAATAATAACCAAATTTCAGATTGATATAACTCCAAAACCATTTGGACGATTATGCTAATTGATGAACTCAAATGTTGCATTCAGATACGCAATGTACCCTTCAAAATTGGAAGTCGCTATTTCATTCTGTTATCAAGGTATCGTGAGATACATAATATTTTTTCCTAATTTGTTTGAAATTTGCTAGTGGTACAGTCCTCACAAAATTTTACACACGTCTTCATCTTTTTTTTTGTTTATATATTGTTGTAGTTGTAATTCTTGTGAACCTCTATTAATGGAAATTCTGTTGAGGTTCCTGTTTAATAAATAAATAAATAAATAAATAAATAAATCTCGATATTCTCCAAATAGTTAGCAAGATTCAATTCGAGTCTATATTTTTTGAGTTATCTAGGAAATAATATTCTAGATGGGTATAACTCTGAAACCGTTGGGCCGATTATGGCCAAGGGCGAACTTAACTCTCCCAACTTAACTGCTTTCGTTAAAGAGTTATCGAGGCAATTGTCACCGATCCAGCTACTGAATTCACACAATGCTACTCGGATCTCCAAAAATATTAATCCGATCGTGTTCAAACTTGGAACTTGGTAGTGGAGTTAGGTTTTGTAGGCTTTAGCAAAATTTCAGCCAAGTCGGATGAATAGTTTCTGATATATAGAATTTTTTTCAATGATTTTCAAAAATTTTCTAGTGATATGATGCTCACGAAATTTCGCAAAAATTTTTGCGCTGGCATTTTACAACTAATATCCATGTTTGAATTGGATTGATTTTGTATTTTTCGAGTTATTGAGGAAATAACAACAAAATTTCAGATGGGGTGTAACTCCAAAACCGTTCGGCCGATTATGCTCATAAACGAGCTCCAATGTCACATTCAGATGCTCAACCTAACCTGAAAATTTCAAGTTGCTATCTCTTTCCATTCTCAGGTTATCGTGACATAAAAAATATTTTTATACGCGCAAAAATGAAACTTTCATGGAGGAAAATCTTTATTCAACCCAAAAAACGAAGGATATTTAGCGCAAATGTTCAAATTGCTCTCCGTCAAGCATTTGGAACTGACCGATATGAGTGTAAACTCAAATCGATCGACTCAAAAACATAATGTTTTTTGCATTAATTATCGTTTTGAAATCAATATACTCTTAAATTTTACTTTTTGGTGCTCTTGTTCCTCGGAACAGAGTGCTTATCAATTTGCCCACATTTCTGTAATTTTCGAATTTTGGGCTTAAAATGGTCTCAAACGATTTGGTTCGACTCACTGATCAAGAATCCGTGGTCGAAATCAATTCTGTCCGGCCGTCCGTCCATCCGTTAACACTATAACTCTCGAACAAAAGGAGTCAAAGGATTGAAAAATCGCTTTCAAAGTTAGGGATGACAAAATCGTGAAAAATCAATTTTTTCAAATTAGAACCCCATTTTTTTATGGCAGATATTGAATCTACGTTAAAAAATAATGTGAGTGTATGCATCACACCCTTGCCCTAAAGTGGATATTTTCTGAGTTATTCACAAAAAACTGTTTTTCGTCTTGAATTTTCAGCTATTTCTTTTCCCTTCGCGCCAAAAAGATGAAATTATCAGGAACTGTTACTTAAACCATGTTTTAGATTTTACTACCCTAATATGCAAGAGAAAAAAGTTACAGGTTGCACCTAAATAGATGGCGAATTTTGATTCGAATTTGTATCGGAATCATCTTTATTTTAACTAATCGGCCATCGGTTTTCTCTCCAGTGATAAATAAATAATTCCTTATGAACCATATGCGAAAACTTACCATGTTTTACATTCTTTTTTTTTAATGATAGATATCATTAATTACATCTGCCAAATTCCTCTTTATTCAGTAGCATTTTGTGTTTACTATTAATTTGGTGATAATTCGTATTATTTCGATTATTTAAATCTCATTCTACTTCATGGAGAATGTAATAAAGTTGTAGATAGAACGATTCGACTGTCCATTGAGAGGTTTCCTGACCGACCCAGACCAACGAGAGATACCATTAACAGAACCATGACAAACTTGAGAAATGTCGGATCTTTCGTTAAGAAAACTATACACAGAGAAAAAATTGTAGTAGAAGATGAGAACAACGAAATTACAGTTCTTGCATATTTTCGTGTGAATCCTCAAAATTCTCTCAAAGATGCCGAGATTGATCTGGGATTATCTCAATCGAGTGTTTGGAGAATATTAAAAAAACATAAAATGCACCCATATAAATTCAATAGGGTACAGCATTTGAAGGAAACTGATTTCGTCAGGAGAACAGAGTTTTGCGAAGCTATGATGATTCGATTTCAAGAGAATGAAAACTTTTTGGATTGTATAATTTGGACAGATGAATCTAAATTCACAAAGAATGGTTCTTTCAATAGGCATAACAGTCATTATTGGGATGAAGAGAACAACCACCACTTCAGACAATGGAACTTTCAAGAGACCTGGAGTTTCAATGTTTTTTGCGCCATCAAAAATAATGCAATTCTCGATGTTCACATTTATGATGGAACTTTAACTGGTAAGATAGAACACTACACATGTTTGCATTATTTAAAGAATGTTCTCCCTTAGGAGATAGATATTCTGACATATTGACTCAAATAATTGAGCCGCTAGTGGCGCTAGTACAGAACCATAATGACTTATGGTATCAACAAGATGGCGCGCCTCCACACAATTCACTCAATGTGTCAAATATCCTCTACAGGCTATTTGAAGATCGAAGGTTGGCGAACAATGGTCCACATCTTTGGCCACCACGTTCTCCCGATTTAACTCCTTTAGACTATTATGTTTGGGGTAGGATAAAAAATATTGTCTACTCAACTCCCCTGACTGATAAAGAGGACTGCATAGAACGAGTCAGAAATGCGTTCAGGTTTGTTTAGATTTTTAGATTCATAGTTTTGAAACTCAATTTGGTTTTTAAACACTTTTGCAGATCTCTTCCTCCCGATGAAATAAGAAGAGCAACGCACGAAGCATTCCTGAGACGTATAAATAAATGTCTAGAAATTAACGGTCAAAACTTTGAGCATCTTCTCTAGTTATAACTGCGAGAGTTTGCCATGGTTCTCCTAATAGTCATTTGAAGTCGGTGTAAGAAGGGGTGAAAAATCTACAGCATGGTTCAAATAACAGTTCCTGAAAATTTCATCTTTTTGGCGTGAAGGGCACAGTTTTTTGTGAATAACTCAGAAAATATCCATTTTAGGGCAAGGGTGTGATGCATACACTCACATTATTTTTTAACGTAGATTCAATATATGCCATAAAAAAATGGGGTTCTAATTTGAAAAAATTGATTTTTCACGATTTTGTCATCCCTAACTTTGAAAGCGATTTTTTCACCCCCTGTATCATGAATCGCGATTTTGATTTTTAAAGTGGATACATCTATCTTACATCTTGAAAAATCCCAAAAATGAAAATTTTCCATCCAAAAACCTCGAAGTTATTCTTGTTTCAGCGGAGCTCTATTTTCGATTTTTTTTTCGAATTTTCCCGCTCAGAGAGAATTTTCCAACCAAAACTGAAAAATGTTACATCAAAATAACTTGAAATTTTCTAAGAAATCTATTTCTGCAATAAAAAATGGTGTTCTAATTTGAAAAACGGAAGTTGACGTCATTTCCGGAAAAACCGGAGGTGCTCATGCCTTGAAAATATTTTAGATTTCATCAGCATCGTGAAATACTTATAAGTGCTGAATTTCATGAAAATACGTTCAGTAGTTTCCCGTATAAATATGGGTGAGGTTCCTCGGGAAAGACCCTGTATATATATATTGACGCCACATTTGGATAGGACCTCGAGGACCTATTGAGTGGCCACCACGTTCCCTAGGTTTGACCCCATTGGATTTTTTGTGGGATTATTCAAAATCAAGGGCTAATTTTATTAGGCCAAATAATTTAGGAGAGTTACGGCAAAGAATTCGCGCTAAAGTGGAGCAGATTCCTCCTGAAGTCATATGAGCGAAGTGTACAAAGTGTTTACACTCGTATCGGTCAGTTAGAGGAGCACAATTTGAACATTTGCGCTATATTTCCTCCTCCATGAAAGTTTCATTTTTATTTCTTATGCTAAATGTGATATTTTCAAAACAATTGTTATGTTCGGTAAAAATTTTTTACACCGTCATGTAGATAAGTTGCATCGTGTAATAAAGCAGTAAAAACAATTTGGGTTTTTCAATTAAAAAAAATTATGACGTCACTCTTCAAAAATGAATGACATCATAAGCAAAATGTTTATGCCATAAGGTGGTAAAAACCCGTAACCGGTAGTCACCCATCAGCGCATCAAACTATATACGTACTTCTCACCTTTTCAAGTAGAGCGTTGTCGCATCAATGTACCTTCAAATTGATCGTCTTTCAGTCGTTCCTGAGAATATCACCCCGTTCACCACTTTCCTGACGAAGCTATTTCGACCTGGAGTCTGACAGACTACTTCGTACCGTTGGCGGGTTTGTATTGAGAATCACTAAAATCATGAATTCTCAGCCTGGACCCTCTAAACGTGTACGAATAGGAAATTTGGGTTATGAAAAGTGTTTAATCACATGGTTTATTAAAAAAGGAAACAAGCCCTGTGGACAGGAGCTTTCTGGCGCTCTAGTTCAAACAGACAAATTATATCTCCGAAAGTATTGGTTTCTCAGAGTTGAGAATTATATCAATGTATTCTTATGATAGAACTGCATCATAAAGGAAATTCAATTCAAATAATAGTTTATTTATCAAGATTAAATGAGCAATCTGAGAACTGCACCATGGAAGAAACCAAATTAAAATAGCTGAAATGAATTTGACTCTCTCTTATAGAACAGGATGAAATGTACGAGTATGAACACAGATCATATAATAAAGCTTAGATAGAATAATTATAGCATTCTGTGAAAACAGAAGTACGATTCATTATTGAAATTTAGAACTTCATCTTAGCAGAAATTGAATTCAAACATCATAGAAGAATTTAAATTCAACAAGAGTGCCAAAAATTATCAATCCAAAACCAATAGACGAATTCTACCCAACAACGAACTCATCCGAGATATTCATTCCTCAATTCCAGTTTTGTTTTTAGTGGAGATATTCTGAACTCAATATTATTAACTTACCATTACCATTCCCATCATCATATGGATTGACCATCGGCATGAAAATATCAACCAACAAAAGTATGATAATATTCTTATTCTCATATTGATACCATTACTGCAATGAATTACAATGAGACAACGTCAAAGTTGACATTATAACAATTCATAGAATAGCCACAGAATAATTCTATCATTGAAATTTTGAAAAATCATATCTCCGAAAGTATTAGTTTGTTAGAGTTAAAAATGATATGAATGGATTCTTATGGTAAAACTGCTTATTGGAAAAAATTTAATTTGGAATTTGTTCTGTAAAAAAAAAAAATTTTTTTTTGTTACTCCGAAACCATCTGTCCGATTTTGCCCAATAACGAACTTAGCCGAGATATTTATCCCTCAAACATACTCTGAAAATTTCAACTGTCTAGCTCATTCCGTTCGAGAGTTATCGTGCCTACGGCCGGACCGGCCGGACGGCCGGACAGAATGAATTTCGACCACGGATTCTTGATCAGTGAGTCGAACCAAATCGTTTAAGACCATTTTCATCGAAAAATTCGAAAATTACAGACATTTGGGCAAATTGATAAGCACTCAGTTCCGAGGAACTAGAGCGCCAAAAAAGAAGAAGTGATATGAGTGATATTAACGATTGTGATAGTTGAGAGTTCCCATCAAGTGATTCAGAACTTGGAATTGAAGTAAATAATTAAAATTATATTAGTGAGGTCCACGTGGACAATATTACTATTAATCAAGAAGAAAGAGGCAATAGTCATCAAAAATCATCAAAAACCCAGTACTTATGTCTCATGTGTCAAAACCCAGTATGTTTGGAATGTACGCTTGAACTATGTAAGGAATGAAAATATGGTCTGAATTGAACGTCGTTATTTTTTCTTAAAACTTCAAAAACAGTGCAATCTGTTTTATTCAAAGGATTACAAATATGTATATACTAGCTGACCCAGCGAACTCTGTTCCGCCTTAGAGGCAATAAATAAGCAGATTTTAGATTGTATTATACACGTTTGTCATAAAATATAGATAGTTTATATTCACCGTTTCTATACAATCCCTTTATGTCTCAATAATTGAACGTACAATTGTGCAATTAGAAAAAAACACCCTGTACAGATTTATTTTCAATGATGTATCCCTCTAAAGTTTATTTTTTAACACAAATGAATGAAATTGTACGATTGTGGTATGGAAAACAGCAAGTTGCAATTGACGTTAAAAGAAGAACACCCTGTATGGAGATTTTGGACGAATACATTATGAGAATCCATCCAAGGTACCTATTTAGTTAATGCTTTGTTTGTGACACAAATCACTTCAATCACGTACATCGTACAATTGTGCCATGAGAAAAAGGACACCCTGTATAGTAATGCTTTATTTTCAATGGTGTATGCCTCGAAAGTTTATTTTTAAACACACATGACTAAAATTGTACGATTATGGCAGGAAAAACAGTAAGTTTTAATTGACATTTAAAGACAAACACCCTGTATAACACAAAAAAGTATCCTATGTCCGTCTCCTGGTTCTAAGCTACCTCCCCACCAATTTTGAGCCAAATCGGTATAGCCGTTCTTGAGTTATAAGTGAAGTAACTAACACGACTTTCTTTTATAAATATAGATCATCAAAATAAAAAATATCAAGAAGATAGGAGACGTGCATTGTATTCATTTTTGTTCAATATCAAAGCTTCTATGTTTTCATTTTTTTTTTCAATAAACCGAGTAGTGTCTCTCAGACAACTCGGTACCGTTAATGACCCAGAAGTTGCTTCGTACCGGTTACGGGTTAAAAACTAAAATTTACCTCTCCGAGCATTTTTCTTGAAAACATGCAATAACACAGAAACTCGAAATATCATTTGATATTGTATTTTCGAGTTCTGTATAATTTTTTCCTACAGAAATATCTCACTCTCAGTACACGAGTGGTGTTATTATTTGAGAACATTTCATCTACTCTCACATTATACCCTATCAGTTTACAGATATTGCAAAAATGCCTACTTGGGAATTGACATTCAACAATATCTACCCATATAATATTCATTGGAGCAGGCCATTGCAGCTATTTTAATAATTGCATGTCACGTCCATAAAATGAAGTAGAGTTATGAAACTTCTCATCATCGTTCTAGCAAACTTTTGATCTCCCTTTTCATGGCCTATTTCATGTTCATGTCGTAACGTTCAAGTATAGTTTTTCCTTACACTTTATGATGTTCTTCACTTTTTTGTGATGTCTTTGCGTGACGAAAGAGCTTTATTTGCTATGCTTCTCGATATTTCGGTATGCTATGTGTGTGGAATTGTTAACTACGTTAACTACGTTAACACGTGCTATGTGTTTTATCGCTAAAATCTACAGGGTTGAGTCTGCTTGAAGTGCATTCATTTGGATATATTTTTTCGCGCAATATTCTAAGGAACAGTGTGCTATGATTTTTCCCAAATGTCTGTAATATTAAATTTGCCGAAAATGGTCTCAAAATGATAAGGTTCGACTCATTGATGAAGAATTCGAGGTCAAATTCGATTCTGTCTGGCCATTGCCACGATAACTTTCGAACGGAAACAGATCGCGACTTCAAATTATCCGGGTAGGTTGCGCAACCGAATGCGATGACTAATTTTGTTAATGGGAATGTTTGGCCAAACGGTTTCGGAGTTGGAATTTTGTTTTCAAACAATACAGATCCTATCGAACTGGAATTCGGTAGCTAGTTGAAGAATGCCGACACAAAGATATATGCGAAAGTTCGTGAGGATCGTATCACTAGAATAATTGAAAAAAATCATTATAAAAATTCTGTATCTCAGAAACTATCCGTCCGATGTCGATATCCGATCGAATTGAAACTTGGCAACTAGTTGTAGAATATCGATACAAAGATTGATGCGAAATTTTGTGAGGATCGTATCACTAGAAAATTTAAAAACCAACATTAAAAAATTGGCGAGTCCTGTGGACAGGAGCTTTGGCGCTCTTGTTCAATCTTTGAAAAATCATATCTCCGCAGTATTGCTTTCTCAGAGTTGGGAATGATATCAATGGATTCTTATGATAGAACTGCATCATAAAGGACATTCAATTCAAATCATATTTTATTTATTAAGATTAAATGTGCAATCTTCAATGCTTTAATACTTCAAAAATTATCATTGAAAATGTTAAGGAAAGTATCATCGAAATGTCTAGAGCAAGGCTGGAGACAATCATAGCAGATTGTCCATTTATTCCTTATATTTGAGTAGGCAGAGGCTGACGAACGAATTATTATCTTTTCATAATGTAATAGTTCATAGCACTAACACATTTGTTCGTATTATGAACCTTAACTCAAGAAAAAATATTTGATACACAAATGTAGATCCATATTTCAGCATTTTTTTGCTAGCAACATTATGAAAATACTGTATATAGGAACATGTCTCACTACTTAAGGAAGTAGAAGGTAATATTTACCTCAGTGGTCAACGAACAGTAATATCTTTTGATGATTCCATTATGTTCTTCTTTTCTATTGCCTTCATAAACTACATCATTAAAATGATCCAATTCTGAATCTTCAAATCATTCATCCCAAATTTATACATAAATTAACCAATATGCAACCAGTCAATATTATTTTCGGTTTCAAAACAGTCTTGTATATATTCACAAATTCAAGAACCCGAAAATATTTTCAAACTACGAATTGGCATGTCTCTAATAGCTAGATGACATTTATGAACAGTGACCACAGACAGTTAGAATTCGCATTCTGTGAATAGATACATAGAACAACGATGTATATTGAAATTTTGAAAAATCATATCTCCGAAAGTATTAGCTTGTTAGAGTTGAAAATGATATCATTGGATTCTTGTGATGAAACTGCATCTTAAAAAAAATTTTATTCAAAATTTGTATTATAAAAAAAAATATTGTTTTCGTTACTCCAAAACCATTAGGCTGATTTTGCCCAATAACGAACTTAACCAAGATATTTATGTCCCAAACTTACACTAAAAATTTCAATTGTCTAGCTCATTCCGTTCGGGAGTTATCATGTTAACGGCCGGACATAATCGATTTCGACCATGGATTCTTGATCAGTGCGTAGAACCAAATCGTTTAAGACCATTTTCAGCCAAAAATTCGAAAATTACAGACATTTGGCAAATTAGTAAGCACTCTGTTCCGATGAACAAGAACGCCAAAAACTTTAGAATTTGCTTTTAGTTTTTTTCTTGTTGCTATCCATGTTACGACGTCTTGCTATCCATGGTTACGACATAAATTGTCACCAGTTGAATAGAGTTTTTCTACCTATGATTTCATTTTGGTTTCATCCACTACAAATCAGTTTATTTCAACTGATTATGGGCCCACGGTCTACCTAAGAAACTGAAGTGAATAACCCGAAAATCCAGGCAATACATACAGTTATATTTACAACAATATATATCCAATCAAGTTTGAATCTGAAGAATGGCTGTAGTATCAGCTTTTGAAGAAAATTGCAAAATTTTAGCGATATCTAGTGAATTGTTTCTGAGATAAAGAATTTCTTTGAAACTTTCTTTAAAATTTTGTATTCATAAGATCCTCACGAAAGTAAGCATCATTCTTTGTGTTGTTATTTTTGCGCGTATGTTCTGGGGAACATCGCGTTATAGTTTTGCCCAAATGTCTGTAACTTTCGAATTTTTTGAAAAAAATGGTCTCAAACGATTAAGTTTGACTCCCCAATGAAGAATTCGAGGTCAAATTTGGTTCTGTCCGGCCGGCCGGCCGGCCGTTGCCACGATAACTTGATAACGAAAAGAGCTAGCGACTTGAAATTTTCAGGGTAGGTGGCGCATCCCAATACGACGGACAAGTTCGTTAATGGGCATAATCGGCCCAGCGGTTTCCGAGTAATAATTTTGTTTTAAACCAATATAAATCCGATCGATTTGAAACTTGGTGAGTAGTTGTAGAATATGAACCTAAGCACGTTTGTGAAATTTTGTGCGAATCATATGGCTAGAAAATTTAAAAAAAATTATTAAAAAATATTTTCACGATAACTTGAGAACGGAATGAGATAGCGGCTTGAAATTTTCAGGTTAGGATGAGCACCAGAACGCGACATTTCAGTTTATTTATGAGCATAATCGGCCAAACGGTTTTAGAGTTATAGCCATCTGAAATTTTCTGAAATTTCGTTATTTTTGTTCCTCATTAACTCGAAAAGTACTGAACCGATGGAATTCAAACATGGTTATTAGTTGTAGAATGCCAACGCGGAAATGTTTGCAAAATTTGGTGAGGATAGCTTTGTAGAAAATTTTTAATAAATCATTGAAAATAAAAAAATTAAATTCTATATATCAGTAACTAATCGTTAGAAATTGATGAAATTTTGCAAGAGCCTTCATAACCTAACTCTACCGCTATGTTTCAAGTTTTAATACGATCGGTTTAATATTGTTGGAGATTGGAGCATTCTTGTGTGAATTCAGTAGATGGGTGACCGTTGCCTCGATAACTTTCGAACGAAAGGAGATAGGGACTTGCAATTTTCAGGGTAGGTTGCGTATCCGAAACGGAGAGTTGAGTTCGTTTTTGGGCATAATCGGTCTAACGGTTTCCGAGTTATACCCACCTGGAATATTATTTTCTTGATAACTGAAAAAATAAATATTCGATCGAATTGAAGCTTGGTAACTAGTAGTAGAACATCAACATAAAGACGTGTTCAAAATTTTGTAAGAACCGTACCACTAGAAAATTCGACAAAAATGACGAAAAAAAAATTTAATAACCGTACCCCTAGAAAATTTCAAAAAAAATCACGAAAAAAAAAATTGGTTCAAGCACTGACGTGAAGTCAGAAGCTTTTGCGCGTATGTTCTATTGTCCATTCTTCTGTATTGGACACCCTTAATCGAATTTACCATGGTAAATTATGTTGTCCATTCTCCTGTATTGGACACTCTTAATTCGAATTTACCATGGTAAATTCGAAATAAGTGTCCAATACGGGAGAATGGACAACATAATTTACCATGGTAAATTCGATTAAGGGTGTCCAATACAGAAGAATGGACAATAGAACATACGCGCAAAAGCTTCTGACTTCACGTCAGTGCTTGAACCAATTTTTCAACTAACCACTGAGTTTCAACTCGATCAGATTAATATTTTATAGTTAATTGGCAAACAAAATATCAGGTAATCATTAAAGGATACTTTGCGAGGTGAATTCGTCACTAAATGGTTCATTTCTGGGTTTTCTCTCCCAAACTCGGAAAAATACTTATAAAAGAAAAAATATATCATTTTGAAATTACTTCTGCAAGAAACACAATATATTTGTCAGAAGCAATATATAGAACAAAGTTGTCTAACAAACAGTAAAGAAACAACATCAACGATAAAACAATTATTTTGTAACGTTCCAGAGACTAAATCAGTCTCCCCTTCTTTAGACATGAAGCGAAAATCATGAGATTCATTTTTTTTTGACAGTATTCTGAAATTCGAAATTTGTCAACAAAAAAATAATTCTGAAGATTTTCGCTTGGTATCTGAAGAAGGAGACCGATTTAGTCTCCGAAACATTATAAAATAGTTGTTTTATTGCTTCTGACAAATATCTTGTCTTTGTTGCGCAGAAGCAAATTTCAAAATAATACATTTTTTATTTTATAGATATTTTTCTGAGTTTGAGAGAGAAAACCCAGAAAAAAAGCATTTAGTAAAATATCAGATGGCTTTAACTCGAAACGATTTGGCAGATTTTGCCCATTATCGAACTCTACTGGGATATTTGTGCCTCATACCAATGTATACTTTGTAAACTTCAATGCTCACACTCACTTCGTTCCAGAGTTATGCTTACTGCTGGACTGACAGAATTGGATTTGAGCACGGGTTATACATTAGTGGGTCGAACCCAATCGTTTGAGACCATTTCCGACCAAAAAACTTCCTAAAATACAAACATTTTGGTAAAACGATAGCCAGAACAACGCGCCAAAAGGCGATATAAATGCATGTGACACGTTCCTGACAAAAATTGTTTATTTGATTTTTCATTCAAGATAAAATATTGAAAATTTCTATACAAAACTCACATTCGCTGAAATCTTGACGATTTTGAAGACATTTAGTTGAAATCCGATATTCCAGTAGAACACTGAACTGAATAATAAAAGCTTCGATTGAATGAATCATAAATTTCGAAATATTACACTGCATATGAATCTCTTGTAAATATGTTCTGCTCCAATGTACTCAACTACTCAATAAAGATTAGAAACTGTTAAGTGGTCTTAAAATTTTACTGATAAATATCTTGATTCCCATCGGGTTGTACTGATTCGGGGACCATATTCTCAAATCAAATGTACGTCAAATTGCTCCGTAAATTAATGTTATTTCAAGATAACACGACGCAATACTAACGAAAGTTGAATGTGAGAAATTTGAGTTTACTCAGTTACTCTGGACAGGATTAAATAGAGAGTAGGTACATTATGATCCACTAATACCTTTGGCAACTTAAGCAAGTTTCGGAAACGTTGTTTCCTTCATCAAGTTGCATGATGTTAACAACTAGATAATAGTATCTTCTTCTTTGTGTCTAAATTTTTTCATTCCTTAACCAAAATAACAACCATCATGAAGTCAGTGAATTCCTCAAGTTTAAACGTTGATTTTATTTGAAATCGGATAAATGCTATTCTATATATTCATAAATTCAGCGGGTTGGGAAAGCACTGTGGCCGAAAGCTTTGGCTCTCAGTTTAAAATTTATATCCCCGGAAAAAAAATATCCACAATATTCCCAAGACTATGAATCAGACTGAAAAAAACAGTGTTAAAAAAAACTGGTCTACTTTTTGGTCTAATACGATTAGTTTCCACTCAAATACATACATTCACTGTTTTGTCGACAATAAACAGTGCTGTGTCTGTGGTGACGTAAGGATCCACTCAAATACACACATTCACTGTTGGTTTGAAAATGAACAGTGCTGGTACTGCGGTGGCGTAAGGTCCCATTCGAATACATAAATTCACTGTTGGTTTGAAAATGAACAGCGGTGTGTTTGTAGTGGCGTAAGGTCTCTGTTCAAATACATATATACTTTCACTGTTGGGTCCAAAACAAACAGTGCTGTGTCTATGATGGTGTAAGGACTCATTCGAATACATACATTTACTGTTGGGTCAAAAATAAACAGTGCTTTGTTTGTTGGGCGGACGGACACAAATCAGTTCAATCATACAATTGGGCAAAAAAAATATAAAAAAGCACTGAAGTGAGGTCAGTACTCTTTGGCGCGCGTGTTCTCGTTGGCTAAATTGAATTAAATTATGAGTGTTTCAAGCTCAGTGGATATAACGATATAACGAGCCGGAGATCTACCCTATAGTAGTGGACACCATTCACTGTCGGGTCAAACATTAAGAGTGCTTTGTCTAAGCTGGCATAAGGATAGAGTAACAAAGTTGACAAAGAACACAACTGACTTTCCTTAGTCGCACAAGCTTCTAGGAGCTTCGGAGGTATCTCCTTAGGGAAGACTTGGGAGGGTCAGAATAATCATAATCATATTCATAGCACGCACGCCAAAACAGATTGACCCAACGTCAATGCTCTTTTAGCCTTTCTCTTTCATTATGAAGTCAATCTGCAATTGGCGCGCGCGCTATAAATATGATTATGATTATACTGACCCTCCCAAGTCTTCCCTAAGGAGATACCTCAGAAGCTCCTAGAAGCTTGTGCGACTATGGAAAGTCAGTTGTGTTCTTTGTCAACTTTGTTACTCTATCCTTATGCCAGCTTAGACAAAGCACTCTTAATTTCTGACCCGACAGTGAATGGTGTCCACTACCATCTGGGTAGATCTCCGGCTCGTTATATCCTCTGAGCTTGAAACACTCATAATTTAATTCAATTTAGCCAACGAGAACACGCGCGCCAAAGAGTACTGACCTCACTTCAGTGCTTTTTTATATTTTTTCGAGTCCCTTTAACAAACCTGACTATCGATACAGTCTGGCTATTAGTTTTACCGAAGAAATAAAAAAAATGTGGTTACGGGACCACCATTGGGAACGCAATTGCTTACGCCTAATTTCCAAATCCGAACGTAATTTAATATAGATCTTCCAAATATTGTTATTTATAAATTGGCCCCAGGGCAACGATACAGACAATTCGACTGGAAAATAACGCTATTTCCTCGAAACTGACTTGTTGGTGTACAGAATTGCCATGAAATTTCTCTTAAAACCTCACAATATCGGCTCAACACCAAATCCATGATCGCTAGACACAAATCACTCCCAACATAAGCCATACAACCCAAAAAGAACCACGTCTCCTAAGCGCATGCGCTATCTAGGTACTCGTGGCCTAAAATCCTCTCAAAATCACACACTTCACACAAAATTCCGATTCTTCAACACCAGTATGGTTCAGGAGATATTTAAGCTTCAATCCACGCATGCGCAGACTCTTCCATTGGGATTCTATGGAGGAATAGGATCCAGCACCTCTGCGCATGCGCAATCTACTCGTGGTTAAAAGGCGTCTCAAAATCACACACCTCACACAAAACTTTGATTCTTCAACACCATTGTTTAGGAGATATCGCAGCTTCAATCTGCGCATGCACGGTGCTCCCAAGTGGATTCTATGGAGGAATAGCATCCTGCATCTCCAAACCTCAATCCTCTCGGACGAAAATTCCAGCAGTTGAATCACTTCCCGTTTGCTCATGCGCATAACGTAAATGCCCGTAACGGGTAACATGAATTTCAAAATTGACCCCAGGGCCACGGTACAGACGTTCCAACTAGCAAACAACGCAATTTCTCCCTAACTGACTTGTCCATGCTCAAAATTCCCATGAATATTCTCTTAAAACCTCACAATATCGGCTAAGTATCAGACCCATGATCGATAGTCCTAAACCACTCCAAACATAACCCATACAACCTAAAAACAGTCACTTTTCCTATGCACATGCGCAATCCACTCTCGGCTGAAAGTCCTTCCAAAATCACACGTCCCACAAAACACTCCGATCTTACAACACTAGTGGTTCAGGAGATATCGCACCTTGAATCCACGCATGCACAGACCCGCATCAGGGTATTATTTGGGGTAATAGCATCCTCCACGCCAAAACCCCAATCCTCTCAGACGAAAACTCCAGCAGTTAAGTCAATCCTCATCTGCTCATGCACATAAGGAAAAATACCCAAAAAGGGTAATATGAATTTAAAATTTAGCCCCAGGGCCACGGTACTGACATTTCAACTCGAAAAAAACGTCATTTCCCCCAAACTGACTTGTCCGTGTACAGAATTGTCATGAATTTTCTTTTACAACCTCACAACGGCTCAGCACTAGACCCGACTAGACCCATCACAAATATTCCTAAATCACTCTCAACATAACCTATACATCCCAAAAACAGTCATTTCTCCTCTGCGCATGTGCAGTCCACTCGTGGCTAGAAGTTCTCTCAAAATCACGAACCTCACACAAAATTCCGATTCACCAACACCAGTAGTTCGATTCGCATCTTCAATCCACGCATGCGCGGACCCTCACAAGTAGATTTTATGGAGGAATAGCATCCTCCACCTCAAAACCCCAATCCTCTCAGACGAAAACTCCAGCAGTTAAATCATTTCTCGTCTGCTCATGCGAATAACGAAAAATGCCCGAAAGGGGCATTATGAATTTCAATATTGGCCCCAAGGATTATGTTATTAACGCTACACCTCGGACACTACGCTGTCTCCTCGAAACTGGATCGCAAACTCACAGAAATGACATGAGCTGTTAATATGGCCTTCCAGTTACACCCCCAGTTGTTCACCGTTCAGAAAAATTTTGAAAGCCAATTAAAAATTCCACACATCGCTCACGCATTACTTCAATTGGCGCAGTATATCCTCGTCCATATTTTAATCAGTTGCTCTCGTACATTTCACACTGATTCAGATAAACGCGTAATAAAACGCGTATAAAAACCCATCAAAATTATTCACACCAGATGTTAGATATTCCGTGTAGGAATTCGAACTGAAATAATTTGTCCAGTTTGGAAGTTCAAAATTATGATTTTTTTTAGGCTCCTAGTGTTCTGTTCTCAGTAAAATTTTGCACACCCCAAGAGGTCATCATTGCTCACCGAAGTACCAAAAGTGAACTCAATCCGATATTTGGTTTCGGAATTTCAAGCAAAATATTCCGCTAATAGTAAAAATGTTTTTTAATTTTTTCTACTCATGCTATCCCCACGAAATTTTGCACAAGTGTTTTCGTCGGAACTTTACATCTAACTACCGAGCTTCAATTCAATCGGATCAGTATTTTTCGAGTTATAGTGAAAACTATATTTCAATTTCATTTTCAAATATTTGACATTTTTTTTTCTAGTTTATAGCCATCCGATCAATACAAAACTTCGCAAGCATATAAAGGTCGTGATTATACAATTTGGTGCTAAATTTCAAATACATCTGGTGGTCGGTTTCGGAAATATTCTTGGAAAACGTTTCAACTAAAAATGGTCATAACTCGGAAACGGCTTGATGGATTTTGCCCGTTAACGAACTCGTCCGAGATATTTACGCTATAACTAGTTCCGTTCGGGGGTTATTGTGCTAACGGCCGGCCGGACCGGCCGGCCGGCATTCTGACAGACATTGTGACGAAATGATAGCACGCTGTTCCTTTGCGGAACACGCGCGCAAAAAGTTAATAATGAAAAAAATGGCGACCAGAGCGTTCCTGCCAATAGGGTCCTTCATAAATGGCTTCGTATAATTAATATACTTATGCATATATTTCACAAGTCAAATAGACCCCAGGGGGTTCATTGATTTGCCGAGAGAGCAAGAGCAGACACGTTTCTGGCTTCTTGGCCTTCATCAGTACTCTGTAGCTTCTCAACAAATTCAACTAAACTGACCCGGGTTAAGCTGCTCAGAGCCGGCTTGGTCGATCATACCTAATCGCCCACGCCACCTATGAGATAAAACACGGAAATCAGCCTTTCCCCACCAGTGAATATTTGAAGCGTGAAATCATATGCCACCATTCACTCGATATTAATCGAGAATCGAGTCCCGCAGAGCTCAGACAGTATCTTCTTTGTCTCATAGGTGGCGTGGGCGATTAGGTATGATCGTACAAGCCGGCTCTGAGTGGCTTAACCCGGGGCAGTTTAGTTGAATTTGTTGAGAAGCTACAGAGTACTGATGAAGGCCAAGAAGCCAGAAACGCGTCTGCTCTTGCTTTCTCGGCAAATCAATGAACCCCCTGGGGTCTATTTGACTTGTGAAATATATGCATAAGTATAATAATTATACGAAGCCATTTATGAAGGACCCTATTGGCAGGAACGCTCTGGACTTGGTGATTACTGTACTGTACTGCCATGAGAAACTATGAGTCGACAATTCACAGAAAACATTCTGTGTAGCAGTTTTTTGATATCTATCAATACACGATATTACTCACGTTTCATGTAATTTCAATTAAAAATTAGCTATATATTCGTTCGATAACCGTTTCTTCGGAGTTATAATTTTAATACTGACTTCACGTCAGTGCTTCAAAAAAAATTGCGGTTGTGGGACCTCCGTTAGGAAAGCAATTGCCTCTTCTCCAAATCCGAACGTATTTTAATATAGATCTACCGAATATAGTTATTTATAAATTTGCCTCAGGGCTACCATACAGACATTTCAACTCGGAAACAACTCTATTTCCCCCAAACTGACTTCTGTCCGTGCACTGATAGTAGAGTTCAATCCGGGCTCTATCGTGTCACCCCGTGGGACCTTCATTGCTAAAATGTATAGACCACTGGGTATCATTCTCCATACCCTTACAATGTAAATTCAACTGGTCGTCAAAAAATCGTCGTGTGCAGGAAGGGGTGGGGGGAATTTTTCCAAAAATTGACAAAAAAATTTTTTCTGTTCATGGTCATCTATATACGGTGAACATCACTCACACAAACTTCTGTTGAAATATACGATTCAGAAATATTTTTTATTAATTGTCAAAAAAGTCGGATACAATGCTCTTAAATGGAATTCCTTAAGATATAAACGCTTGCCCTGAACACCCATATTAACTATTATGTTCCACTCGGTTTTACTCGAGATCTGTTAGGATTATCGAAAAAATGCTTTATATGAAAGGTCTGCTCCGAAAACCAACGATTCAGATGCTTCTTTCAAAATTATAATAGGTAGAACAGTTTCCTCACAAAATAAGAAATTGTGTTATTAACTCCCATTAACCGAAACCGAACCATCCGACCAACTTTACAGTACTATTCCTGCGTGCTTCAGAACGCATTTTGAAGATATTGTTTAAATTCCTAATTTTTTATATATATGAGAATTTTACATATAATTCATATATATTTGATTTAATTTTGTTAATTCGTTAATAAATTTGCAAATATGCGAGTTCAAACTTATATTCATTACTTCATAAATCAATTTTGTGACGTAATATTAACAAATTTTTGAAATCATCGTTCATTCTCATTAGTAGTAACAAGATTTCCTGAATCCTAGACCAAAAATCTAGAAAAGAATTAAGAAGGTATATAGTTGGTTTCTATGATATTTAGGGCCTAAAAATTTCTTACATGTCATGATTCATCTAATTCAACTATCACTATCACATGAAGAATCATCAAGGGAAGGAAGATTTGAAATATTTGAAGTACTCGTATTTGCACATGTTTTTGGGCCATACATTAGCAGGAGCCAATACACGGAATTTGTTTTCTTTTACAGGAACACAGTGATCCTGTGCAATCTGAAATGAGAATTTCCATTTCATAAAGAATATTTACGGATCTTATATTCGAAATAATATTTACCTTTCCTACAACTGCAGTTGCTAAGGATAGATGTTTCCTTAGGTAGGATTGGCATCGTCGTTAATTTTGGCAGAAGTTTTCCATTTTCTACATACCACCCACTAAATATAGGATCCGGTAAAGATGGTCATGGTACATTACAATTGATCCAAATTTTTGTTTGGTAATGGACTCGAAGGCTGTGTTGTCTCAAACTATCCAATGTTGGAGGTAATTTACTTATGGATCTTGAATAAGCTATAATATTCCCTTGAGCCTGTTGATACATTTCACATTTTCGTTTGTCGTATACAGATGGATTTCAAATTCAACAATATCTTTGGAATTTTTGTTGATATGCTCTAGCGCCTGATCTACAGAAAGTTGGTTAAATTCCCAATCAAACATTTAATGACAAAATTCCTATTTTTAATTCATCATGTACTTCCGGTGCTATGTTTGAAAGTATTCAATGATATTTTTGAATTTGTAATCTGTCTGTATACGACAAACGAAAATGTGAAATGTATCAACAGGCTCAGGGGAATATTATAGCTTCTTCAAGATCCATAAGTAAATTACCTCCAACATTGGATAGTTTGAGACAACACAGCCTTCGAGTCCATTACCAAACAAAAATTTGGATCAATAGTAATGTACCATGACCATCTTTACCGGATCCTATATTTAGTGGGTGGTATGTAGAAAATGGAAAACTTCTGCCAAAATTAACGACGATGCCAATCCTACCTAAGGAAACATCTATCCTTAGCAACTGCAGTTGTAGGAAAGGTAAATATTATTTCGAATATCAGATCCGTAAATATTCTTTATGAAATGGAAATTCTCATTTCAGATTGCACAGGATCAATGTGTTCCTGTAAAAGAAAACAAATTCCGTGTATTGGCTCCTGCAAATGTATGGCCCAAAAAACATGTGCAAATACGAGTAGGTACTTCAAATTTTTCAAATCTTCCTTCCCTTGATGATTCTTCATGTGATAGTGATAGTTGAATTAGATGAATCATGACATGTAAGAAATTTTTAGGCCATAAATATCATAGATACCAACTATATACCTTCTTAATTCTTTTCTAGATTTTTGGTCTAGGATTCAGGAAATCTAGCTACTACTAATGAGAATGAACGATGATTTCAAAAATGTGTTAATATTACCTCACAAAATTGATTCATGAAGTAATGAATATAAGTTTGAACTCGCATATTTGCATATTTATTAGAGAATTAACAAAATTAAATCAAATATATATGAATTATCTGTAAAATTCTCATATACATAAAAAATTAGGAATTTAAACAATATCTTCAAAATGATGATTCTTCATCTGATAGTGATAGTTGAATTAGATGAATCATGACATGTAAGAAATTTTTAGACCCTAAATATCATAGATACCAACTATATACCTTCTTAATTCTTTTCCAGATTTTTGGTCTAGGATTCAGGAAATCTTGTTACTACTAATGAGAATGAACGATGATTTCAAAAATGTGGTAATATTACGTCACAAAATTGATTTATGAAGTAATGAATATAAGTTTGAACTCGCATATTTGCATATTTATTAACGAATTAACAAAATTAAATCAAATATATATGAATTATATGTAAAATTCTCATATATATAAAATTTTAGGAATTTAAACAATATCTTCAAAATGCGTTCTGAAGGCACGCAGGAATAGTACTGTAAAGTTGGTCGGATAGATATAACGAACCTTATGTGCATAGATCAAAGCTCAAATCCATAAGGTCGCCACTAACATGGACTAACGCTACAAATTGCGCCTTACTAGCGTCTCCAGGTTCGGTTTCGGTTAATGGGAGTTAATAACACAATTTCTTACTTTGTGAGGAAACTGTTCTACCTATTGTAATTTTGAAAGAAGCATCTGAATCGTTGGTTTTCGGAGCAGACCTTTCATATAAAGCATTTTTTCGATAATCCTAACAGATCTCGAGTAAAACCGAGTGGAACATAATAGTTAATATGGGTGTTCAGGGCAAGCGTTTATATCTTAAGGAATTCCATTTAAGAGCATTGTATCCGACTTTTTTGACAATTAATAAAAAATATTTCTGAATCGTATATTTCAACAGAAGTTTGTGTGAGTGATGTTCACCGTATATAGATGACCATGATCAGAAAAAAAAATTTTGTCAATTTTTGGAAAAATTCCCCCCACCCCTTCCTGCACACGACGATTTTTTGACGACCAGTTGAATTTACATTGTAAGGGTATGGAGAATGATACCCAGTGGTCTATACATTTTAGCAATGAAGGTCCCACGAAAATCTGTTTTAGAGCACTTTTCATGCCTTGTGAACTCTACTATGAATTGACATGAATATTCTTTTAAATCCTCACAATATCGGCTCATTACTCCCAACATAACCCAAACAACCCGAAACCATTCACTTCTCGTCTGCGCATGCGCAATATACTCGTGGCTGCAAGTCCTCCCAAAATTACACACATCACAAAAAACTCCAATTCTCCAACACTAGTGGTTCAGGAGATATCGCTTCTTGAATCAACGCATGCGCAGACCCTCACCAGGGGATTCTATAGAGGAATAGCATCCGCCACCCCAAAATCCCAACCCTCTCTGACGAAAGCACCAGCAGTTAAATGACTGATGGTCTGCTCATGCGCATAACGAAAAATGCCCGTAAGGGGTACATCAATTTCAAAATTAGCCCCAGGGCCACGGTACGGACACTTTAACTCGGAAACAACGCTACATCCCCCAAACTGACTTGTCCTTGCACTGAATTGCCATGAATATTCTTTTGAAACCTCACAATATCGGATCAGCACTCCCAACATAACCCATACAACCCGAAAACAGACATTTCTCTTCTGCGCATGCGCAATCTACTTGCGGCTAAAAGTCCTCTCAAAATCACACACCTTACAAAAAACTCCGATTCTCCAACACTAGTGGTTCAGGAGATAGCACATTTTTAATCCACGCATGCGCAGACCCTCAATAGGGGATTCTATGGAGGAATAGCATCCGCCATCCCAAAACCCCAATCCTCTCTGACGAAAACACCATCAGTTAAATCACCGATGGTCTGCTCATGCGCATAACGAAAAATGCCTGTAAGGGGTAACATCAATTTCAAAATTAGCCCCAGGGCCACGGTACGAACACTTTAACTCGGAAACAACGCTACATCCCCCAAACTGACTTGTCCTTGAACTGAATTGCTATGAATATTCTTTTAAAACCTCATAATATCGACTCAGCACTCCCAACATAACCCATCCAATTAAAAAACAGTCACTTCTCTTCTGCGCAAACGCAATCTACTCGCGGCTAAAAGTGCTATCAAAATAACACACCTTACAAAAAACTCCGATTCTCCAACACTAGTGGTTCGGGAGATATCGCATCTTTAATCTACGCATGCGCAGACCCTCATCAGGGATCTGGATTCTATGGAGGAATAGCATCCGCCACCCCAAAACCCCAATCCTCTGTGACGAAAACTACAGCAGTTAAATGACTTCTCATCTGCGCATGCGCACAACGAAAAATGCCCGGAAAAGGAAGCATGAACCTCAAAAAATTGGTTCAAGCACGGACGTGAAGTCAGAAGCTTTTGCGCGTATGTTCTATTGTCCATTCTTCTGTATTGGACACCCTTAATAGAATTTACCATGGTAAATTATGTTGTCCATTCTCCCGTATTGGACACTTATTTCGAATTTACCATGGTAAATTCGAATTAAGAGTGTCCAATACAGGAGAATGGACAACATAATTTACCATGGTAAATTTTTTTTTTCGTGATTATTTTTGAAATTTTCTAGGGGTACGGTTATTAAATTTTTTTTTTCGTCATTTTTGTCGAATTTTCTAGTCGTACGGTTCTTACAAAATTTTGAACACGTCTTTATGTTGATGTTCTACTACTAGTTACCAAGCTTCAATTCGATCGAATATTTATTTTTTCAGTTATCAAGAAAATAATATTCCAGGTGGGTATAACTCGGAAACCGTTAGACCGATTATGCCCAAAAACGAACTCAACTCTCCGTTTCGGATACGCAACCTACCCTGAAAATTGCAAGTCCCTATCTCCTTTCATTCGAAAGTTATCGAGGCAACGGTCACCCATCTACTATATTCACACAAGAATGCTCCAATCTCCAACAATATTAAACCGATCGTATTAAAACTTGAAACTTAGCGGTAGAGTTAGGTTATGAAGGCTCTTGCAAAATTTCATCAATTTCTATCGATTAGTTACTGATATTTAGAATTTTTTTTTTATTTTCAATGATTTATTGAAAATTTTCTACAAATGCTATCCTCACCAAATTTTGCAAACATTTCCGCGTTGGCATTCTACAACTAATAACCATGTTTGAATTCAATCGGTTCAGTACTTTTCGAGTTAATGAGGAACAAAAACAACGAAATTTCAGAAAATTTCAGATGGCTATAACTCTAAAACCGTTTGGCCGATTATGCTCATAAATAAACTGAATTGTCGCGTTCTGGTGTTCATCCTAACCTGAAAATTTCAAGCCGCTATCTCATTCCGTTCTCAAGTTATCGTGACAACAAAAATAATAATAATAATAATAATAATTTATTCAACACTCCTTGGTTCCACAGCTTTCACAAATTTGTCGCATTATTCCATAATATACAAACTTAAACCATACTTTAGGACCTATAGGGGGCTTAAGCCCGTGCATAGGGTTGAAACTTACACTAACATCAATCAACAAAAAGAAAAAAAATTATATCTCCATACCTCCCATACAATTAATATATTTTTCCAAATTATTAAATTGATACCATACCCTATTATCACATACAATACTACATCATCTAAAGGTTTTTTCCCCAACAGTAAAAAATTTCCCCTAACCTCAGAATAAATTCCAACATCACAGCCCGTTTTACCACATTTAAATTACATCTAATAGAATGATTTGTTCTCTTATTCTTTTTTTAATTGTTTTTTTACTCAAGTTCAACACCTTCGTTTCATCTGACAATTTATTAAAGTACTTTTTTGAATAATACACATAACTTCTTTGTCCTATCGTTAAGGGGTGTAATAATTTTTTTAAAATTTTCTAGCCATATGATTCGCACAAAATTTCACAAACGTGCTTAGGTTCATATTCTACAACTACTCACCAAGTTTCAATTCGATCGGATTTATATTGGTTTAAAAAAAAATTATTACTCGGAAACCGCTGGGCCGATTATGCCCATTAACGAACTTGTCCGTCGTATTGGGATGCGCCACCTACCCTCAAAATTTCAAGTCGCTAGCTCTTTTCGTTCTCAAGTTATCGTGGCAACGGCCGGCCGGCCGGACGGCCGGCCGGACAGAATCAAATTTGACCTCGAATTATTCATTGGGGAGTCAAACTTAATCGTTTGAGACCATTTTTTTCAAAAAATACGAAAGTTACAGACATTTGGGCAAAACTATAACGCGATGATCCCCAGAACATACGCGCAAAAAAATAGGTTTCGGCATTTTAAGCAAAGTATTCCGCAAAATAGTAGTAATTTTTTGATTTTCTTCATGTCACGTGATCTTCACGAAATTTTGCAAAAGTGTTTGCATTGGTCTTTTGCATCTAACTACTGAGTTTCAATTTAATCAGATCAGTATTTTTCGAGTTATCGTGAAAACAAAATTTTAAAATTTTTGCCGTCCGGTCATAACAAAAGTTCGCAGGCATATAAAGGTCATGATTCTACAATTTGATGCCAAATTTCAGAAAGATCGAGTGATCGGTTCCGGAAATATTCATAAAAAACGTTTTGACTAAAAACGGCCTTAACTCCGAAACCGCTCGGTGGATTTCGCCCGTTAACGAACTTGTCCGAGATATTTACGCTACAAAACTACCGTGAACATTTCAATCCTCTAACTCCTTTTGTTCTAGAGTTATCGTGTTAACGGACAGACGGACGGCCTGACAGAATTGAAATTGACCTCGAATTCTTCATCAGGGAGTCGAACCCAATCGTTCGAGACCATTTTCGAAAAAAAATTCGAAAAATACAGACATTGTGACGAAATGATAGCACGCTGTTCCTTGCGGAACACGCGCGCAAAAACGGCAAAGAGCCATTTCTACTCCGGGACTTCTATCTTCTATATAAGTTTTGACTTCTATATGAGTCCGATGCTTCAACCAACAGAGCTATGGTGGGTCTGTACAGATAAGCGGTGAAAGGTGGATTAGGAACGAATTGAGATTTTCTAATTTCCGTTTTTGTGATATTTTTGTATTTCCCTAATATCGTCTACAATATAGATCCCCTCGAGTTCAAATCTAGAGCTTTACTATAAAATAAGTAATAATGAAAAATGGCGATACCGTTGTTAAAAAATCAACAAGTTAAGAGCGTTCCTGCTAATCGGGTCCTTCATGAATGGCTTCGTATAATAAATATACTTATGCATACAATTTCACAAATCAAATAGACCCCAGGGGGTTCATTGATCTGCCGAGAAAGCAAGAGCAGACGCGTTTCTGGCTTCTTGGCCTTCATCAGTACCCTGTAGCTTTCCCAACAAATTCAACTAAACTGACCCGGGTTAAGCCTTTCAGAGCCGGCTTGGTCGATCATTATAATCGCCCCCGCCACCTATGAAGGACCCGATTAGCAGGAACGCTCTTAACTTGTTGATTTTCTATAAAATAAGGTTTTGAAAGCTATTGCAAATTTTCAACAATATCGGACGAATAGTTATTGAGATACAGCATTTTTGCGCGCGTGTTCCGCAAGAAACAGCGTGCTATCATTTCATCACAATGTCTGTATTTTTCGAATTTTTTTCGAAAATGGTCTCAAACGATTGGGTTCGACTCCCTGATGAAGAATTCGACGTCAAATTCAATTCAGTTCGTCCGGTCCGGCCAGCCGTTAGCACGATAACTCTCGAACGGAACGACTTAGAGCGTTGAATTTTCAGGGTAGTTTTGTAGCGTAAATATCTCGAACAAGTTCGTTAACGGGCGAAATCCACCAAGCGGTTTCGTAGTTAAGGCCGTTTTTAGTCAAAACGTTTTTTCTGAAATTTGGCATTCAATTGTAGAATTATGACCTTTATATGCCTGTGAAGTTTTGTTCTGACCGGACGGCCCTAAAGTGGCAAAAAAAATGTCAAAAATTTTTAAATTTTGTTTTCACGATAACTCGAAAAATACTGATCTGATTAAATTGAAACTCAGTAGTTCGATGCAAAAGACCAAAGCAAACACTTTTGCAAATTTTCGTGAAGATCACGTGACATGAAAAAAATAAAAAATTACTACTATTTTGCGGAATACTTTGCTTGAAATGCCGAAACATATTCTTTTGAGGTTCATGCTGCCCTTTCCGGGCATTTTTGGCGCTCTAGTTCCTCGGAACTGAGTGCTTATCAATTTGCCCAAATGTCTGTAATTTTCGAATTTTTCGATGAAAATGGTCTTAAACGATTTGGTTCGACTCGCTGATCAAGAATCCGTGGTCGAAATTGATTCTGTCCGGCCGTCCGGCTGTAGGCACGAAAACTCTCGAACGGAATGAGCTAGACAGTTGAAATTTTCAGAGTAGGTTTGGGAGATAAATATCTCGGCTAAGTTCGTTATTGGGCAAAATCGGACAGATGGTTTCGGAGTAACAAAAAAAAAATTTTTTTTTACAAGGCAAATTCCAAATTAAATTTTTTTCAATAAGCTGTTTTACCATAAGAATCCAATGATATCATTTTTAACTCTAACAAGCTAATTCTTTCGGAGATATGATTTTTCAAAATTTCAATAACAAATCGTATTTCAACGTTGTCACAGAATGATATTATTCTATGTATGAATTGTCATAATGTCAAATGATGTTCCTGAGACATGACATTATCTAAGCAATCGAAGAATTGTGAGTGAAGTGAGAAAAATCTCAGTTGTTTGCTCCGAAATTATGTTTTCTCAGAAAATTCTTACATTTCGGAACGGAACATGAAGTAAGAGATCTGAGAGTAGTGAGACTGCTTTTCATCCATAGACATAGATATGACTCTCGAACGGAATGAGGTAGGTGCTTGAAATTTTCAGAGTAGTTTGAGGGAGATGAATATCTCGGTTAAGTTCGTTATTGGGCAAAATTGGCCAGATTTAATTTGATTTCTTCCATGGTGCAATTCTCATTCTCATGATTGCTCATTTAATCTTGATAAATAAACTATTATTTAAATTGAATTTCATTTATGATGCAGTTCTATCATATGAATACATTGATATAATTCCCAACTCTGAGAAACCAATACTTTCGGGGATATAATTTGTCTGTTTGAACTAGAGCGCCAGAAAGCTCCTGTCCACAGGGCTTGAACCCATTTTTTCGTTATGCGCATGCGCAGATGAGAAGTCATTTAACTGCTGTAGTTTTCGTCAGAGAGGATTGGGGTTTAGGGGTGGCGGATGCTATTCCTTCATAGAATCCAGATCCCTGATGAAGGTCTGCGCATGCGTGGATTAAATATGCGATATCTCCCGAACCACTAGTGTTGGAGAATCCGAGTTTTTTGTAAGGAGTGTGATTTTGAAAGGACTTTTAGCCGCGAGTATATTGCGCATGCGCAGAAGAGAAGTGACTGTTTTTGGGTTGGATGTGTTATGTTGGGAGTGCTGAGTCGATATTGTGAGGTTTTAATAGAATATTCATGGCAATTCAGTGCAAGGACAAGTCAGTTTGGCGAATGCAGCGTTGTTTCCGAGTTGAAGTTTCCGTACCGTGGCCCTGGGGCTAATTTTGTAATTGATGTTACCCCTTACAGGCATTTTTCGTTATGCGCATGAGCAGACCATCAGTGATTTAACTGGTGGTGTTTTCGTCAGAGAGGATTGGGGCTTTGGGGTGGCGGAGCTATTCGTCCATAGAATCCCCTGGTGAGGGTCTGCGCATGCGTGGATTAAAGATGCAATATCTCCAGAACCACTAGTGTTCGAGAATCGTAGTTTTTTGTAAGGTGTGTGATTTTGAGAGTACTTTTAGCCGTGAGTAGATTGCGCATGCGCAGAAGAAAAATCAATGTTTTTGGGTTGTATGGGTTATGTTGGGAGTGCTGAGTCGATATTGTGAGGTTTTAAAAGAATATTCATGGCAATTCAGTGCAGGGACAAGTCAGTTTGGGGGATGTAGCGTTGTTTCCGAGTTGAAGTGTGCGTACCGTGGCCCTGGGGCTAATTTTGAAATTTATGTTACCCCTTACGGAAATTTTTCGTTATGCGCATGAGCAGACCATCAATGATTTAACTGCTGGTGTTTTCGTAAGAGTGGAATGGGGTGGCGGATGCTATTCCTCCATTGAATCCCTTGGTGAGGGTCTGCGCATGCGTGGATTAAAGATGCGATATCTCCTGAACCACTGATGTTGGATAATCGGAGTTTTTTGTAAGGTGTGTGATTTTGAGAGGAATTTCAGCCGCGAGTATATTGCGCATGCACAGAAGAGAAGTGGCTGTTTTTAGGCTGTAAGGGTTATGTCGAGAGTGCTGGGCCAATATTGTGAGGTTTTAAAAGAATATTCATGGCAATTCAGTGCACGGAGAAGTCATTTTGAGGGATGTAGCGTTGTTTCCGAGTTGAAGTGTCCGTACCGTTGCCCTGGGGCTAATTTTGAAATCGATGTTACCCCTTACGGGCAGTTTTCGTTATGTGCATGAGCAGACCCTCCGTGATTTAACTGCTTCTGTTTTCGTCAGAAAGGATTGGGATTTTGGGAAGGCGGATGCTATTCCTTCATAGAATCCCCTGGTGAGGGTCTGCGCATGAGTGGATTCAAGATGCGATATCTCCTGAACCACTAGTGTTGGAGAATCGGAGTTTGTTGTAAGGTGTGCGATTTTGGGAGGACTTTCAGCCGCAAGTAGATTGCGCATGCGCAGAATAGAAGTGACTGTTTTTGGGTTGTACGGGTTATGTCGGGAGTGCTGATCCAATATTGTGAGGTTTTAAAAGAATATTCATGGCAATTCAGTGCACGGACAAGTCAGTTTGGGGGATGTAGCGTTGTTTCTGAATTGAAGTGTCTGTACCGTGGCCCTGGGGCTAATTTTGAAATCGATGTTACCCCTAACGGGCATTTTTCGTTATGCGCATGAGCAGACCATCAGTTATTTAACTGCTGGTGTTTTCGTCAGAGAGGGTTGGGATTTTGGGGTGGCGGATGCTATTCCTCCATAGAATCCCCTGGTGAGGGTCTGCGCATGCGTGGATTCAAGATGCAATATCTCCTGAACCACTAGGGTTGGAGAATCAGAGTTTTTTGTAAGGTGTGTGATTTTGGGAGGACTTTCAGCCGCGAGTAGATTGCGCATGCTCCTAAGAGAAGCGACTGTTTGTGGGTCGTATGGGTTATGTTTGGAGTAATGAGCCGATATTGTGTGGTTTTAAAAGAATATTCATGTCAATTCAGTGCACGGACACAAGTCAGTTTGGGGGAAATAGCGTTGTTTTCGAGTTGAAGTGTGCATACTTTGGCCCTGGGGCTAATTTTGAAATTGATGTTACCCCTTACGGGCATTTTTTGTTATGCGCATGAGCAGACCATCAGTGATTTAACTGCTGGTGTTTTTGTCAAAGAGGATTGGGGTGTTGGGGTGGTGGAATCTATTCCTTCATGGAATCCCGTGGTGAGGGTCTGCGCATGTGTGGATTCAAGAAGCGATATATCCTGAACCACTAGTGTTGGAGAATCGGATGTTTTTGTGAGGTGTGTAATTTTGGGAGGCTTGCAGCCACGAGTAGATTGCGCATGCACAGACGAGAAGTGACTGTTTTTGGGTTTTATGGGATATGTTGGGGGTAATGTGCCGATATTGTGAGGTTTTAAAAGAATATTCATGTCAATTCAGTGCACGGACACAAGTCAGTTTGGGGGAAATAGCGTTGTTTCCGAGTTGAATGATGGCCCTGAGATAAATTTATGAATAACTATATTCGGTATATCTATATTAAAATAAGTTCGGATTTGGAGAAGAGGCAATTGCGTTCCTAACGGAGGTCCCACAACCCCATTTTTTTTCGATCTACGGCAAAGCTAACAGCCAAACGGTGTTGATAGCTATATTTGTTAAAAGAACTGAAAAAAAAAGCACTGACGTGAAGTCAGTGCTCCTTGGCGCGCGTGTTCACGGTGGCTAATTTGAATCGAATGATGAGTACTTCAAGCTCAGTGGATAGAGCGAGCCAAAGATCTACCCGAAGGATAGTGGACACCATTCACTGTCGGTTCAACAATTAACAGTCTGTATCTAAGCTGCCATCAGGATAGAGTAACAAAGTTGTAAAAGAACACAACTGACTCTCCTTAGTCGCACAAGCTCCTAGAAGATTTGGGAGGGTCAGTATAATCCTAATCATGTTTATAGCACGCGCGCCAAAGCAGATTGACTTAACAATGAAAGAAAAAGTGTAAAAAGTCAATCTGCTTTGGCGCGCGTGCTATAAACATGATTAGGATTATACTGACCCTCCCAAATCTTCTAGGAGTTTGTGCGACTAAGGAGAGTCAGTTGTGTTCTAATCCAACTTTGTTACTCTATACTGATGGCAGCTTAGATACAGCACTGTTAATTTTTGAACCGACAGTGAATGGTGTCCACTATCTTTTGGGTAGATCTTCGGCTCTCTCGATCCACTGAGCTTGTTTATTGTTTATGTTATTGTTATGTTATTGTTATGTTTATGTTTTTTTTAATTTCTAGTCATGCGATCCTCACAAAATTCTGCATAAATCTTCGTGTTGGTATCACTCAACTAACTACCGTGCTTTAATTCGATCGGATCAGTATTTTTCGAGTTTTTTGATAATTTCAGAGGGCTATAACTCCTAAACTACTCAACGGATTTGTTCATTGACGAACTTTGCCAGCACTTTTGGACCCCAAACCTACTCTGAAAATTTCAACTCTATAACTCATTGAGTTCGTGCGTAATTGTGCTGACGGCCGGACAAAATCAGGTTTGACCTCGGATTCCTCATCAGCGAGTCAAAACTTATCGTTTGAGACCATTCTCGCCTAAAATTTCTAAAATTATTTAGACGAATTGGTAGGCTCTCTGTTCACCTGAACAGCGAGACAAAAACTGAATAAAATGTATTTTCCTGGTATGTTCTATAAGTTAACAATTAGGCTGGCCGGCCGGCCGTCAGCGCTATTACGCTCGAACGCAATGAGTTAGAGAGTTGAAAAATGCCGACATGAAGACTTGAAATGGAAGACATTTTGTGAGGATCGCATGACTGGAAAATAAAAAAAATCGTAATCTCGGAAATTATCCGTCAGATATCGTTGAAATTCTAGGAAACCGCTCAAAACCTTATTTAAATTCTAGAGTTGAACTCGATCGCATCTATATGGGCGCGGAGATATTGCTGAAATATCTAAATATTCCAACGATCGAGATGTACTGGTCCACTGCTCTTACACTCGACCAGTGAAATTCTCAACAGTTTTTGATTCTGACATGCCTGGAGTGAATTCCAGTCTATGTTCATATTTATTTCCGTACTTCCAAGTGGCCGACCGAAGTTGAATTTGACCACAGATTAATTTGAAAAGTTGATCCGTCAACAGCATGTCCAAATTCACT
The DNA here is from genome assembly GCA_937662695.2 of Halyzia sedecimguttata. Taxonomy (NCBI): domain Eukaryota; kingdom Metazoa; phylum Arthropoda; class Insecta; order Coleoptera; family Coccinellidae; genus Halyzia; species Halyzia sedecimguttata. The sequence goes on from OW569413.2 coordinate 13,241,036, forward strand.
TATATATCGTTCGTACATAATATACAGGGTGTTCCTTAAATACGTGCTAATATTTAAAAAGGTGATTCATTGACTCAATTTAGGAAAAAAACTTCCTATGAAATTTGGTACATGTCTTCTATGCATCAAGGTGCATTTTGTGATGTACACAATTTTTCATTTTTTCTATCAGTAGCGTCCATACGAGTTTTGCGTTGATATATTTCTGGAGAAAAAAATAATACGCCAATGCTTTCTTTTGAAATAAAAATTACTTTTGAGATACTCATTCATTGTTGAGCAAATTTGATCTCATGGATTTTCTTTGGCCAATGCACGGTTTCCGCTTAAAAAATAAAAATCGTTTTACTTTAGGATCAACTCCTCCAAAATCTGATGCGGTGTGGAATTATTTGTGCATAGACTGAAAACAAATTGAGAGATCACATTTGTTCCAAAATGAATGAGATTCCAAAACATATTTTTTCTTGTCAGTTATGTTCTTGATTAAAATAATTAAATGAAAATTGCTTCATATCACAGAAACAACATTTTATCACCCTGTATCTCTAAAGTTAAGACTTTTAAGACATAAGTTGATAGGAAGTTTTTTTCTTAAAATGAGTCAAAGAATCACCTCATTAAATATTAGCATGTATTTAAGGAAAACCCTGTATATTGCTAATTATCCAGAGCAATTCCGTTCCCGAAGAAATTTATATAATATAAATTCGGTAAGTACTAAGATCAAACTAATATTGCTTATTCATTTATTCTTCCATGATTTTTCAATATGATCATTGCCAGTTTCAGAGGATGTTGAAAAACAGTTATTTATTTGCATTTATATCGATATTTAAAACAATTCGTAGGTCAAAGAGAATAAATTATGGTATATTGGACGTATTTTGATTAATTGAAACAAATATTTTCAGATCAGAGATCCTTGAGCAATTTTTTGCGCGTATGATCTGGGGAACATCATGTTATCATTTTGCCCAAATGTCTGTAACTTTCGAATTTTTTGACGAAAATGGTCTCAAACGATTAAGTTCGACTCCCCAATGAAGAATTCAAGGCCAAATTTGATTCTGTCCGGCCGGCCGTCTGGCCGTTGCCACGATAACTTGAGAACGAAAAGAGCTAGCGACTTGAAATTTTCAGGGTAGGTGGCGCATCCCAATATGACGGACAAGTTCGTTAATGGACATAATCGGCCCAATGGTTTCCGAGTAATAATTTTGTTTTCATCCAATATACATCCGATCGAATTGAAACTTGGTGAGTAGTTGTAGAATATGAACCTAAGCACGTTTGTCAAATTGTGCGTATCGTATGGCTAGAAAATTATGAAAAAAATATTTTTGTTGACACGATAACTTGAGAACGGAAAGAGATAGCGGCTTGAAGTTTTCAGGTTAGGATGAGGATCAGAACGCGACATTTGAGTTTGTTTATAAGCATAATCGGCAAAACGGTTTGAGAGTTATAGCCATCTGAAATTTGGTTGTTTTTCTCCTCATTAACTCGAAAAATACTAAACCGATTGAATTGAAACATGGTTATTACTTGTAGAATGCCAAAGCGAAAACTCTTGCAAAGTTTCGTGAGGATAGTATTTGTAGAAAATTTTTAAGAAATCATTGAAAAAAAAAAAAAAAATTCTATATATCAGTGAAATTGCTGAAATTTCGCAAGAGCCTTTAGAACCCAACTCTACTGCCAATTTTTAAGTTTTAACACGATCGGTTGAATATTGTTTGAGATTCGAGCAGCCTTGTGTGAGTTCAATAGATGGGTGACCGTTGCCTCCATAACTTTCGAACAAAAGGAGATAAGGACTTGCAATTTTCAGGGTAGGTTGCGTATCCGAATGGGAGATCTGAGTTCGTTTTTGGGCATAATCGGTTTAACGGTTTCCGAGTTATACCCACCTGGAATATTATTTCCTCGATAACTCAAAAAATAAAGATTCGATCGAATTGAAGCTTGGTAACTATTAGTAGAAAATCAACATAAAGACGTGTTTGAATTTTTTTAAGAACCTTACCCCTAGAAAATTTGAAAAAAAATGACGAAAAATGGTTCAAGCACTGACGTGAAGTCAGGAGCTTTGGCGCGTATGTTCTATTGTCCATTCTCCTGTATTGGACACCCTTAATAGAATTTACAATTGTAAATTATGTTGTCCATTCTCCTGTTTTGGTCACTCTTAATTCGAATTTACTAAGGTAAATTCGATAGGCTTGAACCAATTTTTTTGTTCTCTACGGAATGAAGGTTACATTTGTTTTCATTACTATTGAAATAATAACTCCGAGGAAACGGTTGTCGAACGAATTTAGGTTGATTTTTTTCTTAAAATTACGTGAAAGGTGACTATTTTCTAATATTAATATCATTATTATTTTTTTTCGCGCTCTAGAGGAAAAACCTTTTATAGGCCCGCCCTGAGAGGGTCTGCTTCTCTCAGAAGTGTGAGACTCCAGATGTTGATGGTTACTCACTTAAAAACCTCTCGCACGTTCCTCGGAGTAGTTCTTCGTCCTGCCCTTACAGTTTCTCTCAACAAAAGAGATGAGCTGCAAGCGGCCTTCATAGTTGATGGGACCTGATGACTCGAAGTGATCGGAGCAACACCGCTTTCTGCAAAATGTGAGCTAAATCCTCGGCCAGAGATTTGCAGGCCAGAATAATCTTCAATTCTATCCTATTATTAGTATGACCATCCTAACCTTATACCTTGGATACAGGATCCCAAGTTCGAACATAAAGTCCTTGTATTTCTCCCTCTTCTGTTCTTCTTTCACCACCACATTATTTTCTGCGGGGGAGGATAATTCGACGACAAACAATTCCTTGAGTTCTTTGTCCAGCAGAAGTATATCTGGCTTTATGGCGTGGATCTGCCGAGTTGTTGGAATCGCATAGTTCCAGTAGATGTGATCCCTACTATTTTCAACAACTGCTTCAATCTCCAGAGGCACATATGGTAGCACTGGTTCCTTGTCTATACCATAAACCTCTCTCAGATGGAAGTAAAGAATTCGGAGTTCCGCATTGTGTCTTTCCACATATCCTGATGGAGCATGGACTCTGCAAGCAGACAGAATGTGTATAATAGTTTCTTGCTGGTTGTGGCATGCTCTGCACGTTATGGGGGTGTCCACTTTCATGAAATTCTTTTTATACCTTCTGGTATTTATAACCCCATCTTGACAAGCTATAACAAATCCCTCCGTTTCCGACTTGAGTCCAGCGGACTTCAAAAAGGCGAAGGATAATTCTTCCGACAGGTCCTGATCTTTCAAACTCCTGAAGAATATGGAGTGCAGGTGTTTACTCATGTGATCTCCGAGTAGTTTCTTCAGTTGTGCCTGCCTTATCTCTCTGCCAACTCTTCTTTGGTCTGTTGGCGAGATAGGTGTTCCTGCTAGCTCATGATCGATGGATATGCCGGTTATACAGAGCTTCTCCAAAGCTCTTTGACCAGCCCTAAATAGGAAAGCTCCTTGATTCCTGATTTCATGCTGAGCCACCATTTTCAGAAGCGGGTCTTCGCTTCTCAATATCCTTATTGCCATTTCGAACGTTTGTTGATGGTGTTGGTATTCCAAACTTTGCAAACCTTTGCCTCATTGCGTTCGTGGAAGGTATATCCTTTGAATCGAGCAGTTGGGATGCAGGCTACGATTCATGTTCATCACTTTATGAGTGGTTCTGTCTAGCTCGAGAATTTCATTTACTGTCCTGTTAACTATACCGAATGATTAGGTGATTATCGGTACTGCCAAGCTGTTCGTAGCAGATACTTTATTTTTCCCGGACAGCTGTGATTTCCATATATCTCGGATCTTCTTTTTGTTGCTAGCTGTTAATGAGTCCTTGATTTGGATTGTATGTTTCTTCCTCTTCGAGGTGTCGAATGCTTATTCCCCCTTCAAGGTCGATGTCTTCTCCTGTTTCTTCAGTTCTTCCTCAGCTTAGATGAAAAACAGCAGATTTGTCTAAACCGAATGGCATTCCTATTGCTGAGGTGTATTCAGCAACGATATTCAGTAGTTGTTGTAGTGCTGTCTTGGAAGAAGCGTACAGTTTTAAGTCGTCCAGGTAGAGTAGATGTGAGATCAGATGTTCTCTTCTGCCTGGTGGCCCGGCCTTGTACCCTATTCTGCTTGCCCTCCTTGAAATACACCTCGCCTGTATATCACCCATCCAGTATAAGGGGCCCGACCTTCGGATCGGACGGCGAACTTAGTTTTCCATAACGCCATGATTCCCATCGCATGGACGATGTTAGGGTGGACTGTGAGCATCTCTAGCAGCCGTATTATCAAGCTGTGCGCCGATGTGTCAAATGCTTTCGCGTAATCTAACCATGATGTATGTAGGTCGCGCTTGTAGTGTTTCGCATCTCGACAAATGCTTTTGTCCATGAGGAGGTTGTCCTTGCACCCCTGTACTCCTTTCCTAGCTCCTCTTTGTTCGTGGATTTGATTCCAAACTGGTCCAATGGACTCCAGAATCCGATGTTGAAGAACACTTGTGAGAATTTTATACAACGTATTCAGACACGTGATTGGGCGGTAGTTCTTCGGCTGTCCTAGATCACCTGATTTAGGTATCAGCACAGTTCTGCCCTCTACCAACCATGAAGAAATTGGCTTACGGTGAATTACTATCTCACTGAATAAGCTAGCTAGGTGTTGGTGGGTAGCTGGAAAGTTCTTCCACCAGTAGTTCTGAACGCGATCCAGTCGAGGTGCCGTGGAATCATGCTTGTTCTTCAAGGCATGTCTAATATCTTCGGTTGTTATTTCAGTCACCTCTTCGAGTTGTTGCAGACTTTCATCACATAATATCTGGAATCTGTGCTGGAGTATCCCTGGTTTCCGCTGGTCGCTCGTACAAGTTTATCCAGAAATCTTCGACTTCATTCGGTGGTGGTGGGTTTTTTGCCTCTACCTGTTTGGGTCGAAATATCTTTGAAGGTTCAGTGGTGAAGGTGTTGTTGTCGTCTATCCACTTTTGCCTCTTGATCAGCTTCTTCCTTGCCGTCGCAAGTGATCTTATCTTATCGACAGCTTTCTGCTTCAGCAGGTTGATGGTGGGCAGGTTCATCGTACGATATAACGCAAGCAGCTCACCCATCATGTCCTCTATTTTCTTGTTCGGCTTCAGTCATCCTTTCATAACATCTATGATACATTGATACCAAGATGCTTGCTGCCTAACGGTTCTTATCTTCTTGTCTAGCTTAATCAATCTTGACTTATGTTTGCCCTCCTTTGTTGTTGTTCTTCCTAGTGGGCACAGAAGTGAAGCAGCTGCTATCACTGCAGCTAGGATACCTTCTAGCGAACAGTCCTCCTTTAGGTGATCGTGGATTATAATATTAATCGCGGCTAGATCTTCAGCTGGGAGTCTCGATTTCAGCCTTGTGGTCCTTAAGTTAGGATTCCCTACTGCAGCCTCAAATGCTTCTCTTCTATTGGCAAATAGATCTGGAACATCTCTCACCTGCTCCATGTCCGGTGCTACGACTTCTTCAAGTAGCAATCCAGGCATAAGAGATTGGATGTTTGCGGCATCACTCACTAGCCTCTCATACCGTTCTTCTCTCCTTTGATTCGTCTAATGTGGCTGTTGGTTTGGAGCATCTCTCACCTGCTCTTCAGCTTGTTTTTCTATACCCTCTGACTCTTGATGCTGCTGCAAGATTCCCCTCTTCTTGAGATGGCTCACCTGGTCTCGTAGGTTCTGCTGCGTCATGAAGTTGAGATCTGGCAGATTCTCACACCACAGACCATGCAGTCACCCATATATCCCCTTCTTTCTGGTCTCGATCTTCGGTATAACACAGACAGTTGTTCGTGTTGCTCGGGTGTCCACTTGTGGCGACCCCTTTGTGCGGCCTTGTTACTGTTGCCGGTCCCGACTACGGGTGGCTCTTGCGAGCGTTGATTCCCTAAGCGACCGACAACTTGTTCTCTCTCCTCCTCGATGTCCTCGTCGAAAGCTGTAATTTCTTGTATGACAGGCGCCCGCCTTCTCTGCCGTTGGTGGTTCGCATGCTGTCACGTCCAGCACCAACCCCAAACGAGCCCTGGTGATTCCTAGGCAGCAGCTATTCTCCGAGGTTCCGTAGATTGTAATTCATCATCGGTTGAGAGAGACCGGGGTCCGCGGGCTTGTCACCCCCGTATGCTACTAAGTAGTGCCCCCGTGTGGTTTTGCATTTTATACCTACTTACAAGTTTAGCTAGGGTACCTCGGGTTTGCTAAGCCCGTACTCTGAGACACATCCCAGAGCCCCTGAGGGGCTCTCTTATTATTAAATTTATTATTTTGTGAATTGATTCTGCGTAATAAACACCAGATATTTGTTAGCAGCATGAATCGAACAATGTTGCCTATCAAACAATAACGACACAACATCAACGATGAAACAACTAAATTTCGAAACGTTTCGGGGTCCTAATCAGACTCCTTCGTCAGACACTTAACGAAAATCTTCAGAATTATTATTTTTTGTTGATGTAGCTATTCTGAGATTTGAGAATTGTCACCTTGACCGTATTTGAAAATCATATTAGCATAGTTTTACTTAGCATCGAAATTTACAAGTTCCAACTCCTTTTTTAATAAATTCAGCCAAATATGGTGAATTTCAATTGAGCAGTTTGTAAAATTGCATTCTCTGTTCAACAAAATACAAGTTAACTCCTTAAGTTTCCTTTTCACGTAATCAGATTCTGCCATTAGAATCTTTGATTTACTCAAACCCATCATGTGATCTCCTTGGATTTTACATACATGTTCTGCTATTTTTGATTTTTGTATGTCTCTATTTCTCAAGTTGTACGTATGTTCCAATTTTCTTACTTCTATAGGTCTCGATGTTTCTCCTATCTACGATTTACCACCAATACAAGTAATATTATATACACAGTTTTTTGATTTTTGTTTTTCATTAATGGGTTTTGTCTTTGTTAATAAAGACCTAAGGTCATTTTGTCTCTTGAAAACGGTTCTTATATTGAACTTAGAACAGATTCATTTGATTTTTTCAGGAAGGTCACAAATATAAGCTATCACATTCAACTGATTGTGTTGTTTATTATTATGTTGTACTTGATTGATTGTTAGTTTATTAGAAGCTCTTCTATCTAGCTTCATGATTGATGTATCTATGAATTGACGAGGATATCCATTAACTTCGAGAATTGTTTTGTTGAAATCGATTTCATTATTTCGGATTTCAGGAGTAGTACAAATCAGATTAGCTCTATCGTAAAGTTTTTTAATAACACCTCTTTTCACTCTAAGTTGATGGTTTGAATAGAAATTCAAATATCTATTTGATTAATTAATTAATAATAATAAGATTAATAGATGATATCTAACAATGGAGGCGGCCTATTAGGCGTTCGGTTGTACGAATATTATAAAAATAAATCATTAAATTTCAAAGGTAAGCTATCTGAATCTTAGGAAATAATAATTCATACACATTCTAAAATATGAGAGACGGAAGTAGGTATTTGAAATGGAATCAAGGATTACTAAGAGCTGATATCAATTCTGCAGAATCGATCATATTTTTATTTGTGTAGATAGGTACATCCTGATTTGAATATAAATTTCACATACATATTATTCTTAAGTAAAATATTTGATTGCTTTCATAGGATTGTTCAAAACAGTAGGTGTTTAGGCTTTGAATTATTGTTTTGTCCAAAAGAGAATCAAGAACTTGCGAACAAACGCAAGTTATTACATACATGTTTATTAATAGAACTCAATCCTTTGACACCTATTAAATATTTTATGAAAATTTCAATCAAAATAATAATCTATGAACGATGGCATTGTGGCTTTCAGTTTTGATCAGAGATATGGAGGTATCATAACTCTGGTTTTGATTGAAGGTTCCTTATCCAGGGGCGGATTTATAAATGTAGTGAAATTTCTGGATTTTTCATCAGACTTCATATCATTCAAAGAAGGATATCTTGAGAACAGTACGTTTTAGGAGAAATGATGAAGAATACTTCATTTTTCTAAAATGATTGTAGATTCCTATAATAACTTAGGCTAAACTTAATCTGCTTTCTTTATGCTAATTTCTCATAGTCTTTTTAATTCGCGAGTTTATAACTAGGAAACGAATGGAAGTAGGAAAAAACTGTTGATTAGAAAACTTCCCCACAAAATTCATTCCATTCGTAATATCCATGTGATAGTTAGAAAAGAAAAACTGATTTTTTTTAGAAATTTCAACAGCCAGTATCTCTTTACTAGAGCCGAATTTGGTAAAATGGTAAATGAAAAAATGGGTTCAAGCCCTGTGGACAGGAGCTTTCTGGCGCTCTAGTTCAAACAGACAAATTATATCTCCGAAAGTATTGGTTTCTAAGAGTTGGGAATTAAATCAATGTTATTCTTATGAAAGAACTGCATCATAAAGGAAATTATATTCAAATAATAGTTTATTTATCAAGATTAAATGAGCAATCTGAGAATGAGAACTGCACCATGGAAGAAATCAAATTAAAATAGCTGACATTAATTTGACTCTTTCTTATAGAACAGGATGAAATGTACGAGTATGAACACATATCATAAAATAAAGCTTAGATAGAATAATCATAGCATTCTGTGAAAACATAGAAGTACGTACGATTCAGTATTGAAATTTAGAAAAATCATATTTCCGAAAGTATTAGCTTGTTGGAGTTGAAAATGATATCGATGGATTTTAATGGTGAAACTGCATCTTAAATAAAAATTACAGACATTTGGGCAAATTGATAAGCACTCAGTTCCGAGGAACTAGAGCGCCAAAAAGTGTAATTCCCTTTCCGGGATTTGAGCCTGCCTTCTCTCGTTCCGAAACCGAAGTGTAGACCAACCCGCTGTCGGGCTCCTCATACGATCTTATCGATCTCCGGTATTAGAATAAAACGTCGGTACTTACCTGGGATATATATTCTTAATTTTCACTTTTCGACATAAAATGGCCACATGTGGGTTTATTTGACGGTTTTTTACCCTTGTCTCTCTAAGTCGATTTTGACGTTTCTCGAACCAACTATTAGCAAGGAATTAGACAATGTCATGTCTCAGGAAAATAAGTTGACATTATGGCAATTCATTCTACGAGTAGTGCCCTTAAGCACCTGGCGCCACGTCAGTGGTCTTTCTCACAAGTCTCGTTATTTCCTCGAAAAATTCTAGGTTGTGTGGAATCTATTTCCATATCTGACAACAAAATACTCCATACCCTTGCCTGAACATTACACCTTTACACTCCTACGTGTGCAAAACTGGAAATCTTCCAACAGAAAAATAATAATTTATTCCCCTCAGGAGAATAGACGCATTCAGATACATTTTACTAGAAACGATTACCGCGGTAATGGCGTCGACACTGTAAATGCACTCCCAGTCAGAGTCGGGCTTTTCATATTCCCTGAAAAACCCCGATTTCCGTACACACTCAGCGATCTCGGCAGGGTTTGAACGGCGAACCTGTTTGCAGTTTTGCGAGCTTACGTAATATCTATTGGTATTCCCAAGCGTGATTTTAATTGCGCCGGATATGATTTACGTCGTGAAAAGGCAGCGTTGCTACCGGCCCACCATAAATCCAAATATGTGTGAAATATTACCGGTGTATTTAGCTGAAAGAAGTATTGTAGGTGTGGAAGGGGTACATAGAATCATATGTGAAAACCGTGCCGTGAAAATTAGATTTACGATATGTGTTCTTCAAGTGGCTCGTGGCAATTGCGCTTTTGAAGGTGTTGTAATTCTGAACCGAAGGACTTGGGTTTATATGGTCGGCAACTTTGTCGCTGCGTATTTGATTCATTAGGAAATGGAACAGATTTCTGGAGATACTGGTACTTTCTCAGTTAGATGCCAGTGAACTACACGTATTTGGGGCGCTGTTCAGGTGAACAGAGTGCCAATCAATTCGTACAAATCTCTGTAATTTTCTAATTTTTGGCTGACAATGGTCTCAAAGGATTAGTTTCGACTCACTGATGAAAAATTCGAGGTCGAACTTGATTCAATGAGGTAGAAAGTTAACAATTTCAGAGTAGGTCTGGAGTCCAAATGTGTCGGCTAAGTTCGTTAATGGACAATATCCGTCGAGTAGTTTCGGAATTATATCCATGACTGGAAAATTAAAAAAAAAATCTGTATCTCAGAAGCAAACGGTCAGATATCGTTGAAATTCTGCGAGAGCCTTCAAAGCTTTTTCCACAGTAAAGATCTAGATTTAAACTCAATTAGATCTATATTGGTGAAGATATTGCAGAAATATCGAAATATTCCAACGATCCAGATGTACTGGTTCACTGGATTACACTCGTGAAAGTAAGTTATCAACAGTTTTTGATTTTTGAAGAATGAGAATTTAATGAATCATGTATATAGATCTGCCGAAGTCCAATTTGACAAGTCGATTTACTTCTTCGAAGAATTTATGACATGATGATAATATTCTGAAATTTTAAATTTGAAGACAAGGTATCAAAGGTCAGTAATAACAATAGTTCTATTGCAGGGTTTCATCATAATTATTTATTTCTACTTTTGCCTAGTGGTGGACGGCATTTAGTCGATATTTTCATAAAATTACGCGAGTACTTTCGTATATTATTTTATATTAAAACAATCACTGCTATAAAGAACGTTTTTGATAAAATGTAAATGCTTAGTTCCTCTTGGCACAACCGTATGATTCGATTGATTTGTGTAATAGGAATAATTCTCGGAATAAACTATTGAAAATAAATCACCGCTATACAGGTGTTTCTTATCTCATGGCACAATTGTAGCTTTGAACTGATTTGTGTCCTTACGCCACACAAAGCACTGTTTATTTTCGACCCAACAGTAAATGTATGTATGTACCTATTCGAATGGGTCCTTACGCCACCTCAAACACAGCACTGTGGCATTTTCGACCCTAAAGTGAAGGTCTGTATTTGAGTCGAAACTAATCGTTTGAGTCCATTCTCGGCCAAAATATGAACCATTTATTTTGGACGCCTGTTTTTACAGTCGGATTCATATTCTTGGAAATATTGAGAATATTATTGTTTACTTTTCCATGAGCTTAGCAGTCTTGGGCGAGTTCAGTACCTGGATGGGAGACCACTTTGGGTATAAATGTGAACAGCGCGCCAAAAGTTCCTGGCCACGATGCTTCCAACTTGTTGTATTTACTTATTGATCTGAGAGCCAAAGACATAAATGCGTTTTAGTGAATTTTGGCATATTGAGAAGTTTTGCCTAACTTTAGAATGCTGTACTAACCAATAAATTTTGAAGGAAAAAATCAGTTTTGAAAATACGTTTACCAGTAACGACGAGTTTGATATGATCAGTCAAAACGAATAACGAAACCATCAATTTATCCTAAGTTCCTGATGGCACTCTTTGATAATTTTTTAGTGATTTGATCTTCACGAAAATGAATGTGTTGGCATTCTATAACTAGTTACCAAGTTTCAATTCAATCGGTATTGTTTGATTATGCCCATTAATGAACTTAGCCGTTGCATTCGAATGCGCAACATACCCTGAAAATTTCAAGTCACTATCTCTTTTCGTTCGGAAGTTATCATTGCAACGGACGGCCAGCTGGTCGGCCAGATAGACTCGAAATTGAGCTCGAATACTTCAACAGTGAATCAAACGTAATTGTTTGAGACCATTTTCGGCAAAATGTCGAAAATTTGCAGACTGTTGGGAAAATGATATTACGCTGTTCTCTAGAACTCGAAACTCGACACTACGAAAACTCACCTTCTTAAGAGGTTTTTATAAGCTTCACATGTATGTTTGCTTGTTTGTTTGTAAGCGACTTCTTTGAACGCTATTTTGACCCACTTTAGACGATCTGATTTTATTTAAACTTTGCAGACTTTTCAGGATCCGATGACATTACAATAACTTGATAAGAGTATCCCAGTTCCCCACTAGGATCACCAGGATTATAATATACATATACGAAATTTTTTTCTCACTAATTATTTGAAAATTTATTAACATGCTTTTATAAGCTTCACCTGTATGTATGTTTGCTCATTTGTTTGTTTGTAACTTGAGAACGGAAAGAGATAGCGACTTGAAATTTTCAGGGTTAATGGGCATAATCGGTTAATGGGCATAATCGGCCCAATGGTTTCCGAGTAATAATTTTGTCTACAACCAATACTAATCCGATCGAATTGAAACTTGGTGAGAAGTTGTAGAATATAAACCTAGGGACGTTTATGAAATTTTGTGAATATCGCATCGCTAGAAAATTGTTAAAAAATGATTAAAAAATATTATCTACGTCAAGATAACCTAAGAACGGAAAGAGAGAGCGACTTGAAATTTTCAGGTAAGGTTGAGTAACTGAATACGGCATTTGAGTTTGTTTATAGGCATAATCGGCAAAACGGTTTTGGAGTTTTACCCATCTGAAATTTGGTTGTTATTTCCTCAATAACTCGAAAAATACAGAACCGATCCAATGCAAAAATAGCTATTAGTTGTAGAATGGCTACCCAAAAATTATTGCAAAATTTTGTGAGGATCGTATAACTAGAAATAGAAAAATAGAGATATTGCGAGAACCTTCAGAACCTAACTCTACTACCAAGTTCCAAGTTTGAACATGATCGGATCTATATTGTTGGAGATCCGAGCAGCCTTGTATGACTTCAGTAGCTGGATGGGTGAGCGTTGCCTCGACAACTCTCGAACGAAAGGAGATAAGGACTTGCAATTTTTCAGGATAGGTTGTACATCTGAATGGGAGAGTTAAGTTCGCTGTTGGCCATAATCGGCCCAAAGGTTTCGGAGTTATACCCATCTGGAATATTATTTACTCGATAACTCAAAAAATATAGACTCGATCGAATTGAAGCTTGGTAACTTGTTGTAGAATATTGAAATGAAGACGTGTGTAAAATTTTGTGAGGACCGTACCACTAGAAAATTTTTAAAAAATTACGAAAAAATATTATGTCTCATGATTCCTTGAGAACGGAAAGAAATAGCAACTTGCAGTTTTCAAGATAGATTTACGCATCTGAATACGACATACGACAAGTTCGTTAACTAGCATAATCAGCCAAATGGTTTTGGATTTATATCAATCTGAAATTTGGTTGTTATTTCCTCAATAACTACAAAATACAAATCCGATCCAATTCAAATATGGTGATTAGTTGTAGAATGCCAACGCGAAAATTCCTGCAAAATTTCGTGAGGATCGTAGAACTAGAAAATTTTCAAAAAATCATCGAAAAAAAAATTGGTTCAAGCACTGACGTGAAGTCAGAAGCTTTCGCGCTTATGTTCTCTTGTCCATTCTCCTTTATTGGACACTCTTAATCGAATTTACCGTGGTGAATTCTATTGTCTGTTCTCCTGTATTGGACACTCCAAATTTACCATTGTAAATTCGATTAAGAGTGTCCAATACAGGAGAACAGACAATAGAATTCACCATGGTAAATTCGATTGAGAGTGTCCAATAAAGGAGAATGGACAAGAGAACATACGCGCAAAAGCTTCTGACCTCACAGCGCTTGAACCAATTTTTTAATTTTTTGAGCTATTATTAATTTATTAGACTGAACGGTTGGGAAGATACGGCTCTGAATACACCAGGCTGGAGATTGGATACTAAAACGAACTTGCAGCATTATTATCTATAAATTACAATAACCTTCAAGTCAAAACTCATATTCCAAATTAAATTTCCTCCGAGATAATTGTTGAATCGGATTCCTTCGCTCAAAGCACCGTAACGAAACGCCTGCATCGTCCAAACAATATCTAGAAGAGTCAAAAAAAAATGTACCCTCACGTCTCCCTAATTACGCCATATCCAATTAACGGAACGCCTAATCCTGTTTATCCAGATACTGAAACGACAATATATCAAATTGCGCGAGTTTAAACCCCCCATTAGCCAGGGGTCCCTCATAAATTGTGAATAAATAAATAATTGAATAAAGCAATTACCTCAGAAGCGAGACGAACGAGTCGGAAAACAATTTTCTTCGTTGGCGAGAAGAGGGAAATGGCACGGAAAACAAGGCGAATTCTGTTTGGAATGACACCTAGTCCTATTCGAAAGGTTAATTCAAGAGTTAATTATTGCCGTGATCAGGGTGTAGGATACCAGAATATACACATACAGCAATACAGTGTGTCTTCGAAGGTTACTCTTTTTGTGCGCATGGACCAGGGCAGTATTATTTTACCGAAATGTCGGTGAAAGTTAAGTTTCAGTTAAAGTTTATCTTGAGTCATTATACGAATCTTAAATCAACTAAGAAAATCAAATTATGCTTCATCAATTCTCGTGAAACGCAACGTTTTCGAGATATTCTTCATTGGAAGTGTTTGGCGCTCTTGTTCCTCGGAACAGAGTGCTTATCAATTCACCCAAATGTCCGTAGTTTGCGAGTTTTTGGATGGAAATGGTCTTGAACGATAACTCTCGAACGGAATGAGCTAGACAGTTGAAATTTTCACAGTAGGTTTAGGAGATAAGTTCGTTATTGGTTTCGGAGTAAAGAAAAAATTTTTTTTCAATTATAAATTTCAATTTCATCATTTGCAACTCTAACAAGCTAATACTTTCGGAGATATGGTTTACTAGCGCCTGCATAATACTCACTGCGTCAGTACGAATTTCGTTAAGTACAGGACGGGAGTGTTACATGCCGCGATATTAGCGCTTGCATAATACTGCATATCATAAGTGCAGAACGGGAGAAGGGAGTATTACGTGGCATCAGTTATCGAACCCAGTTTATGATTCATTTGAAGACAAAATGGTCCGTTATTGCCTTATTTGCGGATATGAACAAAAGTTCCACAATTTCCAGGTTATTCAACGTCCTACTTCCCCATGCCGAAAGTAAGCAAGCTTGTTCCTCGTAGAGGAGTGCTTTTCAATTTGCCCGAATGTATGTAATTTTCGAATTTTTCAATTAAAATAGTCTTAAACGATTTAGTTCGACTCACTGATCAAGAATCTGAGATCAAAATCGATTCTGTCTGGCCGGTCGGGCCGTTAACACGATAACTCTCGAACGGAATGAGCTAGGCAGTTGAAATTTTCAGAGTTGGTTTGGGAGATAAATATTTCGGTTGAGTTCGCTAGTGGGTAAAATCGGCAAGACGCTTCCGGAGTAACAAAAAAAAAATATTTTTTACATTAGGTACATATTTCAAATTAAATTTTTTTAAGATGCATTTTCATCATGAAAATCCATTGATATCATTTTAAACTCTAACAAGCTAATTCTTTCGGAGATATGATTTGTCCATATTAAATTATTTACAGTGCGTTTCAAAAAGTACGCACCAAGAGAAAATTTTCTCGCCTGTATGGTTTTCTGAAATTTGGTTTTCGGGAAAGTTGGTGCTCAAGAAACTATGATTTTTGGAATATATATTATTGATCGTGTTACTCTGCAAGCCTGTCAAAATTGATTTTTTTTTTAGAAAAACAAAAAGACAGAAATCAGAACAATATGAAGAAGTTTCTAAAAGCAATGATGCTCAGAATTTAATTTTATGCCAAACTGCCAAATTTCATACTGAAATTCCGAAATTTTTTGATATTTTTTTATGACAGCACGCTAGAGGGAGACTTTGGATTTTGAGAAAATTTGAACAATTATTTGGAATGTAATTTAAATGAAAGATACAGTATCGCAATTCAAATAAAGTTTATATTAATTTAATGTTCCTCATAAATGATGATTTCTATAGTGTAAACCTCACAATCTTGGTGCAAACCGAATTGTATTTGGTAAAAATGCGCAAAGAGTTAATATCTCGCTAATTATTATTGGTACATCATAATAAATTAAATTATTCGATTTCACATTTGAAGAATAATTCTCCAAACCTCTAAATTCGCTCTTAAATATATTTACTCAAATACCACTAAAAACGCTCTAAACCTCTAAAAGAAAAGTTACCTGTGAAAATGAAATCGAGTTGACAGGCGCATTAAATAAAAAAATAATTTGCAAGTTTAGTGTATTACTCTATCTTTGTTTCAGATGAGGTCTGTATTGCGCTTTTAGGGGTATTTGAGTAAATATATTTTAAAGTGATTTTAGAGGGTTGGAGAATTATTCTTCAGATGTGAAATCGATAAATTCAATTTATTATGATGTTCCAAGAATAATTAGCGAGATGTTAGCTCCTTGCGCATTTGATTTCTGAAATATAATTCGGTTTGCACCAAGATTGTGAGGTTTTCACCACAGAAATCATAATTTATAAAGAACATTAAATTAATATAAACTTTATTTGAATTGTAATAATGTCTCGTTCACTGGAATAACATTCCGAATAATTTTTCAAATTTTCGCTAAGCCCAAAGCTGCCTCTAGCGTGCTGTCCTCGAAATATGAATATCGAAAAATTTCTGAATTTCACTATGAAATTTGGCAGTTTGGAATAAAATGAAATTCTGAGGAACATTGCTTTCAGGAACTTTTTGATATTTTTCTGATTTCTACGTCTTTTGGTAATTTTTATAAAAAATGTCAATTTTGACAGGTTTACAGAGTAACAGGATCAATGATATGTATATCAAAAATCATCATTTCTTGAGCACCAACTTTCCCGAAAACCCAAATAAAACTATACAGGCGAATTTCCTCTTGGTGCGTACTTTTTGAAACACACGTCATCTGGAAGATACTATTCATTTCTAGTTGTTCTAGAAAACAAAGTATGATTGAATGCATAATGACCAATGAAATAACCTCATCTATCATATCTATGTGGATTATAGGATATTATAATTATTGGGTGATAATATAATGCCCTCGGATAATCCATATGATGATGGAAATATATACTTCGGTAAGTTAATCAAATTGGGTTCAGAATATCTCCAGTGAAAACAAAACTGGAATATCGGCTAAGGTTCAATTGATATAATATAAGTGTCAGAGTAGATTTGAGGAATGAATATCTGGGACAAGTTCGTTTTGGGTAGAATCGGTCTGGTGGTTTCGGATTAATAATTTGTGGCAATCGTTTTTTTAAATGACACTTTTTCGAATTTAATTTCTTTTACGGTGCAGTTCTATCATAAGAATCCATTGATATCATTCCCAACTCTGAGAAAGCAATATTTTCGGAGACATGATATGTCGAAGTGTGAAGAAGAGCGCCAAAGCTCTTGTCCACAGCGATTTCCCACTTTTTTTATGAATCAGGCCCTGAACTAGAATCACAGGTAATCGTTCTACAATCTTAGACTATAGAAAGTCCAAGGCTACAATCAATAAATAAAAGCATAGACATAGGCAATCAACATTCAAACAACTTGAATTGTAGGTTAGTTATCTTTTGGGGAATAGATTAATAGGCTTACTATGTTCTGTATTGATCTATGAATTTTTCTCTAGTTTCAATAGTGAATATAAAAATTTCAAATTATCTGTTAAATATATAATCAATACAATTATTTTATACTGCTTTGATTCTGCACAAGCTTTCTGAGTGTTTCTTTCATATATGGAACATAATTTCACACATTCCATTCATAATTTTCTACAGTTATAGCTCACGTAATTTCTAATTTATTATTTTATTCCAACTAGTTGAATCATAAGTTTGTATTATGCGAGGTATTATGTGCGCATAAGATAATTTCTTATCCGCAATCAAAATTCAGTCTTTTCATCAAACGATAAATAAATTTAACACTTCATAGTGAAATATCAATTATAAGTATCATTCCACCTATTAAATCAAATTATTGTTGACGGGAAATTTCTTATAACTATGGAACTATGTAAACATGAACGAACGGTCGCTTCGAGATAGAAATGCTAGATTTTTATCTATATATTCTATCTTTAGAATATATCACTAAATGTTTCCTTTCTGGGTTTTCTCTCCCAAACTCCGAAAAATATCTATAAAATAAAATGTTCATTAATATCAATGAGACAAATTTCCGATTTCAGAAGAAACGTCAACAAAAAATAATTCTGGAGATTTTCGATAGGGGTCTGATGAAGGAGTCGGATCTAGTCTCCGAAACGTTACAAAATAGCTGTTTTATCGTTGATAAAGTTTCGCTACTGTTTTTGGGCAACATTGTTTCTTTATATTGCTTCTGACAAATATCTTGTGATTCTAACGCTGAAGCAATTTTAAAATAATATTTTTTTTATTTTTTAGACATTTTCAGAGTTAGGGAGATATAACCCAGAAAGCAACCATTTAGTTATGAATTCACCTCCCAAAGTATCCCTTAATGATTACTTAAAATAGAATATGAACTAACAACAACTCAACAACTCTGAAATTTGTGATAATTTTCAAAAATTATTTTCTTAAATGACAATTGGAATGTTCTTATCCTAGTGCAATTCCTCAATGCTTATGGAAGTAAATTGGATAGTTTAATCTATCTATCTATCTAAATATTGTGTCTAGTTCTTGTTCCGTATTCATGTTCATCAACAGCTTTCAAATCAGAAATATATCACAATTTTATATATTTTGATGGAATATGCTATAGAGATTTAGGATGCAAGATAAAAGGAATAAAAACATTCTTTGAGAAAGAGAAAATATATAATTTTTGGAATTTTGGCGCGTATGTTCTGGGGAACATCGCGTTATAGTTTTGCCCAAATGTCTGTAACTTTCGAATTTTTTGACGAAAATGGTCTCAAACGATTTAGTTCGACTCCCCAATGAAGGATTCGAGGTCAAATTTGATTCTGTCCGTCCGGCCGTCCGGCCGGCCGGCCGGCCGTTGCCACGATAACTTGAGATGAAAAGAGCTAGCGACTTGAAATTTTCAGGGTGGGTGGCGCATCCCAATACGACGGACAAGTTCGTTAATGGGCATAATCGGCCCAGTGGTTTCCGAATAATAATTTTGTTTTCAACCAATATAAATCCGATCGAATTGAAACTTGGTGAGTAGTTGTAGAATATGAACCTAAGCACGTTCGTGATATTTTATGCGAATCGTATGGCTAGAAAATTTAAAAAAAATTATTAAAAAATATTTTTGTTGTCACGATAACTTGAGAACGGAAAGAGATAGCGGCTTGAAGTTTTCAGGTTAGGATGTGCACCAGAACGCGACATTTCAGTTTGTTTATGAGCATAATCGGCCAAACGGTTTTAGAGTTATAGCCATCTGAAATTTTCTGAAATTTGGTGGTTTTTTGTTCCTCATTAACTCGAAAAATACTGAACCGATTGAATTCAAACATGGTTATTAGTTGTAGAATGCCAACGCGGCAATGTTCGCAATTTGGTGAGGATAGCATTTGTAGAAAATTTTTAATAAATCATTGAAAATAAAAAACAAAATTCTATATATCAGTAACTATTCGTTTGAAATTGCTGAAATTTTGCAAGAGCCTTCATAACCTAACTCTACTGCCAAGTTTCTAGTTTTAATACGATCGGTTAAATATTGTTGGAGATTCGAGCATTCTTGTGTGAGTTCAGTAGATGGGTGACCGTTGCCTCGATAACTTTCGAACGAAAGCAGATATGGATTTGCAGTTTTCAGGGTAGGTTGCGTATCCGAAAGGGACTTTTGAGATCGTTTTTGGGCATAGGGGGTCTAACGGTTTCCGAGTTATACCCACCTGGAATATTATTTCCTTGATAACTCAAAAAATAAATATTCGATCGAATTGAAGCTTGGTAACTAGTAGTAGAAAATCAACATAAAGACGTGTTTAAAATTTTGTAGGAACCATACGCCTAGAAAATTTTAAAAAAATTACGAAAAAAAAAATTTCAAGAGCCGTACTATTAGAAAATTTAAAAAAATCACGAAAAAAAAATTGGTTCAAGCACTGACGTGAAGTCAGAAGCTTTTGCGCGTATGTTCTATTGTCCATTCTTCTGTATTGGACACGAATTTACCATGGTAAATTCGATTAAGGGTGTCCAATACAGAAGAATGGACAATAGAACATACGCGCAAAAGCTTCTGACTTCACGTCAGTGCTTGAACCAATTTTTTTTTGTTATATAGATCAGCTCTTAACCAAAGCTTACTAACTCTACACTGGTGTTGGCATTTCCAGATTGCCACAGCATATTTTTCACTTTGCAGGGGAAGCATGGAATAACATTCATGAACTCGTTCACAGGCGGTTCAGTCGAAAGTTTGTTATTGTAAATGGACGGTTACTTCTGATTTCGTGGTACATATTTTTGTGTATAACGGTGTCAAATGTGAATTAATTCAATGCAATGATAAATATGGTCGGATATTTATGTTGTGTGATTAAACTGTAGTGTGTAAGTAGTGAAATATCCTTTGGATTATTTCTACTTGGAGATGAGTACATTTCAGTAGAGACTATAGACAACAAGATGGACTAGAAATATGAGTGAAATAGAACTTTAATTTCTTCCGATTTTATAAAAGATTCTGATGAGCTTTCTAATAATTTTTCAACAAAAATTCATACATCTGGATGGGAGATCAAGAAGCTCAAAGAATCCATTTATTTTTATATATGTATTCAATTACGAAAAGTCTTTATCTGTAGATGCTTCAGTTGAAATCAATAAGGACCTTATTCATCTTAAATGATTCAATAAGAATGTTCAGATTTCCTGCAGTGATTTGAAATGGATTCTTCCTTTCGATCTAACCCCGAGCAGATAGGCTCAACTTACTAATCTGCTTTCCAGCTATAGAAATATAATTAATAATGGGCATTCAGATTCGGAATTTATCAATTTGTTTTATCAACATTTTTACACAGTTCAGATCAAAAAATAATTTTATGTGAATTTACTCTTTGTAGCATTGAATTGATATTCAGAATTCACTTAGACTTGTATAGATGTAGTTTACATTCGTAAATCATTATAAATTCACTTTGTTCTGTTTTCGAAAAACTTCGTAGAAAATACAAATAACAGTGTTAATATCCACCGAATGGAAAATAAACAGAAACATCTGTAGATAGCAGAAACTCACCATTATAGTAAGAACCAAAACATGACAAACTCTAAGATGATTATCATAATTAACATTAGCCTACCTCATTAGTCTTTTAATAGTTATTTTTGGGAATATATATTTATTTTGAGAATTTCATTCAAGTTTAATTTTTTTGCCAATAGTTAACCCTACAACGTCTCGTGGTTCTTGCTGAACAATGAATTGAATAACAACCACCTAGGTTTCTATTTCAACTTAATCTCAATAATATTGTGCAGAACGAAATGTAGTTATTCAATTTATTGAAAAAGTAGGGTCTCATATTGTTTATTATCGAGGGATTCCAAGCAAGAAAACCTATTCAACGAGTTCACTACAATTTTAAATTGTAAATATACGATATCCAGCAGCGCTACCGCATTGAAGAAGTATGCCTCTAACCCCCGGTTTCTGAAAGGCTGATCAACACAAATGTTAACTAATCAGGGATCAATCGATAAATTCCAGCGTTGTCAGACTGTGTTCCAGGCTATCTCTATAGAGAGCTGTGGTCATTTTCTTACATTGTCATACATTCAGGAAGGAAAGGGTCTTAAAACACTTCTATTTGTGGAACCTTTATTGGATCATCTTGGTAACATGTTTCGGCGATTCCGCCATTATCAAACCAAAGATTGATTATTCGGTTCATACATGTCATACATGTTGTTATTATTTTAAACACATTTTTGGACATTAAAAGACGATTGCTAAAGGTCCAGGTCGAATTCCTCAAGTTGTTGGAAGTGATAGCTGAGTTGAAGACGTTAGATTTGATGGCCTGAATCATTATGTTGCGCTAGTGCCAGAGGGAAAGAGCCGAGGATGTGCATGGTTCAACTATAAAAGCAAAGGCCGTACAATGTGTTTCAAGTGCGAAGTTGGGTTATGTATGAAAATTTTCATGAAATTGCTCAAAAAATTAAAATGTAAAATTTTGTGTTTTATCCTTGTTATACCCTGAACCGCCTACGGGGCCGATATGGTGACAGCATATTTTTTGTATATTCCAAAATAAACATTTATTTTTTCCTGTAGATTGATTAATTCAACAGGTTCTTTTATCGAATTTTAATGAAAATAATAAAAAGTTCATGACATTTTCTTTCGGCGTTAATGGGTAACAAGATTTAAGAAAACCCATAGCAAAAAATCACACCAAAAAAAAACAATGGCATCCTCATCAGGAACGACTGGCAGAAGAACATCACCGAGAATTGAAGTCGTGTTCAGAAAGTTCCTGTTCGAATGTATGTATTCGAATGGGACCTTACGCCACTGGAAACACAGCACAGTTCATTTCCGAACCAACGGTGAATGTATATATTTGAATGGGTCCATACGCAACCACAGACACAGACTGTTGGGTCGAAAATAAACTTTCTACCCAACAGTGAATTTGTGTCGAAACTAATCGTTTGAAACAATTCTCAGCCAAAAAGTGGACCAGTTTTTTTGGACGCTTGTGTTTACAGTAGAATTTATATTCTTGGAAATATTGGGAATATTATTTTTTTTCTGTTGCCAAGCAGCTTTGGGCGAGTTCAGTACCTGGATGGGTGACAGCTCAGGCTATACATTTGAATAGTGCGCCAAATCTTCTGGCTACAGTACATTTGCAACTTGTTTAGTAATGAAATTAAATTTTTTGATATATGGAGAAGTGTGAAATTTATCTGAAAATATGCTTTGGAGCACTTCCAAAGATATTGGTGTACCACAACCTCCTTTGTCTGCTTCCACGAACCGCCACTGGTCCTCACCTACGTATTGCCACAGTATTGCAGCCGAAGAGTTTGATTGGAGGGAAGGGTCGCCCTGCTTCTGGGTCAACAAATACTCAGGAATGTACAACAGCAACTCAATTAAAGAGGTCCGTTCTATACTTTCATATACTTAACACGAACGGCAATTAGTTAAGTACATAGCTCTTTTTGGAAACTCCTAAACCCGATTTACTGCGTCTACTTCAATCGAATTTTAGTCCGTGCACTGTACCTCCCGTAGTTTTATCTTTTGTCTGTGTTAATTGAATAGGGCAGCGTTTACACATACATAAAAAATAATTATATAGCGCCAAGCAAAGGATGATGCATGGAGATTAATTAGGGATTTCGGTAATTGTGTGCGTCCACACTGCGAGCCTAGCGCGGATGCGACGACGGGCGCGAAATATCAAACATATGAAACGCGCCTTTGCGGCCATAGTGCAGTGACTAAGGCGGGTGCCTCGCGCGACTGTAATGAGCGAGTCATCGCTCGTAGTTTTCAATAGTGTCCGACCGAAACTGGTTTTTCAGCCGAAACCGAAACCGAAACCGAACTTTCGGCCAGGGTCTCAGTTTCGGCCGAAACCGAAACCGAAACCGAAACATCATATTTCATACTGAAATCTACTGTATTTTTTACAATTTTATTTGCATATACATAAAAACAGTTAAGCAGTGTTAAATAAAATAAAAAGACAACTTTTTTGATATCCTTATTTATTATTTTGGTATTACCAAGTTATGAAAATAATTAGTCGAAGTATACAGGGTAATTCCAAATCAGACACGTCAACCTTGGAGGAGGTGTGAGTATGGATGATTTGCTGTGGTTTGAGCCATTTTTATTGATGACCAAAAATCAACAGTTTCCGAGATTTTTGAGTTCTGGTTCTGGTGAAAAAGAATTAGTATGATTTGAAAGGGGATGTAAGAAGCAAATAGAGAAAAATAAAGAATTCAATATTTTTTGTTGCAAATGAGCTCGAAATTTCATTAGAAAATGTATTCATAAATTATGTTCCACCATTCCATTTAGGCAAGCACATTATTGAAAGGTTTTTTTCTGGGTTTTCTCTCCTAAATATCTATAAAATAAAAATTAATTATTTTGTGATTTGCTTCTGCGTAAGAAACACAATATATTTGTCAGAAGCAATCAATTGAACAATGTTGCCTAACAAACAACAACGAAACAAATCAACGAAGAAACAACTATATCGTAACGTTTCGGAGTATATATCAGACTCCTTCGTCAGAGGCTTAATGAAAATCTTTAGAATTTTTTTGTTGATAGTTATTGTGAAATTCTTGAATTATTGTGACAATTCGTGAATTTCACAATAACTATCAACAAAATAATTCTAAAGATTTTCATTAAGCGTCTGACGAAGGAGTCTGATAATGACTCCGAAACGTTACGATATAGTTGTTTCTTCGTTGATGTTGTTTCGTTGTTGTTTGTTAGGCAACATTGTTCAATTGATTGCTTCTGACAAATATATTGTGTTTCTTACGCAGAAGCAAATCACAAAATAATTAATTTTTATTTTATAGATATTTTTCAGAGTTTGGGAGAAAAAACCCAGAAAAAAACCTTTCAATAATGAGTATACCTCCCACAGTATCCTTTAATGATAACTTGAGGCAAGCACATGTCGTCTTTCTGATATCTTCAGTTGTTATTTTCCACCTGAAATTTACTCACGCTGTCTTTTGATACACATTAACTATTTTATATGCCGGACATTCAAAAGGTTGCTTATAAAAAATCTGCTGAAACGAAACTAGTTATGCAATCTAACGAAATCTTTTATAGAATGAAGAAGGAATTTGGCAAGTTTTTAAAATAATTGTGGCATACAAAATTGTGAAATTCGAAAGTTGCAGACAATTTGATATTAGAAATTGATTTTTCATTTATTCATATACCACATTTCAAATCATACTAATTCTTTTTCAACCTCTTATACAGCATAGTTTGGTTTTTTTCGTACATATCATATCCTTTTCTGATGAAAATAAACCAAAATTATCATCAAATTTGGTCAACGTAGAAAAAATTGACGAAATATGAACTAAGTTCAGAAATCATTTAAAAATCACCCGAACTCCAAAAACTGTTGATTTTCGGTTATTAATAAATATGGATTAAACAACAGCTAATGAGACATACTCGCTCCTCCTCCAAGTTTCACGTCTTATTTGGAATCACCCTATGTAATCTATATAATAATCATTAAAGTGAATTCTCATGAATTCTCAGTCTTAACAAAGATAGATTATAATAACTTGTACGACAATTATGTATACCTACTTTTAACTCCTGGCCAAAGGACCACGATAATTCACGAACAGTCAAGTTTCGGCCCGGCCGAAAGTTTCGGCCATTTTTGGCCGAAACCGAAACTAAGGCCGAAACTAGATTTCTTGGCCGAAACTGGCCGAAACCGAAACCGAACTTTCGGTCGGTCACTAGTTTTCAAACGTTCCTGTCCGCCCTTTCTGGCCACATTAAGGGCCTAGTTAGCAAGCGACTTAATGCGCGGTTAGCGGAGGTATCAAAACAGTTCGGTCTTAACGCTCGGCGCATTCGAGACTGCATGTTTCTTGATATGAAATGGCGGTAAATACTGAACTGTTTATAAGTGCAATTCAATCAAAACGACCCATATTATGTTGAGACGGTCGTTCGGGTGTACTCGAAAAATTTGTTAGGAGGTAATCTCAATTGTTCATACAAATTAAAAAATTCACTACATTTTTCTGTACTTTTATTTATTGCGTGTACACCATCTCTTATGTTCAACACTTCCCATCTCAGGATTGGACTGTCCAGTAAAAATACCAAATCCTCGTCCATAGTTTCTAACTGCTGAAATACGTCTAATCGCTAGGAGAGCTCGCGGTGCACTGTGGCCACCACAGAATATACCTTAGAAGAAGTGCAAGCTCCAAATAAATTGTATGGCAACAAAAAATAGCGCACCCTGGTGTCCGGGTGCTGTATTATTTGTTTGGCGCGAAATTTGAACACTAAAATAGGCGGGAAATTTGAACCACTCTTCCATGTTTCTAGATTATTCTTTATGAATTTGAATAATTCGTATCATTTTAAATTTTACCATTCAAAGCTCATTATTTTGAATGGTAAAATTCAATTGATAACTTTCATTAAGACCATTGATTGAAAAAAAATAAATACAAACACAAATTCTAATTATGCTTTATTGCAAAATTGAACATAAATAAACAAAATATTTTTACATATTCTTTTACAAATTAATAGTGTATTACTTAAAAATTTAAATAACAATGCTCTAACAAATTATAAATTTAAATAGATTTTCTCTAATGTATAATAGGTACTTTATAAACGAAAACCAGATATCAAGAAATACACAAATTATAAATGTTCATCGCTATCAAGTTTCGAAATGAATAATACATATAACCAATTCAAAAATGATTACAGACACAAACTGTATGTTATATTATGAAATAAAAGATAAATAAGCAACCAAGAATTCATTATGGTTATTGAATAATGTGGTAAGAAATAATTGTATTCTTTAATAATTGAATTTGAATGCGAATTGATTGAGAGTTCTTCAGAAAGTTTTTGAACATTCAAGGAGCTACATCGTGGTTCCGAGAATGATTTATTGCAAACTGAAGTAAAAAATGTATGAGGTGATGCATGCTTAACGAGTTTACTTGTTCTGCTATTAACAAAATCAGTATCATTGAAATGATCCTCACATAAATAATGAAATTTGAGCAAATGATGGAATCTTTAATCTAACAAATGTTCCTCCTTTTAGAAAGCTAAATTTCTTCCTGCAGCAATTTGAAAAACTGTTTTCCTCATCCTACAAAATATCCATTCTAGCAATCTGGATACTTACAAGAATAAACCTGTCTCGGAGTCGACATATTAATTTCAATAATTAAAGATGATTATGAAAAAAGCTTAGCTGTTCAACTAGAATGCTGCTACCCCAACGTCTATGTTATTTGTTGCTTCGATTCCTCTCTTCCCTGGCAACAATTTCTGTAAAGATGTATGATGTTTAAAATGAATGAGCGGACAATTTCAGTGCAAATTTATATTTATACTTACATGAATACTTTTCTTCAAAAATCAGTAAATGCACCGAGCACTTGAAGTGTCGCCTCCATTTCTCGGCTTCCCTGGCCTGGACACGATTTCTAAACAGCTGTGAAGATGCATGATGGTTTGTAGCTTATAATGAATGTATGAATTTTTAGTGCAAATTTATACTTACATCAATAAATAATTCGGAAATCGATAAATATAAATCGATTTTTAGCGACGTTACCGCTTAATACCGGTATCAAACGGTTATCATTTCTACATTTTAGCGAGAGTGGTTACAAGCGGTAACGGAAGTTCCCCTCCAAAGCTGTCATATTGACATTTGATACCGGTATCAAAATTTATAACCGGGTCCATGAGGTGGGTTACTAGCGGTTGACATTTGTTGAAAGTTTGAAATTGTCAAAAGTATTGAAAGTTTGAAACTGTTGAAAGCAATTAAAACGGCTGTGGCAAAGGAAAGCGTGGAATTTTTTTAATATACTCTAAACAACCAAGGAGTGGGGATTACTTCGTCATTACAGACCGCCAAATAGCGAATCTTTTATTAAACGGTAATAGAATGAAGGAAATCTGGCTTGGATATATACCACAAAAAGACTAGAAGACTACGTTCTTGTTGTACTGGTTAGTACCCACCTCTACTTTTTCTTAATTAGGTGGTGAGAATCATTTTCTATAATTTCATCAAACAAATTTAATTATGGAAGGTTTCTTTTTTCATTCGAAACAATTGAAGAAATACAAATTCAGTATATATTTCAAGCCAGATATCTCCTAGGTCTAGCCTGAAGTGCATTATCCATAATTTGAATAGTGCTATCAGTACTGGGAAGTGGGACTATTATTTGGATGTAATACACTGTTGAGAAATTCCAATAAGACACAATAATTCTCGTTAGTGAATAGCATTTCGTCAAATAAATTCAACATTTGCATGTAATTCATGTTAATTGTTTATCAAACGTTAGAATAAGTAAGGTTTGCATAATAAAAAGTAAACAATTACTACTAGGACTACGGTTAACCGTTGACGTTTTAGTGAAAACACATACAAGCTTTCGCGGTCATGTGGTGGGGGAACAAATTTTGACATTGATGACAAACCGTTGTTAATAACCGGGTTATAAGCGGTATCCTCGCTAAAAAATGATTATAGCTAGCGGTCGAATTGACAAATGAAAATTGTCAATTATCCAGTATCTTGTCAAACGAAACCACAAGAGCAAATCTTTCACACTATTTATCACCTTATTGTTCCTCTAATAAGGATTATATTTGCATCTACTTGCTGTCACAGTCGCGCCTCTGGTGTTCGGGTGCAGAACTACTAGATTGCTTCCAGATTTTGGTCATAGTTATCACTTCTTCTAGGGTATATTCTGTGGTGGCCACAGCACGCTCCAGCTGGTCGCGCCCGCCTTAGGCCTCCGCCGCCGCGCATTCAGTATGGACGCACCCATTGGGTGCTCGTACCAGAGCGCTCTAATTTCATCCAAATATCCATCATCTGTATTTCAAGAATTTTTTAGGCGAAAACGATTGAAATAAATTAGAAATGAATATTGTCCTTTGATCAACACTATTCGTTGAGCACTGTGAAATGAACACATCCTTGAATAATAAAGTAAATAACTATATACACTACATTATTATTGGTGCTCTGTGACTATACATTGTTAAATACAAATACGCTCTATTAGTGCTGAATTTATTTCGCCATTTTAGTTATACTAGGTCAGGACCTTTTCATGGCATTTGTATCTAAATAGTTATTTATGTACCAAGGACGAAAAACTGTCTATTATAGTCGAGTCTGCAGATTGATATCAGGCGAGACAATGGACAGTTTTTCGCCGAGGTGCATATCACATTTTTTCGTCGATCTCAACAAATTTTTATGAAATCGGAATAATTTCACAAAAGCAAATGACACATACACTTATGTTTGCATTGAACCGTATTATGACGTAGCCATAGTGACCACAGCACTGACAGTTATTCTTAGACACTTATGTTTGTATTGAACCGTATCATGCCGTATTCATGGTGACCACAGCGGACGAGAATGTAATTTTGCGGACGTAAAATAGTTATGTACCAAAGACGAAAAATTGTCTATTATAGTAGAGTCTGCAAAGCAAGCAGGCGAGACAATAGGCAGTTTTTCGCCGAGGTGCATGTTACATTTTTTCGTCGACCTATATACATACTTTTATAAATTTCGGACCTCTTAAATAATTTCACTATAGCAAAGGACATACACCTATGTTTGTATTGAACCGTATCATGCCGTATTCATAGTGACCACAGCGGACGAGAAAGTAATTTTGCTGACGAAATATACTTTTATGTCCGCAATAAAGTACTTGCCTTCACTAATAGTCGATTTTACGATCGCAGATTAGTACGTAAAATGTCATTTTCCATAGAGGTAGAAGAAAAAATTACATAAACAGCACCGACAAAGAGCTAATAGTCCGGTCAAGCTGAAAATCAGTAAGATTGTTCAAAACTGATTAAAAATAAAATCTGAAGGTTCCCCATCTTTCCTCTGTATGGAAAAAATGGTATTCAAGGTCAAAGGTCAAAATAATGGGTTTTTGCGATTTTCATCGAAACGGTAGGTTTTATCATAAAAATACCTCAGATAAAAATTGTAGATCATCATAAAATTATCCAAGAAAAATGTATCAATACTTTGGTTCCGCCCTTTTGGAGATATAACTATTCAAAAATTTGTAAAAGTTGTAATCGTCATAATATGTACGCGTTTCCACGCCACCTATGGGTTAGTGTAATTAGCGCGTTTTTTTTGGCGTGGTTTCCCCAGTTGGCCTATTCCACATGGGTCAGTTTTGACCCTGTTTAATTTGAAACATTTGCAAAATAATGGATATTAGCAGAAATTGAAAAGATAAAAGCAATTTAAGTTAAAAAAAGTAGTGAAGAAAAGAAGAAGAATTTGACGGTTATGGCTCAGACGATTACATTTCACTACTTTTTTTTTTAACTTAAATTTCTTTTATCTTATTAATCTCTGCTAATATCCATTATTTTGCAATAGTTTCAAATTAAACAGGATCACAACTGACCCGTGGAATAGGCCTACTGTGGAAACCACAACAAAATATTGGTTCAAGCACTGACGTGAAGTCAGACGCTTTTGCGCTTATGTTCTCTAGTCCATTCTCCATTATTGGACACTCTTAATGGAATTTACCATGGTGAATTCTATTGTCTGTTGTCCTATATTGGACACTCCGAATTTACCATGGTAAATTCGGTTAAGAGTGTCCATTACAGGAGAACAGACAATAGAATTCACCATGATAAATTCGATTAAGAGTGTCCAATACAGGAGAATGGACAATAAAACATACGCGCAAAAGCTCCTGACTTCACGTCAGTACTGGAACCAATTTGTTTTTCGTGAAGTCAGGAGCTTTTGCGCGTATGTTCTATTGTCCATTCTCCTGTATTGGACACTCTTAATCGAATTTATGGTAAATTCAGAGGCCCAATACAGGAGAACAGACAATAGAATTCACCATGGTAAATTGGATTAAGAGTGTCCAATAAAGGATAATGGACAAGAGAACACACGCGCATAAGTTTCTGACTTCACGTCAGTGCTTGAACCATTTTTTGCGCGTATGTTCTGGGGAACATCGCGTTATAGTTTTGCCCAAATGTCTGTAACTTTCGAATTTTTTGACAAAAATGGTCTCAAACGATTAAGTTCGACTCCCCAATGAAGAATTCGAGGTCAAATTTGATTCTGTCCGTCCGGCCGTTGCCACGATAACTTGAGAACGAAGAGAGCTAGCGACTTGAAATTTTCAGGGTAGGTGGCGCATCCCAATACGACGGACAAGTTCGTTAATGGGCATAATCGGCCCAGTGGTTTACGAGTAATAATTTTGTTTTCAACCAATATAAATCCGATCGAAATGAAACTTGGTGGGTACTTGTAGAATATGAACCTTAGCACGTTTGTGCAATTTTGTGCGAATCGTATGGCTAGAAAATTTTAAAAAAATTATTAAAAAATATTTTTGTCGTCACGATAACTTGAGAACGGAATGAGATAGCCGATTGAAGTTTTCAGGTTAGGATGTGTACCAGAACGCGACATTTCAGTTTGTTTATGAGCATAATCGGCCAAACGATTTTAGAGTTATAGCCATCTGAAATTTTCTGAAATTTGGTGGTTTTTGTTCCTCATTAACTCGAAAAATACTGAACCGATTGAATTCAAACATGGTTGTTAGTTGTAGAATGCCAACGCGAAGATGTTTGCAAAATTTGGTGAGGATAGCATTTGTAGAAAATTCTTAATAAATCATTGAAAATAAAAAAAAAAATTCTATATATCAGTAACTATCCGTTTGAAATTGCTGAAATTTGGCAAGAGCCTTCATAACCTAACTCTTCTGCCAAGTTTCAAGTTTTAATACGATCGGTTAAATATTGTTGGAGATTCGAGCATTCTTGTGTGAGTTCAGTAAATGGGTGACCGTTACCTCGATAACTTTCGAACGAAAGGAGATAGGGACTTGCAATTTTTAGGGTAGGTTGCGTATCCGAAAGGGAGAGTTTAGTTCGTTTT
Organism: Halyzia sedecimguttata; assembly: GCA_937662695.2. Classification (NCBI taxonomy): domain Eukaryota; kingdom Metazoa; phylum Arthropoda; class Insecta; order Coleoptera; family Coccinellidae; genus Halyzia; species Halyzia sedecimguttata. The sequence continues at coordinate 13,272,556 of OW569413.2, forward strand.
GGGCATAATCGGTCTAACGGTTTCCGAGTTATACCCACCTGGAATATTATTTCCTTAATAACTCAAAAAATAAATATTCGATCAAAATGGTGCTTGGTAACTAGTAGTAGAAAATCAACATAAAGACGTGTTTAGAATTTTGTAAGAACCGTAACCCTAGAAAATTTGAAAAAAATTACGAAAAAAAAAATTTTAAGAACCGTACCCCTAGAAAATTAAAAAAAAATCACGAAAAAAAAAATTGGTTCAAGCACTGACGTGAAGTCAGAAGCTTTTGCGCGTATGTTCTATTGTCCATTCCTCTGTATTGGACACCCTTAATCGAATTTACCATGGTAAATTATGTTGTCCATTCTCCTGTATTGGACACTTAATTCGAATTTACCATAGTAAATTCGAATTAAGAGTGTCCAATACAGGTGAATGGACAACATAATTTACCATGGTAAATTCGATTAAGGGTGTCCAATACAGAGGAATGGACAATAGAACATACGCGCAAAAGCTTCTGACTTCACGTCAGTGCTTGAACCAATTTTTTTTCAATGATTTTTTAAAAATTTTCAAATGCTACGATCCTCACGAAATTTTGCAAGAATTTTCGCAATGGCATTCTACAACTAATAACCATGTTATTTGAATTGTATCGGATTTGTATTTTTTGAGTTATTGAGGAAATAACAACCAAATTTTAGATTGATATAACTCCAAAACCATTTGGCTGATTAGGCTAGTTAACGAACGTAAATGTCGTATTCAGAGCGCAATCTACCCTGAAAACTACATGTCCGTTCTCAAGGAATCATGAGATAAATGATATTTTTTCGTAATTTTTTGAAAATTTTCTAGTGGTACGGTCCTCTCAAAATTAAGCACACGTCTTCATGTCGATATTCTACAACTAGTTACCAAGCTTCAATTCGATCGAGTCCATATTTTTTGAGCTATATCGAGGAAATAATATTCCAGATGGGTATAACTCCGAAACTGTTGGGCCGATCATGGCCATCAGCGAACTTAACTCTCCAATTCAGATGTGCAACCTATCCTGATGAAAATTGCAAGTCCCTATCTCCTTTCGTTCGAGAGTTATCGGGGCAACGATTACCCATCCAGCTACTGAAGTAACACAAGGCTGCTCGGATCTCCAACAATATAGATCCGATCATGTTCAAACTTGGAACGTGGTAGTAGAGTTAGGATCTGAAGGCTCTCGCACAATTTCAGCGATATCGGACGAATAGTTTCTGATATATAGCATTTTTTGATCATTTTCTATGATTTTTTAGAAATTTTCTTGTTATACGATCCTCACAAAATTTTGCAAGAATTTTCGCGTTGTCATTCTACATACTAATAACCATGTTTGAATTGGATCGGTTCTGTATTTTTCGAGTTTTTGAGGAAATAACAACCAAATTTCAGATGGGTATAATTCCAGAACCGTTTTGCCGATTCTACCTATAAACAAACTCAAATGGCGCATTCAGATTCTCAACCTAACCTGAAATTTCTTGTTGCTATCTCTTTCCGTTCTTAGGTTATCGTGACGTAAATAATATTTAAGTGGAAAGGTTTAACGGGTAATTCCGCAAAAGGAGCAGAGAATAATCATTCTGCTGCCCGTTAAACCTTTCCACTTATATATACAGGGTGAGACTTTGACCACTGCATTAATTTTAACCAAAGATTCCTCTCATCAAATAAAACAGTTTTTTCATTCTCCATTTTTTCAGATTCGGCTCAGATAAAAAGTTACAAGCGTTTAAAGATTTCACAATGTGCTAATACACTCCTGCATATAAATTATCTATGACATTGTTGGCGGACGAGAAAAAGGCATGGTAACGTGGTTTACAGCTTGATTCGGGATTCCAACACTCAGGGACGCACCCATAAAAGTAGTGAAATTTCTGGAGTTTTCCATTTTAAAACATTCACGATGGAATATTCCCGAAGTTACCCAAAGAAAACTTTATCTGCTTTCTTTATGCTAATTTCGTTTAGTTTTATGAATCCATGAGTCCAGAATTAGAAAACCAGTAGAAGTAGAAAATAACTAATATTTGGAAACTTTATAGGAAACTTTACACCAATATTCATTTTATTCGAAAAAAGGATGTCAAAGCTACAAAATAAAAACTGATTTTTTTTCGAAATTTCAACAGCCTGTATCTTTTTACCTGAGCTGAATTTGGAAAAATGTTAAATGAAAAAAGTGTTTCTTTTGACGATAAGAATCTACGGTTAAAATGAATGTACCACTTAAAGACTCACCCTGTATATATATATTACTCCGCATGATCCATATATTTCTATGTAAATAATATTTTTTAATTATTTAAAAAAAAATTTCTAGCGATACGATCTTCACAAAATTTCACAAACGTCCTGAGGTTTATGTTCTACAACTACTCACCAAGTTTCAATTCGATCGGATTAGTATTGGTTCTAGACAAAATTATTACTTGGAAACCATTGGGCCGATTATGCCCATTAATGAACTTGTCCGTCCATTGGGATGCGCCATACCTACCCTGAAAATTTCAAGTCGCTATATCTCTTTCCGTGCACAAGTTATCGTGGCAACGGCCAGCTGGACAGAATCAAATTTGACCTCGAATTCTTGTTCAGGGAGTCGAACCCAATCGTTTGAGACCTTGAAAAATTTTTATGATAAAACTTACCGTTTTGCTGAAAATCGCGAAAAACACATTTCTTAGAACTTTGACATTGAATAAAATTTTTCCATATAGGGAAACTTTTAAATTTTATTTTTAATCATATTTTAAACAATCTTGCTGATTTTCAGCTTGGTGGGAATTTAGGTAGCTTTACTCTTATTTTTTGCTGAGTGTCCGTTTGCATATTACCTTGACGAGTAGGTCGTCAAATAAGGGTGCGTATTACAGAGTTTTAATTGGATCGGATTTTTATATTTTGAGGTATAGACGAAATAACAACAAAAATTCATGTGTGTAACTACAAAACCTTTTGGCCGATTATACCTTAATTCGAATTTACCATGGTAAATTCGCCGAATAACGAACTCCGGGATATTTATCTCCCCAAAAACTCTGAAAATTCCAACTGTCTAGCTCATTCTGTTCGAGAGTTATCGAGTCCGACATAATCGATTTTAATCACGCGCGGACTCTTGATCAGTGGGTGGAACCGAACCAAATCGTCTAAGGCCATTTTCATCCAAAAATTTCAGACATTTGGCAAATTGATAAGCACATATACTATGCCGCGAAAATGGTCACATCGTGATTCAAGAAAAAAAAATTGAGTTCGAATACAAGAGCTATCCGGCCCGTATAATGGTTTAACTAAAAAAATGGGTTCAAGCCCTGTGGACAGGAGCTTTCTGGCGCTCTAGTTCAAACAGACAAATTATATCTCCGAAAGTATTGGTTTCTCAGAGTTGGGAATTATATCAAGTATTCTTATGATAGAACTGCATCATAAAGGAAATTCAATTCAAATAATAGATTATTTATCAAGATTAAATGAGCAATCTGAGAATGAGAACTGCACCATGGCAGAAACCAAATTAAAATAGCTGAAATGAATTTGACTCTCTCTTATAGAACAGGATGAAAAGTACGAGTACGAACACAGATCATATAATGAAGCTTAGATAGAATAATTATAGCATTTTGTGAAAACATAGAAGTATGATTCATTATTGAAATTTAGAACTTCATCTTAGCAGAAATTGAATTCAAACATCATAGAAGAATTCAAATTCAACAAGAGTGCCAAAAATTATCAATCCAAAACCAATAGACGAATTCTACCCAACAACTAACTCATCCGAGATATTCATTCCTCAATTCTATGATGAACGATAATCCTCAAATCTACTCCAATACACCAATATTCCAGTTTTGTTTTTAGTGGAGATATTCTGAACTCAATATTATTAACTTACCATTCCCATCATCATATAGATTGACCATCGGCTGAAAATATCAACCAACAAAAAGTATGATATTATATTATAATTCTCATATTTATACGATTGCTGGAATGAATGACAATGTTATTAACTTACCATTACCATTCCCATCATCATATGGATTGACCATCGGCATGAAAATATCAACCAACAAAAAGTATGATATTATATGAGGAGTAACTTTTCAAAACGCATTATGTCCAATTTGGGCGAAATTGAGTTTGAAGCGGATTCAGAAATGTTTTCTGTTGCTCTATAGCCCTATGTAAACAAAATCTTCCAAATGGCATTATGTCCCTCTGTAATTCAAATCCAAAGTATGTAAGCCGCATCGCAATGTATTATGTTTACGTTTGCATTTTTAAAAGAAATAAAATATAACCAAAAACATGTTTTATCGATTTGCCCATGTTAATTAGGTTACAGGCCAACACTTACTGTGCAGACTGTTTTCTCTAAATGTATAAAAAATCGCAACAAACAGCATTATTTTCAATTTCAACCACATCAAAACGCATTATATACAATGAGATGAATCAACACGCATTAAGTCCAAACGTTTTTTAAATTTTCTGTGTACATATCTGATCAATATTGATTTAAATGAGATTAGTTATTACCTTTAGATGTAAATTTCTATCAAACAAACTCGACATACTCAAATTATAAGCCAGGGAGGAAGAAAAAATCGTTTTTCGTTGATTCCCAATAAAATGCTTTTTGGACTTAATGCGTTTTGATAAGTTGCTCCTCATATTATGATTCTCATATTGATACCATTACTGGAATGAATGACAATGAGACAACGTCAAAGTTGACATTATAACAATTCATAGAATAGCCACAGAATAATTCTATCATTGAAATTTTGAAAAATCATATCTCCGAAAGTATTAGCTTGTTAGAGTTTAAAATGATATTAATGGATTCTTATGGTAAAATTGCTTATTGAAAAAAATTTAATTTGGAATTTGTTCTGTAAAAAAAAAAATTTTTTTTTGTTACTCCGAAACCATCTGTCAGATTTTGCCCAATAACGAACTTAGCCGAGATATTTATCCCCCAAACCTACTCTGAAAATTTCAACTGTCTAGCTCATTCCGTTCGAGAGTTATCGTGCCTACGGCCGGACAGAATGAATTTCGACCACGAATTCTTGATCAGTGAGTCGAACCAAATCGTTTAAGACCATTTTCATCGAAAAATTCGAAAATTACAAACATTTGGGCAAATTGATAAGCACTCAGTTCCGAGGAACTAGAGCGCCAAAAATGTTCGTAGTGGACAAAAAATTAAAAAAAAATTGGATCAAGCACTGGAAGTCAGAAGCTTTTGCGCGTATGTTTTATTGTCCATTCTTCTGTATTGGACACCCTTAGTCGAATTTACCACGGTAAATTATGTTGTCCATTCTCCTGTATTGGACACTCTTAATTCGAATTCATACAGGAGAATGGACAACATAATTTACCATGGTAAATTCGACTAAGGGTGTCCAATACAGAAGAATGGACAATAGTACATACGCGCAAAAGCTTCTGACTTCACGTCAGTGCTTGAACCAATTTTTTTTTCGTGATTTTTTTGAAATTTTCTAGGAGTGTGGTGCTTAAAATTTTTTTTTTCGTCATTTTTTTCAAAATTTCTAGGGATACGGTTCTTACAAAATTTCAGACACGTCTTTATGATGATTTTCTACTACTAGTTACCAAGCTTCAATTCGATCGAATATTTATTTTTTGAGTTATCAAGGAAATAATATTCCAGGTGGGTATAACTCGGAAACTTTTTAACCGATTATGCCCAAAAACGAACTCAACTCTCCCTTTCGGATACGCAATTAACCTACCCTGAAAATTGCTAGTCCCTATCTCCTTTCGTTCGAAAGTTATCGAGGCAAACGGTCACCCATCTACTGAACTCACATGCTGCTCGAATCTCCAACAATATTTAACCGATCGTGTTAAAACTTGAAACTTGGCAGTAGAGTTAGGTTATGAAGGCTCTTGCAAAATTTTAGGAATTTCCAACGAATAGTTACTCTGATATAGGTATATAGAATTTTTTTTCAACTTTCAATGATTTTTTTAAAATTTTTCACAAATACTATCCTCACGAAATTTTGCAAGAATTTTCGCGTTGGCATTCTACAACTAATTACCATGTTTGAATTCAATCGGTTAAGTATTTTTCGAGTTAATGAGGAACAAAAAACAACCAAATTTCAGATGGCTATAACTCTAAAACCGTTTGGCCGATTATGCTCATTAATAAACTGAAATGTCGCGTTCTGGTGCACATCATAACCTGAAAACTTCAAGCCGCTATCTCTTTCCGTTCTCAAGTTATCGTGACAACAAAAATATTTTTTAATAATTTTTAAAAAATTTTCTAGCCATACGATTCGCACAAAATTCCACAAACGTGCTTAGGTTCACATTCTACAACTACTCAACAAGTTTCAATTCGATCGGATTCATATTGGTTGAAAACAAAATTATTACTCGGAAACCACTGGTTCGATTATGCCCATTAACGAACTTGTCCGTCGTATTGGGATGCGCCACCCACCCTGAAAATTTCAAGTCGCTAGCCCTTTTCGTTCTCAAGTTATCGTGGCAACGGCCGGACTCCGGACGGACAGAATCAAATTTGACCTCGAATTCTTCATTGGGGAGTCGAACTAAATCGTTTGAGACCATTTTCGTCAAAAAATTCGAAAGTTACAGACAATTGGGCAAAACTATAACGCGATGTTCCCCAGAACATACGCGCAAAAATTGCAAAACTTTTGTTGCGCTCTTCCTCGGATTGCGTGACAATTCCTAAACAGTTTTGGCTGAAAACTCAGAGACACTAGAATCTTGGAGTTTCAAATTCCCTTATTCACTGATAGAGATACATCCTGTCAAATATCAGCCAAAAATTTCGAGAATTTTGTCCACCAATAAAGTTCAAACACATTTCAATTGGTTTAATTTAATTCCTACCATATGTGAAAAGACAATACTAATGAACGAGAAAAATTCCCGTAGATTAAGCATAATACATAAATATTACATAATTTTTAAAGGATATTCTACATATTTGGCCTTATATAACTGTCAGAAAAAACCTTTCTATTTACATTTGTTCTTATGCGGTCCTTGTAATCTCATTCATTCGACCATTTAGGTACTTATGTATAATCATACAGTTTCGTACAAAAATAACGAATCAAATACTTCGTTTAAAAGACTATAGCTACCTAGCTTTTCTTAAAGTAAGAGCAAAAAGATTTCTGTACAAATTGCATATCTCACTGGTGGTATCCAAATAAATGATTCAATCGTTGCTATAATAATTCTATTTATTATTATCTTGTTCCTCTGAAAAGTGTCCGATTATTCGAATGGCATGAAAAATATATATGATTTGCATCAAATTGGGGCGCTTTCTGTAGTGTTTATAGTTTGATGGATTTACATATTTATCCATACAAGAAGTTGCACAGTGGTTCAAATTCGACCATCAAATATCAAATCACAAAAGTCGAATTTAAGCGAGTAACCGGAGCAGAGCGGTTAAGACCAATCTCTTGCTAAACATATCCGATCGGTTATAATAGCAAGGGATTAGTCTTAACCGCTCAGTTCCGGTTACTCACTTAAATTCGACTAAAATATTGTACTCTGAGTAACTATTTGGCCACAGAATAATGTTAAAAAATTGGTTCAAGCCCTGTGGACAGGAGCTATTGGGCGCATGTTCATCTTCCTTCTGGCCCGTACTGACCAGTAAAGAAAACCAGTAAAGAAAAAAAGCAGTATCATGTTGAATACCTTAATATTATTGATTATTATATAATAATCGATGAAAATACTGAGAGAGACCCAGGAAATTTGACACATTTTGTCTTATATCTCCAGAAATTGAAATCGTATAGAGCTAAAATTTTGCACAATGTTGCAAAATACTACAATTGACGTTAGTACAAGTTTTTGTTGCAATCTGATGAATAGTTCACGAAAAAAAAATTTTTTTTTCGAAAAAATATTTTTTTAAAAATTACCAACATTTCGATCATAACAGAATTTTGCCAAAAGTTGCGCGTTTATATCCTCGAACTGACTACCAAGTTTCGATTCAACATCTTCTTTAGTTCCTGAAATATCAGGGAAATAACCTCAAAATTTTAAATGTCTATAACTCCTAAACCGTCCGGCCGATTTTGCCCGTTAACGAACTTAACCGTCGCATTTTGATCAGAAACCTACCCTGAAAGTTTGAAGTAGATAGGACCTTCGGTGCTCCTGTTATCGTGCCTACGGCCGGAAAACCGGCCGGCCTGCCGGACGGCACCCAAGAATCTGACACCGGATTCGTGATCAGGGAGTCCGAATTAGTCTATTAGCCAATTTTCAGCTCGAAATTCGAAAATTACAGACATTTGGACGAAATGATAGCACGATGTTCCCCTAGAACATGCGCCCAAAAAATCGGCAGTATCAACCTAAACAAGCCACAGATTATAACGAGTTTACCTCTGGAAATCAGGAACGTATGCAATGAATGTTTAACTAAATTTATTTGCAACACATATCACTTTAAGCTTTCTGTAATCCTACTTTTTTATGTATAAAAGGAAATTTTCAGGTGTTAAGCGAATAATATCATCTATGTGTCTCTACCAATAGATGAACTGTTTCATAAGAGGATGTATTTGGATTTTATATTCAATGTTGTCAATGTTTCACTCCTTTAGCATTATTAGGAATAAATAGGTGTAAAAAAACTTAATTTTTCCTTTACACAACTCAATCTCGAATATTTTCAGATGACTGATTTGGACATGCCCTATAATATGAGGGGTTCATTGCAAAAATTCGATTCACTCCCCAAAACAAAGAGTTGAGAAGTAGTTTCATATTATACATGGTTTTTTAAAATTAAAATAATTATTATACAATGCATAAATATAGACGTTCTAAAGGATTTATCACATTATTCAAAATATGTATCTGAAGAAGCTACTGTATTGAAACAATTGATATATTCAAAATGAAGATCTGGGAATTAGGATAATTTATTAAAATCTTTCATCATAATAATTTTCAACAATGTCACATGAAGTGCAAGCAAATTTATTGTACTTGTAATATAAATTAACTTTATATTTCAGGTATAATAAAGCATGATTTCATAGCCGCTAAACTGTATAATACGACTTTTATAGAGCAACCAGACATAAATTGATTAATAGGCTAAATATACATATTGCCAAACCCTACATATTCCATTTATTAAACAGTCAAATAGATCAATCAACAACAACTCAGTCAATTAGAGAAAATATCATCCATCTTAAATCTTGCATTCAATGTACCCCTAACATTTTCTTCTTTATGTTTAGTTCTCATATGCTTATGAAGACCAGCTTTCAATGTGAACGAATCACCACAAATTTCGCAAATATATGGCTTTTCTCCACTATGCGTTCTCAAATGAACCTGTAGATGAGTTGATTGGTTGAATTGTTTGTTGCAAATTTGACATTGATGTGTTTTGATGCCAAAGTGAATTCTCATATGTCTCATCGCCCCATTGGAAAATGGAAAGTTCTTACCACAAATTGTACAAAGAAATGGAGTCTTTTTAGATTTTTGTCCAGGGGGTGCATAGTGGGTTTTCATATGCCTTTTTAGAGAAGACATTCTGGCGAAGGCTTTTTCACAATTGGTACAGTTATAACTCTTTTCTCCAGTATGGGACGTTACATGCTCGTTCAGTTTGAAGAAGGTTCTAAATGATTTCCCGCAGAATTCACACGATAGTTTTTGATTGTGAACATTAAACATATGCTCCCTATATAAAGACTTTTTTTTAAAAGTTAAGGAACAATCTTTACAGTCAATTTCTAGATTATTTCTATTAGATTCTTCCTCATCTAGTTTGGCTATTAGCAATACTGCCTGGTTTAATTCATTGCTGTCAAATTCATGATCGTTTGAGAAGGATGTGTGTTCATCCGAGAAATATGATTCTTCCTTTATTTCTATTTCTTTTGGTTCTGAAAAAGTTTAGTTTACTATGAACTTGTCTAACACTTAAAGAAGCAAATTTCAAACCTTCTTCATCATACTCAACAGTCTCGTCCAGTAATTTTAAGGAATGTAATGCTGTTTTTCTAAACCTATAAGACAAATTCAGTGTTGTTATACACGACCGACATATTTTCTGGACGTTCTCATGGGTTACTTCCTAAAAGAGAGTCTTGAGTTTTCTATGTTACATTTCAAAAAACATAGCTACCAAATTCTGCGATACACAAGCTTTCAATTTTTCAAGAAACGTTCTGCCATCATAATCTAAATCTGTTATTTTGATCGTAGCTATATCTTCTTTCAGACATGTGGAGCATATATCCCTGTCGGTTGGGGTTGAAGATTCCTCGCATTTCTCATAAATGTTTTGGAAATCGTTCATTTATAAACAGTGTAATTCAAATTTGAAACTAATTTGTTTACCTCTAATGAAATGAATAAATGAAATCTAACAATAATATGACAGATTGAGGTTGGGAAGGAGTTACGGTATCAAAATAAACTGTATTGATCGCCACTCGCCAGTCAGCGCCACGGTATCTTGGGGACACGCTTTCTCCACCAGAACACTCCGTGGAGTTAATATTCGAACACAACTCTGAAGTCTGTAAAGGCTGGTTTATGCTGGCTGGTAACTTTAACTTAATCATATATATATATATGTATAATATATATAGACATTTATTTTTAGTGTTATGCTTTATAATCAGACTAAATAATCCGTTAACATATTAATTATTATTATTAATAATAAGTAAACGGATTATTCAGTCCCAGTATCAACCATAGCGTTAGAAATCTAGTTTCAAGTTTTAAGTTAGGGAATAAGTTAAAGTTACCAGCCAGCATAAACCAGCCTTAATCTGAAAGCCCGGATGGGAATATATTCCTTGATTTTTGCGTACATGTTCTACGGAACAACGTGCTATATAATTTTGCCCAAACGTCTGTAATTGTCGAATTTTTTGCCGAAAATGGTCTCAAACGATTATATTCGACTCACTGATGAAGAATTCCAGGTCAAAATTGATTATGTCTGGCCTTTGCCGCGATAACTTTTGAACGTAAAGAGATTTAGCGACTTGGGCATCCGAATGCTACAGTTGAGCTCGTTAATGGGCATAATCGGTCAAACGGTTTCGGAGTTGAAATTTTGTTTTCCCAATAGCTCAACAATGCAGATCTGATCGAATTGAAACTTTGTGAGTAGTTATAGAATTTCGTGTGGATCGTATCACTAGAAAATTAAAAAAAAAAATTATTAAAAAACATTCTGCATCTTACAAGCTGTCCTATTCCTCTGAAATTTTGTGAGCGCCTCTAAAACTTATAATTGAGGAGCAACTTTTCAATACGCGTTTAGTCCAAAAACCATTTTATTGGAAATCAACGAAAAACGATTTTTTCATCCACCCTGGCTTATAATTTGAGTATGTCGAGTTTGTTTGAAAGAAATTTACATCTATAGGTAATAACTAATAACATTTAAATCAATATTGATCAGATATACACAGAAAATGTAAAAAACGTTTTTACTTAATGCGTTTTGATAGATAGATAGATAGATAGATAGATACTTTATTCGCAAAGATATATACCCTTACAACTTATCGTTAAGAAAAGATACTTAGGATATAAAATACAAACACGTCATATATACACATACAGAGTGCTCACATCAACAGACGAAAATCAGGAACACTCTATTCCTTACATACAAGAGTTGAGATAATCCACAATATTATAAGGCTCTATGTCTAAGAGGATATCACACACAGCCCTTTTAAATCTTTTCTCCTCAGTGATCAGTTTCACATGGTTGGGCAGGTGATTGAACATTCTTAGGATCATGTACACCGCATTTTTCTGACATAATGTGAGATTGTGCCTTGGATAGATATAGCCGATGCTTCTAGTGATTACAGACGATTTCTCAAACGTCTTAAACAGTTCCTTATGTCTAAAATTGAATATAAGGCACTCTCCTATATATAGACCATAAATTGTTAAAATTTTATACTTTTTAAATAATCCTCTGCAAGATTCGCGATATTGTAGTCCAAATATAGTTCTTACAACAAGTTTTTGAAGAGTAAATACCCTCCTAGCATCAGCTGCATTGCCCCAAAACACAATCCCGATGTTCATAATTGATTGAAAATTGAAGAGGTAAAGGCTGATCATTGAGTTAACATTGATACATTTTTTATAATACGAAAATTGTAGATTATATAAGACAACTTGCTAGAGACCTGATGTATATGTTCGCTCCACGTCAAATGTTTATCCAAAACAATACCAAGGCACTTAACACTATCATCAAATTTGATGCTTTCATTGTTCATAGGAACTGATTCCGGAAAAACACGTCTATATAGAATGGCTAGTAGGTACTGAATACTACAGACTGCGTTTTGGACATATTTGAGAATAATTTATTGGCTCCTAGCCAACTCTCTATCTTTGGTAAATAGGAATTGATGGCTCGTGTTGTGTCGTAGTAATCTCTAACATCAAGAATGATGGAGCTGTCATCGGCATATTGAATGATGTATGTTCTGAAGAATCAAAGATGTTGGCAAAATCATTGAAATACACAACGAAGAGAACCGGGCCCAAAACACTTCCCTGTGTGATTCATCCCATTGTATATAATGCGTTTTGTTGTGGTTGAAATTGAACATTATGCTGTTTGTTGCGATTTATTAAATTGAGAGAAAACAGAGTCTGCACAGTAAGTGTTGGCCTGTATCCTAATTAACATGAGCAAATCGATAACAAAATTTTTTGGTTATATTTTATTTGTTTTGAAAATACAAACGTAAACATAATTTATTCTAAAATATCGAAACATGTTAAAAAAATTAAATTTGTTTCTGATTAGGGTCATCCTCGAGACAGTCGCACACGATATTTTCTTCAACAGTCTACAGCAGGATAGGACTACAAGTCTGGACAAAATGGTTTTCGGTGCGGCTTACATACTTTGTATTTTGTTTGCATAGGGCTATAGAGCAATAGAAATCATTTCTGAATCCGCTTCAAACTCAATTTCGCCCAAATAGGTCATAATGCGTTTTGAAAAGTTACTCCTCAATTATACCATCAAGTTTCAAATTTGAATACGATCGTATCTATATTGTTGGAGATATGGCAATAATATTGGAAACCCAGCAACGTTGGGACAGTTCAGTATTTGGATGGGTGAACGTCACCACGATAACCTTCAAACGGAAAGAGATAGCGACTTGCAATTTTCAGGGTAGGTTGTGCATCCGAATGAGATAGTTCAGTTCGTTAATGGTTTTTGGATTTGTGCCATTCTGAACTTTTTTTGTTATTTCCTCAATAAATGAAAAAATATAAACCGATCCAATTTTAACTTGGTAATTACTTGTAGAATGCAGCAAATTTTTGTGAAATTTCGTTAATATCATCTCACTAGAAAAAAAAAGTTTCATTTACAAAAATTTTGTATTTCAGAAACTATCCGTTAAAATTTTCAAACTATACAAATTTAAAGAGTCAAGTTTTCGCATTGGCTTTAAGCGAGAATCGCATATTTACCCCAAACTACAAATGCGGTCAGATAAAGCCTTACAGAGAGAACTTCAACGTGCTGTATAGCTTAGTGTAGCCCTTATTATATCCATGTACAGTGACTATATATTGTCACTTTAGATCCATGTATTTGCCTGATCCGTTCATAGAATCACAACCATCCTCTTCCTCTTTATCAAAAATCAATTCAAAACTATCACTCATTCATACATTTCAATTAATTCGAAAGTCAGATGGAGTTCTGAGTGTCGAGAATACTTCCTGTTATTACACATATTCCGTACATAGATTCCGTATGCCTGCGCATATAATCGAAACGGCAGCCTAAAGGCTGGTTTATGCTGGCTAGTAACTTTAACTTAATCATATATATATAATATATATAGACATTTATTTTTAGTGTTACGCTTTATAATCAGACTCAATAATCCGTTAACTTATTAATTATTATTATTAATAATAAGAAAACGGATTATCCCGTCTCAGCATCAACCATAGCGTTAGAAATCTATGTTTCAATTTTTAAGTTAGGGAATAAGTTAAAGTTACCAGCCAGCATAAACCAGCCTTAAAGGTTAATTAACTGGAGTGTCTGTCTACTGCATAGACAAGATATATGGTCTACTGAATGCCTACTTTGCCTGAGAGTTCTTATCAGTTAGAATTATTCATTGTGGACCACAATCGCGCACTCTGGAATAAGTAGGAATACTCCGAACACAGATAATATCGAACGAAATGGTACCGTGATCCGTCAGAAATGTTACTCAATATCGAAAATAATGGAGATTTTGGGAGGGATGTAGTAGGAAGAACGGGTTGCTCCAGGAAATTCGACTCTTTCAGGATATCTAACCATTCAATGTATTAATGAATTCTCAGATGATACTTCGAATAACTCGTAACTGTAATAGGAACGAAATACCCAAGGGTTTATTATTAATATTATTATTTTCGTATCAACATTGATCTCCTACGACTGACGTTCATCTACATTATTATTCCCTACAATTTAAGACGTGATAACAACTGTCCGTAGTCATTGAGTCGAAGCGCCTATTGAGTAGGTATAGTAAAAATCTCAGGGTGAGAATTGTTACCTATTTTTTTTCCTTCGCTAAACGATATAAAGGTATCCTCAGATAATATTAAACGTCAGTAACATATAAATAAAATTAGTATTGGGTTTCACGAAGCTTCGATTAGCTTAATCGTGGATTTAATTCGATGGTTGTATGAAAAATGAATGAATACTGAAAATCGACATAGAATCGCACTAATTCGGCAATTAAGAGCTGTCAAAGCTTTATGAAACCCAATGTAAGTGAGCTCGCGGCTATGCTCTAGTGGAGAAGGGGTGGATTCTAAATATGAACAGAACTAATTTATGAAATGAATGGGCGCCAGATAGTTTTAATTATATAATTATTTCAGTGGCACTTTCCTCAGATTTTCACCAAAACTACCAAAATAAAATTAGGAACTGAAAATAGAAAAGTTCTATAAAAGATTTTAAATGATTTAATTAAAATATCAAATCTATATAAATTATTTACACGATGTTGATGGGATGAAATTATGAATCTACAAGTAGTTATGCCGATTATAGTTTCTCAGGGATGAAGGCCGGCTTTCACTTACAACTATACGAAAATAGCCAATATAACAATTCATAAAGGTCTTAAATATAACTGTTACGATATTCAATAAGTTATATATATGGTCCAATTTTCAACAATTTTATGCATTTACTGGGAAAAGTCTTGAATATATAGGTTATGTTGTAAATGCAAAATACAATTGCTAATTTAAAGTTCAAATAAAACAAAAGAGGTTGTACTCATCCGAAAACGATGTCTGGTGGTGTCAACTAGGGTTGGCTTCCAATGGAGAGGCCACAATTCAGCTTTCTTCCTGACCGACAAGGGCGCCAAATATGAGTGATAGGAGGGTTGTTCTATCCTGATGTGAAGGGTGGTTCTATTCCGGTGGAATTCCAGGATATTTGAACAATCAAACCTCAGAAGACAGGTTGAAGAACTGTGTGGCTCAGAAAATGTTGACAATCTCGTATTTATTGATAAAACATAAGCCCAAGATGGTGGTTGGTGTATTCCAGAATATTCTACCAGAGCGCAGAAGTTTATCCCGTACAAGACGGAAATTTCACTGAGTTTTCAATAAACTCCAAATTTTCAGCAAACAATCAGCGAAATTCAACTATTTGAACGTTCTCCAAAATATCTGACACTATGGTCGTTAGAAAAATACTTCAAAAAATAGACGAACGACGTGATGGCTACACTCGAGAATTAATAATTAATTTTCACATCTACTCTTTTCTCCATATGACAAGAAAAAATGGGTTCAAGCCCTGTGGACAGGAGCTTTTGGGCGCATGTTCCTTGTGGCCCGTACTGACCAGTAAAGAAAAAAAGCAGTATCATGTTGAATACCTTAATATTATTCTGGAACACAAATTTTCCATTACAATAATCTTCATCTAGCTTCTATTTAGTATCAATTCCTGTAGAACGTGATCATAATAAGTGTTTTCCATATAATAAAATGTGTTTGAACTTGGTATGTAGGAAATCTGACATCAATTATTGGAATTAATTGATTTGACAAACAGCCGTCAAATGAGGTAAATAGATTTTTGTGACGATTTTCTGTGACCATAAAAAAAAAAAATTAAGCATTTCATTATTGCATTTCTTCTAATAGGTACCTTTTCAAGTCGATCAACATCGTCCTTCTTTCGACGTCTAAACTATGACTTGATTCTTTATGTTTATGTCTTTGAATTTGTTTTCGGTGGAATTCAAAGAGTTCGTAGAATAATCGATGAAAATACTGAGAGAGACCGAGGAAATTTGACACATTTTGTCTTATATCTCCAGAAATTGAAATCGTATAGAGCCAAAATTTTGCACAATGTTGCAAAATACTACAATTGACGTTAGTACAAGTTTTTGTTGCAATCTGATGAATAGTTCACGAAAAAAAAATTTTTTTTTCGAAAAAATTAAAAGAAATATTTTTTTAAAAATTACCAACATTTTGATCATAACAGAATTTTGCCAAAAGTTGCGCGTTTATATCCTCGAACTGACTACCAAGTTTCGATTCAACATCTTCTTTAGTTCCTGAAATATCAGGGAAATAACCTCAAAATTTTAAATGTCTATAACTCCTAAACCGTCCGGCCGATTTTGCCCGTTAACGAACTTAACCGTCGCATTTTGATCAGAAACCTACCCTGAAAGTTTGAAGTCGATAGGACCTTCGGTGCTCCTGTTATCGTGCCTACGGCCGGCCGGCCGGCCGGCCGTACGGCACCCAAAAATCTGACACCGGATTCGTAATCAGGGAGTCCGAATTAGTCTATTAGCCAATTTTCAGATCGAAATTCGAAAATTACAGACATTTGGACGAAATGATAGGACGATGTTCCCCTAGAACATACGCCCAAAAACTCTCTAGGAAGCGTGTATTTCTGGTTGCCTAATGAACAGGAAGACAGAAACAATTCCAAATAAACTACGCGCCAAAATTAAAGGATCGCACAAACTTAGAATTAAATATTAACAAATTTCGTGATATTTTCGATAATCCACAAAATTAAATAATATTACAGAATAAGTACCTATTCGAAAATTCCGGTAGGTTTAAAACTTTTTCCGCGTATGTTCTGGGGAACATCGCGTTATCATTTTGCGCAAATGTCTGTATTTTTCGAATTTTTCGCCGAAAATGGTCTCAACTCAATGGCTCGACTCCTTGATGAATAATTCGAGGTCAAATTTTATTCTGTCCGGCCAGCCGGCCGTTGCCACGATAACTTAAGAACGGGAAGATATAGTGACTTGAAATTTTCAGGGTAAGTGGCGCATCCCAATACGACGGACAAGTTCGTTAATGGGTATAATCAGACAATGTTTTCCGAGTAATAATTTTGTTTTCAACCAATACTAATCCGATCAAATTGAAACATGGTGTGTAGTTGTAGAATACAATCGTTTGTTAAATTTTGTGAGAATCCTATTACTAGAAAATTAAAAAAAATTTATTTATGTACGATAACCTGAGAACGGAAAGTGATAGCGACTCGAAATTCTCAGAGGTTGTGCATCTGAATCCGACATTTGCGTTTGTTCATAGGCATAATTGGCCAAACGGTTTTGGAGTTATACCCATCTGAAATTTGGTTGTTATTTCCTCTATAACTCGGAAAATACAAAACCGATCCAATTCAAACATGGTTATTAGTTGTAGAATGCCAACGAGAAATTAAAAGCAAAATTTCGTGAGGATCGTACTAGAACTAGAAAAATTTTAAAAATCATTGATAATCATAACAAAAAATCTTTATATCAGAAACTATTCGTCTCACATCGCTGAAATTTTTCGAGAGCCTTCGGAACCTAACTCTACCACCAAGTTCCAAGTTTGAACACGATCGGATCTTTATTTTTGGAGATCCGAGAAGCCTTCTGTGAGTTCAGTAGCTGGATGGGTGACCGTTGCCTCGATAACTCTCGAACGAAAGGAGATAGGAACTTGCAGTTTTCAGGGTAGGTTGCGCATCTGAAGGGGAGAGTTAAGTTCGCTGTTGGCCATAATCGGCCCAACGGTTTTGGAGTTATACTCATCTGGAATATTATTTCCTCGATGTCTCAAAAAATATAGACTCGATCGAATTGAAGCTTTATTTTAAGAAAAATAGAAGACATGTGTGTTTCGATGCGTGCTGCGTTATGAGGACCCACAACCTCTTAGCTGTTCACCGTTTCGATCCAGCTCTCACTGATGAACTTGTAATACGGCTGGGTCAGTAAGAGCCTGCCGTAGAAGCTTTGACTTCATCAAGTATGTGCCTAAGTGAAATCTCCAAAATAAAAGACATATTCTTGCTTTTCAGCAATTTTTAATTTGAAATTTCTTAAGCTATACAGGGTCAGTCTTTGACCACTGCATTCATTTTAACCAAAGATTCCTCTCATCAAATGAAACACTTTTTGCGCGCGTGTTCCGCAAGGAACAGCGTGCTATCATTTCGTCACAATGTCTGTATTTTTCATTTAACATTTTTCCAAATTCAGCTCAGGTAAAAAGATACAGGCTGTTGAAATTTTGAAAAAAAATCAGATTTTATTTTGTAGCTTTGATATCCTTTTTTCGAATAAAATGAATGTTGGCGTAAAGTTTCCTATAACTATGATACATATTTTCCAAATATTAGTTATTTTCTACTTCTACTAGTTTTCTAGTTATGGACTCGTGGATTCATAAAACTAAACGAAATTAGCATAAAGAAAGCATATAAAGTTTTTCTTGAGTCCTTTCAAGAATATTCCATCGTTTTAGAACATTATATTATTCTTCATCATTTCTCCTTAAACGCACCGTTTTCGAGATATTCTTCATTGAATGTTTTAAAATGGAAAACTCCAGAAATTTCACTACTTTTATGGATCCGTCCCTGAGCGTTGGAATCCCGAATCAAGCTGTAAACCACGTTACCATGCCTTATTCTCGTCCGCCAACAATGTCATAGATAATTTATATGCGGGAGTGTATTAGCACATTGTGAAATCTTTAAACGCTTGTAACTTTTTACCTGAGCCGAATCTGGAAAAATGGTAAATGAAAAAAGTGTTTCATTTGATGAGAGGAATCTTTGGTTAAAATTAATGCAGTGGTCAAAGACTCACCCTGTATATGCAGGTCTATTTACAAGGGGAAATATACAAGAAATAATTGCTTACATTAAGGATTTACATTCAGTGCCTGATCTCTGGGATCTTATCTAAAAATATAACATTATATACCTGTCATGAGATGTGTGGAAGAATGTGACAATTTTTCTAGAGTTATGTAGAATCAAATAAAAGACATATACTTCTCAGATGGGATGGAGGATTTCAGGAGTTCTTGTTATCGTTTTAACGATAACAATCTTCCTGCAGGATGAGGTGATGGGATAATTTATGTTTGATTTTGATGTTTGTGTTTTCCGCCGTGGTTGTCCCGAGATGTTGTGTTTTTTCCAGTTTCTTCGTCGTGTGTTTGTAAAATTTTATTGTCTGACTTTTAATGTCGCTGTATCGTGTCCGCCTTTCCGGATTTATGTAGATCTTCAATTTTAGTGAATCTTGGTTTATTCAAAATTATTCGGAGGAATTTATTTTGAATAATCTGTAACTTTTTGAAATTTGTGTTCGATGTATTACTCCATATAGGGTTCGCATATAAAAACACTGGTCTGATTCCTTGATTATAAATTCTAAGTTTTGAATTCCGGCTAAGCTTACAATGCTTGTTCACTGTTCAGTAAGGGGAAAATGTTTCGTTGGATTATGTACGCCTTTCGCGATAAGTCGTTAATGTGTGAGTTATAGTTCAGTTTGTCGTATAGGGTTATACCTAGATATTTGACTGTGTTTTGCTGTTTTATGGTCTGGCCGTTGAATGTTACGTTTGGTGTCGATTTTCGTTTTATCTTGTGTGTAAAGTGTACCAGAGTAGTTTTATTAGCGTTAATTTTGATTTTCCATCTATCGTAGTACTTTTCGAGTTTCTGAATGTGCTCTTTTATGTATTTGTCTAGGCAGACAAATACATAAAAGAATCCCTCCATCCAACTCAGGCGAGTTGGAGGGATTCTGCTATTAACGCGGTGTCGTCGGCAAAAATTTTCAGTTTTGTTCTGTCTGTTTTGGGAATGTCGTTTATGTAGTAGTTGAAGAGGGTTGGGGAGAGGATTCCTCCTTGTGGCAACCCAGCCGGGATGGGGGATCTGTTGGAAAGGGATTTTTCAACCCTGGTTTGGAATGTTTGGTCCGAGATGTAGGATTGTATGATTTTGATTATCTGTACTGGGAGTTTGGTTTGGAGGAGTTTGAATATGAGGCCCTCATGCCACACGGTGTCGAAGGCTTTCTCGATATATAAATTGAGCATTGCTGTGACTCTTCGGAAATTGAAATTTTTTGTGATTAGATCGGTGATTGTGGCCAGTTGGAGGGTTATGTTGTGGGACGATCTGAATCCAATTTGTTCATCAATGATTTCATTGTGTTGTTTTCGTGATCTTTAATTCTGTTTGAGACTATCTTTTCGAGTAGCTTTGACATTGTCGGTAAAAGGCTAATGGGGCGGTAATTTGTGGCATATTTATGATCTTTTTGGGCTTTGGAAAGGATAGGACTATAGCGTTTTTCCATGTGGATGGATAGTAGGATAATTTGAGCCAACTGTTGGAGAAGTAAGTGAGTTGGACAATAGCTTTCCGCGGGAGTGATTTTAGGGTGCGGTTTCTGATTTTATCTATCCCTGGGGCTTTCTTGTTTTTGAGAGATTTGATGACTTGTTTTATTTCCCCATGAGTGGTGAGGTACTCGGGAGGTATTTCGTGGATTTGGTTTTTTAGGGTTTGGATAGCTCTTTCAACTAATGTTTTAGTCTCGTTGTCGGACATATAATGGTTTGAGTTGTGTATGTTTGCGTATGTGTCCGCTAGATGTTGGGCCTTGTCTTCGTTTTCAATTTCAATTTTCCCATTTGGCAGATTTAAGAGATTTTATTGCACTTCTGACTAGATGTATCGAGGCTTTGTATTGTTGGTAGAGTCCATTGTAGACGCTTCCGTAGTTTGTTTTTCATTTTTATAAGTTCTAGGATGTTTGGGGGAATTTCTAGTCCGTTGATGGGTTGTGTTGTTTTTGTAGTTGTACTAAAAAGGTTTTGTTTTATTTGTTTTGTAAAGTTGTGTATACATTTGTCAATGCCATCTGTTGTGTTTAAATTTCTGTCTATTTTAATGTTTTGTTCCGTTAGTTTCTCAAATTCCTTCCAATTTGTGTAGTGAGAGTCATTTTGTTTTGGTAGAGGGGATGAATTTATTTTTGATATTTCTGCCAAAACTGGGAAGTGGTCTGAATCTAGCGCTTCAATTGTGAAAGGTTGCGATATGTTGAGTTTTTTTGGATATCATAAGGTCCAGTGTTGAAGGTGTACCTCCATGTGCCGGGTAGTATGTATATAGATTTCTGAGAAAATTTAGAATAAATGTTGTTTTGTCCAAGTATTTTTTGAGTTAGTTACCATTGATGTCTGGGTTAATGCAGTTCCAGGAAGTATGTTTGCAATTAAAATCTCCGGCGATTATGACCTTTTCTCCTAAGCTCTTCAGGTAATTTATTTCATCCGTGTCTATGGGGCTTTTATAACCGTTGTAGAAGTTAATGATTGTAACGTCGTTAAGAATATAATTGCCTGTGACTCTGAGTTTATTGTATGTGTCACTATCTCTATTGGTTTTAAATGTCTCCGATAGTAGATAATGAGCCCACCCTGAGTTGTTTCCGGTTTGTTCATGTCATAAAAGTTTATAATTTTTGAAGGTGTCCGTTTGTTAAGTTTTGATTCTTGTACACAAATTATTTCAATTTTTATTTCGTCCGTAAGTATTTCAAGTTCGTTGATTTTGTCGAAAGCGCCGTTTGCATTCCAGGTAATTACGTTAATGTCTTTTTTATGGGCGTTAAAAACCATTATTTTTCGGCTAAATTTTGAATAATTAAGATCCTGTTCAAGGGAGACGTACAGGTCTTGAATTGATTATTCATTTCTCTAATCAACGCGATGAGTTGCGAAATGTTACAAATGGAATTTAGTTATTGGATTTCTTGTAATAACGTCTGGAAATCGTCTACGTTATTGGATTCGGGGCTTGTGGATGCAGTTGGCGTCTGAACGTTGTGGCGTGGAAGGTTTTTCTGAACCATGTTTACATATGATATTTCGTTGGATACTGGATTTGGAATAAGTCTTGGGAATGATTGTCTTTCAGGAATTTTGGGGATATTTGTATTGGTATGAGAAGTATGACGGTTTTGAAGGGATTCGACATACCTTAACATTTCTGGACACTTTGAGTAATTAGCCGTATGCGGTCCATCACAATTCGTGCACTGTACCGGGGCACTATTTCGCACTTTATTCGCGCACTTTGAAGTTAAATGATTTTTCGCGCACTTCTCGCACTTGGGGGTTTTGTTACAGTTGGACGATCCATGACCGAACTTCTGACATCTGTAGCACTGGGTTACAGATGACTTCCTCGCGTACTATAGCCACTGGTTCCTGACGTGTCCATTTCCTGGATTTTTTTGAGTTCCTGGATCTGGTAGCTCTTCGGGATGTTCACTAGGAAGGAATGAGGGTTGGGGCTTCGTCCTTTCATCTTGGTACACTGAATTTGGTCCACTTTCAGTCTTCCACTTTGAATATTTCGCGGATTATGTCATTTTTTGACATGAAGGGGGCGGCTTTTACGACCATTCATTTGGTCATTTCTTGAAGTCTCCAGTGCAGTGCTCCGGTGTTAAGGCGTCACGCACAATGGTAACAGGTCTTCGTCAAGACGAGGCGACACCTACTGGCGAGAACGGCGAAGTTTCAGAAGGATCGGAGGGAAGGATGAAGTTCTCTAATGAATTATGAAAAAAGGGACTGAGTCCCTGGACATTTCATTTTAGGTTAAAAATTAGGATGTCCCGTCAAAATCGGGACGACTGGCAACGCTGATGTTTATATCAATAACTCTCAGAATTATGTATCTCCCTTCATCACCCACACGTTCTTACCGCGTTTATATTTGCACTCACACCATAAATTGGCTTTCCATCGAGAAACGAACCAATACAATTCTTCAGGATTTGCTCTACAAACAATCGACCTGATTCGTTCATGTCATGTTGAGAGCGAAGGCCCCTGTGGGCTGCAGCGAAAACGAACAATCCGAGAGAATAAGAGGTTCTCGTTTGTTTCCGAAGGGAGTCACACAATTGGTAAAGTCTAATTTTCTTACGAAAATAGGTATTTGTTCATTTCGTTCTCGGTGTTCAGACCGATCGAAACAATCACCTGAAATGTTTGATGTGATTTTGATGTAGCGGGACATGCGACATGAATCTGGCCGGGAGTTAATCTATTCTGGGTGGTGCGAGCGACGAGAAACCAAAATCAACTTGTTGGATACGAGATCGGTTAAAATGCGCGAGTTAATAAATCAACAAGTCCTGAGCCTCAAAATGGGTTGGTATATTATGTAATATAGTTATGCATAGAGTTATGGAATGGTTTCTTCCAGAGCTTTCTCTCCCTAATTCTGAAAAATATCTATTAAATAAAAATGTATTATTTTGTGAATTGCTTCTGCGTAATAAACACAAGATATTGGTCAGAATCAATAAATCGAACAATGTTGCCGAACAAATAATAACGAATCATTAAAGGATACTGTGGGAGGTATACTCATTATTAAAAGGTTTTTTTTCAACTAGGAGTTGTTTTTGCGCGTATGTTCTGGGGAACATCGCGTTATAGTTCTGCCCAAATGTCTGTAACTTTCGAATTTTTTGACGAAAATGGTCTCAAACGATTAAGTTCGACTCCCCAATGAAGAATTCGAGGTCAAATTTGATTCTGTCCGTCCGGCCGTCCGGCCGGCCGTTGCCACGATAACTTAAGAACGAAAAGAGCTAGCGACTTGAAATTTTCAGGGTAGGTGGCGCATCCCAATACGACGGACAAGTTCGTTAATGGGCATAATCGGCTCAGTGGTTTCCGAGTAATAATTTTGTTTTCAACCAATATAACTCCGACCGAATTGAAACTTGGTGCGTAGTTGAAGAATATGAACCTAAGCACGTTTGTGAAATTTTGTGCGAATCGTTTGGCTAGAAAATTTTAAAAAAATTATTAAAAAATATTTTTGTTGTCACGATAACTTGAGAACGGAATGAGATAGCAGCTTGAAGTTTTCAGGTTAGGATGTGCACCAGAACGCGACATTTCAGTTTGTCTATGAGCGTAATCGGCGGGACGGTTTTGGAGTTATAGCCATCTGAAATATTCTGAAATTTGGTGGTTTTTTGTTCCTCATTAACTCGAAAAATACTGAACCGATTGAATTCAAACATGGTTACTAGATGTAGAATGCCAACGCGAAAATGATTGCAAAATTTGGTGAGGATAGCATTTGTAGAAAATTTTTAATAAATCATTGAAAATAAAAAAAAAAATTCTATATATCAGTAACTATTCGTTTGAAATTGCTGAAATTTTGCAAGAGCCTTCATAACCTAACTCTACTGCCAAGTTTCTAGTTTTAATACGATCGGTTAAATATTGTTGGAGATTCGAGCATTCTTGTGTGAGTTCAGTAGATGGGTGACCGTTGCCTCGATAACTTTCGAACGAAAGGAGATAGGGACTTGCAATTTTCAGGGTAGGTTGCGTATCCGAAAGGGAGAGTTGAGTTCGTTTTTGGGCATAATCGGTCTAACGGTTTCCGAGTTATACCCACCTGGAATATTATTTCCTTAATAACTCAAAATATAAATATTCGATCGAATTGGTGCTTGGTAACTAGTAGTAGAAAATCAACATAAAGACGTGTTTAAAATTTTGTAAGAACCGTACCCCTAGAAAATTTGAAAAAATGACGCAAAAAAAAAATTGGTTCAAGCACTGACGTGAAGTCAGAAGCTTTTGCGCGTATGTTCTATTGTACATTCTTCTGTATTGGACACCCTTAATCGAATTTACCATGGTAAATTATGTTGTCCATTCTCCTGTATTGGACACTTAATTCGAATTCACCGTGGTTAATTCGAATTAAGAGTGTCCAATACAGGAGAATGGACAACATAATTTACCATGGTAAATTCGATTAAGGGTGTCCAATACAGAAGAATGTACAATAGAACATACGCGCAAAAGCTCCTGACTTCACGTCAGTGCTTGAACCAATTTTTTATCACAAAATTTTGGAATGGAAATGGGTTCGCCTTTATCACCTGTCATGAGTAATATATTCATGGAAAATTTTGAAGAAAAATTAGTGGATACATATTTGTTGAAACCAAAAGCTTGGTGACGATATATTTGTAATTCGGCAACATGGTAGAGAAGAGTTAGGCAAATTTTTCGATTTCATAAATTCAAAGGAACCTACAATAAAATTCACTTTGGAAATAGAGAAAAATAATTAGCTTTCTTTTCTGGATGTTTCGATAATTAAGTATCCGAACCATTTCGAAACGAGTGTCCTCAGGAAGCAGACACATACAAATAGATATTTAAATTTCTATTCAAACCATCAGCTTAGTATGAAAAGAGGTGTAATTAAAACACTTAATGATAGCGCTAACCTAATTTGTTCTACTCTTGAAATTCAAAATAATGAAATTGATTTCATCAAAAAATTTCTTTAAGAAAATGGATATCCGAGGCAATTCATAAATAGGTACATGTATCATGAATTTAGATAGAAGAGGAAATAATCAAGAACAACAAAATAATCAACAATTGCAGCAACCCAATCTGTTGAATGTGATCCCTTATGTTCGTGGCCTTTCTGCAAAAATAAAAAAACTGTGTATATAATATTCCTTGTATTTGTGGTAAATCATACACAGGAGAAACATCAAGACCACTAGAAGTAAGAAAGTCAGGGCATAAGAATAACTTGAAAAATAGAGACATACAGAAATCAAAAATAGCAGAACATGTATGTACAATCCAAGGTCATCACATGATGGATTGGAGTAATAAAAAGATTCTAACGACAGAACCTGATTATATTAAAAGGAAACAAAAGGAGTCCACTCGTATTTTATTGAACAGAGCTCAATGGTATTGACCATATTTGGCTAAATTTATTGAAAAAGGAGTTGGAACTTGGAAATTTGTATGCAAAGTAAAACTATGTTAGCTATGATTTTCAAGTAGGGTCAATGTGACAATTCTTGTTTTTCACAATAACTATCAACAAAATAATTCTAAAGATTTTCATTAAGCGTCTGACGAAGGAGTCTGATATAGACTCCGAAACGTTACGATATACCTAGTTGTTTCTTCGTTGATGTTGTTTCGTTGTTCTTTGTTAGGCAACATTGTTCAATTGATTGATTCTGACAATTATCTTGTGTTTCTTACGCAGAAGCAAATCACAGAATAATTAATTATTATTTTATAGATATTTTTCAGAGTTTGGGAGAGAAAACCTAGAAAAAAACCTTTTAATAAATAATAACGAAACAACATCAACGATGGAAAAACTATTTCGTAACTTTTTGGAGTCTAAATCAGACTCCTTCGTCAGACACTTGAAAATCTTCAGAATTATTTTTTGTTGATATAGCTATTTTGAAATTCGAGAATTGTCACAGCAGAAACACGTGTCGGTAGGTACCAGCTGCAGAATCATTTTTCTCTGCTCCCTTTGCGGAATTACCCGATAAACCTTCTCGGGTTGAGGTCGCATCGCACAGGTTCCTTTATGCTTCCTCCGTGCCGATGCCATAGTTTACCTACGAATTGTAGCTCCTAGAGCTGAAGGCACAATTGGTTCCTCGCTCCTGTTGTGGTGTCATCTATTTTCAGTTTTATTTCCATCTTTTTCTCGGTTACCCTGTCCTGAAGAAGCCAACTATCAGAAACACGTGTCGGCAGGTACCAGTAGAATGATATTTATCTGTTCCATTTACGGAATTACCCGTCAATCAATTCAGAATAGCTATATCAACAAAAAATAATTCTTAAGATTTTCGTTAAGTATCTGACGAAGGAGACTGATTTAGGCTCTGAAACCCAAAACGTTATGAAATAGTTGTTTCAATAGCTTATGTTGTTTCGTCATTGTTTGTTTGGCAACATTGTTCGATTTATTGCTTCTGACAAATATCTTGTGTTTCTAACGCAGAAGCAATTTACACAATAATACATTTTTATTTAGGTAACTGGTAGATATTTTTCAGAGTTTGGTAGAGAAAACCCAGAAAGAAACCATTTAATAATGAATATACTTCCCAGAGTATCCTTTAATGATTATGTGTACAGTTCACAAATCAAATGAAACCCTTTGGATTTAATTGATTTGTTGAGGAGCAAGAACAGACGCGTTTCTAGTTCTGAGTTTTTGAAGAAATAACAACGAAAATTAAGATGGGTATAGCTCCGAAACCGTTCGGCCGATTATGCTCGTTAACGAACCTAACCATTCGAATGCGCAACCTACCAGGAAAATTGCAAGTCGCTATCTCTTCGCAAGTTCACAAGTTATCGATGTAACGGTGACCCATTCAGATACACGCCCAATGCTGCTTGTTTTCCAGTATTTCTTCAATAACTCCTACTGACTTTAGAATTAGGATTTGAAGGCTCTCGTTTAATTTCAGCGGACAGTTTCTGATATACATAATATTTTGAATTTTTTTTTTTAATTTTCCACCGATACGATCCTCACGAAATTTCACATAGGTCCTTGTGTCGGTATTCCACAACTAACTACCAAGTTTCAATTCGATCAGATCTATACTGTTTGAAAACGAAATTTGTACTCAAAAACCGTTTGTCCGTCTCAGTCGCATTTGGATAAGCAACCTACTCTGGAAATTTCGAGTCGCCATTTCTTTCCGTTCGAAAGTTATCGCTGGCCGGACAGAATGGAATTTGATCTCGAATTCAAACCTAATTATTTGAGTCTTTTCGAAATTTCAGAACGCGAGGCTGCGCTTTGCTTTGCGAGGCAGATCTAGATGAAGGGGTGAGAAGGTCGTTCATTATTGCGGTTTTTTACTTCGCGTAGAATTCGATGACCTATTGACATTGATACGGAGAAGCCCTTATTCACCTGAACAGAGTGCCTATTAATTTGCCCAAACGTTTGTAACTTTCAAATTTTTGGCCGATAATGGTCTCAAAGGAAAAGTTTCGACACACTGATGGAAAATCCGAGTTCAAACTTAATTCTGTGTTTCCGGCCGGCCATCCATCAGCACGATTACTCTCGAACATACCGCCGAGAATTGGTGTATCTTGTCTATGATAGGTAACTTATTTTTACAGCCAAGTTCTCCATTTAAAATCGAACGAACATGAACATGATAATATCTTTTAGAAATTTGTAAACAAGGTATAAAAGCCAAGGTCGGTGCTAATAATATAAGTTCAGAATTCACATAAATTTTGTAGTTCTTCTGTGGCCCAGTGATAAGGATTCGGTTATTAAAAACTAATTAAAAAATTTAAAAAAATACTGCTTTACAGGGCGTTTCTGATAAATGTCAATTTATGGGTCCTCATGGCAAAACCATTCGATTTGTTTCATAGAAATAATTCTAGAAACAAATTATCGAAAACAAAACCACTGGTATACATAAGGAAAGCTGTCACAAACAAAGCACTGTTTATTTTCGACTCAACAGTAGATGTAAAAATTCGAATGAGCCCTTACGCTACCACAAACACGGCACTATTTTTGACCCAACAGTGAATGGTATATATTTGAGTCGAAACTTTAACAATAATATGAAGGCAGAATCAAAACAAGCACTGACGTGAACTCAGAAGCTTTTGCGCGTATGTTCTATTGTCCATTCTTCTGTATTGGACACCCTTAATCGAATTTACCATGGTAAATTATGTTGTCCATTCTCCTGTATTGGACACTCTTAATTCGAATTAACCATGGTAAATTCGAATTAAGTGTCCAATACAGGAGAATGGACAACATAATTTACCATGGTAAATTCGATGGCTATCAAGGAAATAATATTCCAGGTGGGTATAACTCGGAAACCATTGGGCCGATTATGCCCAAAATCGAACTCAACTCTCCCTTTCGGATACGAAACCTACCCTGAAAATTGCAAGTCCCTATCTCCTTTCGTTCGAAAGTTATCGAGGCAACGGTCACCCATCTACTGAACTCACACAAGAATGCTCGAATCTCCAACAATATTTAACCGATCGTATTAAAATTTGAAACTTGGTGGTAAAGTTAGGTTATGAAGACTCTTGCAAAATTTCAGAAATTTCAAACTATTAGTTACTGATATATAGAATTTTTTTTTTATTTTCAATGATTTATTAAAAATTTTCTACAAATGCTATCCCCATCAAATTTTGCAAACATTTCCGCGTTGGCATTCTACAACTAATAACCATGTTTGAATTCAATCGGTTCAGTATTTTTCGAGTGAATGAGGTACTAAAAACCACCAAATTTCAGAAAATTTCAGATGGCTATAACTCTAAAACCGTTTGACCGATTATGCTCATAATCAAACTGCAATGTCGCGCTCTAGTGCACATCCTAACCTGAGAACTTGAAGTCGCTATCTTTTTCCGTTCTCAAGTTATCGTGACAACAAAAATATTATTCAATAATTTTTTAATAATTTTCTATCCATACGATTCGCACAAAATTCCACAAACGCGCTTAGGTTTATATTCTTCAACTACTCACCAAGTTTCAATTCGATCGGATTTATATTGGTTGAAAACAAAATTATTACTCGGAAACCACTAGGCCGATTATGCCCATTAACAAACTCGTCCGTCGTATTGAGATGCGCCACCCACCCTGAAAATTTCAAGTCGCTAGCTCTTTTCGTTTTCAAGTTATCGTGGCAACGGCCGGCCGGACGGCCGTACGGACAGAATCAAATTTGACATCGAATTCTTCATTGGGGAGTCGAACTTAATCGTTTGAGACCATTTTCGTCAAAAAATTCGAAAGTTACAGACATTTGGGCAAAATGATAACGCGATGTTCCCCAGAACATACGCGCAAAAATACTATCCTCTTTTCATAATTTGAAATTTAATAGTTCATACCACTTACACATTGTTTGCTGTATTATGGACCTTAACTCAAGAAAAAATGTTTGATAGCCAAATGTAGATCCATATTTCAGAATTTTTTTGCTGGCAACATTATGAAAATACTGTCCATGTCTCACAACTTAAGGAATTAAAAGGTAATATTAACCTCAGAGGACAACGAACAGTAATTTCTTTTGATGATTCCATTATGTTCTTCTTTCGTATTGCCTTCATAAACTACATCATTAAAATGATCCAATTCTAAAACTTCTAAAACATCATCCCCCAATATTTATACATGAATTATTCAATATGTAATCAGTCAATATTATTTTCGGTTTCAAAACAGTCTTGTATATATTCACAAATTCAAGAATCGGATACTTGTTTTCCAACAGAAAATATTTTCAAGCTACGAATTGACATGTCTCTAATAGCTAGGTAAGATGACATTTATGAACAGTGAACACAGACCGATCCTGTGTTCACATTGTGTGAATACATAGAACTACGATGTTTTAAAGAAATTTTGAAAAATCATATCTCCGAAAGTATTAGCTTGTTGGAGTTGAAAATGATAACAATGGATTCTTATGATAAAAATGCATCTTAAAAAAAATTTCTTAATTTGAAATTTGTGATGTAAATTAAAATTTTCTTTTCGTTACTCCGAAACCATCATGCTTATTTTACCCAATAACAAATTCAACCTAGATATTTATCACCCAAACCTACTCTGAAAATTTCAACTTCCGAGCGTTATGTGTTCGACATTAGAAACAAAAGTTAAAAATTTGAAAAAAATTATTTTTACTCTTTACGCAACCGGCTCAATACAATGACTTCGCATGCATATAAAGGTCATTATTCTACAATTTAACGCTAAATTTCAGACAGATGGAGTTATCGGTTTCGGAAATATTCATAAAAAACCGTTTTTACTAAAAACAGCCATAACTCTGAAACCGCTTGGTGGATTTCGCCCGTTAACGAACAGCCAAAAACTCCAAAATTGCAGATATTTGGGCAAATTGATAAGCACTCTGATCTGAGGAACAGGAGTGCCAAAAAGTGGTGTTTGATACTTGAAAATAAAAAATCATTGAAAATCTTAGAAAACTAGTAGGTACATTTAAAAGACGAAATCGAATTTGGCCATCGAAAAAAACAATCGAGTTTTCCGCTGTTTGAAAAAAAAAAATCCAGAAATTTCTGCCATATAAGCGTTGTGTACCAAAGAATACTAGGATGTAACAAGAACCCGTTTTTAACACGCTTTTTTTAACACGCTTTTATTAGCTTGGGTTGTATCTGACTATTTAAGTAACGGAATCTTTGAACTTAATTTTCACCAGTTTCCAGAAGTCTGATTAATTTGAAACTTTGCATACGTATCAAGAACCGATGACAATGCAATAATTTGATAACAGTTTCCCATTATCCTTATTAATACAATAGGTAGTTAGATAAACCTAACCGAAACTAGCGCCTTCGCCAATTTGCAACGATTTCATTTATGCATTGTACCCAATGGAATAAATGTATCTTGGTCACTGTACATATTTAAGGAAAATCCAGAAACACGACAAATTCAAATTTTAAATTGTCATTCTTCTTCGTAAAAATTCGAAAAAAGAAGCGCGTCTCATCTTGCTTCTTGGAAAATCAATGAAATCCCCTGGGGTTTATTTGATTTGTGAAATATATGTATAAGCATATTAATTACTATGCGAAGCCATTATGTAGACCCTATTGGCAGGAACGCTCTGGACATGTTAATTTATTTTCAACGTTATCGCCATTTTTAACACGCTTTTATTAGCTTGGGTTGTATCTGACTATGTATGTATGTAACGGAATCTTTGAACTTAATTTTCACCAGTTTCCAGAAGTCTGATTAATTTGAAACTTTGCATACGTATCAAGAACCGATGACAATGCAATAATTTGATAACAGTTTCCCATTATCCTTATTGGGACCGCCAGGATTAATAAAATTTTGAATGAAATGATGAGATTGCGAAATAATTTGTGAGACATTTCAATACCACATGTCAACAAATAACTAATTGAAGCGCGTCTCATCTTGCTTCTTGGAAAATCAATGAAGTCCCCTGGGGTTTATTTGATTTGTGAAATATATGTATAAGCATATTAATTACTATGCGAAGCCATTATGTAGACCCTATTGGCAGGAACGCTCTGGACATGTTAATTTATTTTCAACGTTATCGCCATTTTTAACACGCTTTTATTAGCTTGGGTTGTATCTGACTATGTATGTATGTAACGGAATCTTTGAACTTAATTTTCACCAGTTTCCAGAAGTCTGATCAATTTGAAACTTTGCATACGTATCAAGAACCGATGACAATGCAATAATTTGATAACATTTTCCCATTATCCTTATTGGGACCGCCAGGATTAATAAAATTTTGAATGAAATGATGAGATTGCGAAATAATTTGTGAGACATTTCAATACCACATGTCAACAAATAACTAATTGATAAATCGAACTAAAAAATGAAAAATAAATAATAGTTTAAAAAAACTAAAAAAACACGCTTTTATAGCTAACCGAACTAAAAATTAGAAAATAATTTTTAATTTCAGAGAGTTTATAATACAGTAGTAGAAGATCGAACAATCAATCAGAATTTATCACCTCAAAATAAAATTATAATAAAGTTTAAGTTATTAACAAAAGAATTCAATTCAGAGTAAAAAGCGTGGGGTGCATTTTACTACTTTTCATAACTCTCTTCTCATAGATAGTTGCCAATAGAATGGTTGCTACATTTACTTTATCAAGCACCCCACGCTGTTTACTCTGAATTGAATTATTTTGTTAATAACTTAAACTTTATTATAATTTTATTTTGAGGTGATAAATTCTGATTGATTGTTCGATCTTCTACTACTGTATTATAAACTCTCTGAAATTAAAAATTATTTTCTAATTTTTAGTTCGGTTAGCTATAAAAGCGTGTTTTTTTAGTTTTTTTTTTTAACACGCTTTTATTAGCTTGGGTTTTTTTTTTTTAATATTAGCTTGGGTTGTATCTGACTATGTATGTAACGGAATCTTTGAACTTAATTTTCACCAGTTTCCAGAAGTCTGATTAATTTGAAACTTTGCATACGTATCAAGAACCGATGACAATGCAATAATTTGATAACAGTTTCCCATTATCCTTATTATCCACAAAAATTGATTATTATTTATAGCATATTATCTCATACCGGGCACCTCCGCCAATTTGCAACGTGATGTTTCAGGTCCCATACTGATGCGATATCGCATGAGCGACAAGCGCAGACAGATACTCCGCCGTATTCACAAAGCATTCAATCTCCGTTAAGTCCTAACTGAGGTCCTCAGTTAAGAATAGATTTGAATCGCAACCTCAGTTAAAGTATTTAACGGTGGTGAAACTGGCCTGTTTCACGTTGATTTTCACTTTAGGTAACTGAGGTTCCGATTCAAATTTATCCTTAACTGAGTACCTCAGTTGTGACTTAACGGAGATTGAATGATTTGTGAATACGGCGGACTATCTGTATCTCATGTACAAAATCTCACAGAGTGGAGCCTGTCTATCGCAAGGCGATTTGTCGCATGCGATATATCATTTTGGGCTCATATTCTAACAGTTCTAACATGTTCTAACAGTTTCCCATTATCCTTATTGGGACCGCCAGGATTAATAAAATTTTGAATGAAATGATGAGATTGCGAAATAATTTGTGAGACATTTCAATACCACATGTCAACAAATAACTAATTGATAAATCGAACTAAAAAATGAAAAATAAATAATAGTTTAAAAAAACTAAAAAAACACGCTTTTATAGCTAACCGAACTAAAAATTAGAAAATAATTTTTAATTTCAGAGAGTTTATAATACAGTAGTAGAAGATCGAACAATCAATCAGAATTTATCACCTCAAAATAAAATTATAATAAAGTTTAAGTTATTAACAAAAGAATTCAATTCAGAGTAAAAAAGCGTGGGGTGCATTTTACTACTTTTCATAACTCTCTTCTCATAGATAGTTGCCAATAGAATGGTTGCTACATTTACTATATCAAGCACCCCACGCTGTTTACTCTGAATTGAATTCTTTTGTTAATAACTTAAACTTTATTATAATTTTATTTTGAGGTGATAAATTCTGATTGATTGTTCGATCTTCTACTACTGTATTATAAACTCTCTGAAATTAAAAATTATTTTCTAATTTTTAGTTCGGTTAGCTATAAAAGCGTGTTTTTTTAGTTTTTTTAAATTCGAAAAGTCACCCAGAACCGACTACACTCCACCGAATATTGCTCAAAATTGTCATGAAACACCATATATCTCGCTTATGCTTCGAAAACGGGGTATATGTCATGAGGCAAAAATGATCCCCCCGGTGTCGTCTACATGATCATACAGGGTGTCCCAAGTTCGAGTGCCTATTAGACGTTTCTGGAGAACTGGACATATTCGAAAATCTGAAAATTGGGATTATGATATTGCTTGAAATTCTCTACAAAGCTAAAATATTTTCGAAGCCCAAGCACTTCCGGTTATACAGGGAGTGAAAATAAATTTGATGAAAATTTTTTTTTCAAGTTTTGCATTCCTGGTATGATCAAGTATTCAATGTTGAATACAGTTCTGTTAAAACCATTGTATTCGTTAGAATAGTTTTCAAAATATCGAAAAAAAAGTCAAATATTTTCAGTCACTATTATGTTCATTATCCTTATTTCAAACATCCTGAACGTAAACCGTTTTTACAACATCGAAGAAGACGAATGTGGAAAGGTCATGCATCTTTTGAATTTCAGAAATATCATCACAGGGTGTTTCAAATTTTGTGTCGAAAATTGTGATCAAAAATTGGCCATAACTTCTGTTTTTCAAATTACAACCCTA
This sequence comes from Halyzia sedecimguttata, assembly GCA_937662695.2. Taxonomy (NCBI): domain Eukaryota; kingdom Metazoa; phylum Arthropoda; class Insecta; order Coleoptera; family Coccinellidae; genus Halyzia; species Halyzia sedecimguttata. The sequence continues at coordinate 13,307,775 of OW569413.2, forward strand.
TTTTTGGCGCTCTAGTTCCTCGGAACTGAGTGCTTATCAATTTGCCCAAATGTCTTTAATTTCCTATTTTTCGATGAAAATGGTCTTAAACGATTTGGTTCGACTCACTGATCAAGAATCCGAGGTCGAAATTCATTCCGTCCGGCCGGCCGGCCGTAGGCACGATTACTCTCGAACGGAATGAGCTAGACAGTTGAAATTTTCAGAGTAGGTTTGGGAGATATATATCTCGGTTAAGTTCGTTATTGAGCGAAATCGGACAGATGGTTTCGGAGTAATCCATTGATATCATTTTTAACTCTAACAAGCTAATACTTTCAGAGATATGATTTGTCAAAATTTCAATATAAATCGTATTTCTATGTTTTTCACAGAATGATATGATTATTCTGTGGGTATTCTATGAATTGTTATCATAGATGAGGTATATATATTATTATAATGTCAACTTATTTTTCTGAGACATGACGTTGTCTAATTCATTCATTCCAGCAATCGTAGAAATATGTTATTGATGTTTGAATTCAATTTCTGCTAAGATGAAGTTTTTTCATAAGAATCCATTGATATAATTCCCAACTCTGAGAAACCAATACTGTCGGAGATATGATTTGTCTGTTTTTAACTCCAACAAGCTTATACTTTCGGAGATATGATTTTTCGAAATTTCAATAATGAATCGTACTTCTATGTTTTCACAGAAAGTTATAATTATTCTATCTAAGCTTTATTATATGATTGGGACACCCTGTACATATTTGTCAAGTTTATGATGAAACAAACTGTATATTGAGATAAATACACCGTTAAATACGTTAACTAAGGTTCCGACTCATATTTCTCCTTAACTGAGGACCTAAAGTTAGGACTTAACGGAGATTGAATGCTTTGTGAATACGGCGGAATTAATTAGAGAGTTGACATTTTAAGGTTAGGTTTGGAGTCTAAATGCGCCGGTTAGGTTCGGTAATGGGCAAAATCCATTTAGTGGTTTCGAGGGTATAGCCAACTGAAATTTTGTTTTCCCAATGACTCGAAAAATACTGATATGGTGGAATTAAAGCTCGGTAGGTAGTTGATAGATAGGGAGAGTTTTGCTATGTTAATCGCCAACGTCAAGAGGACTTGATACGGCACATTAAGAAGAAGGTAGTTGAAAAATACCGACACGAGACTTACATAAAATTTCGTTAGGATCACATGACTAAAAAAAAATATACTAAAAAATACTATCGATATATCGCTATATCTATATCGTTAGTTATATTGGCAAAATATCAAAATCAAGGATTACATTGAACTGGTCCACAGTATTACACTTGAATAACTTGTCCATGGTTTATGATTTTTGACGCGTAGAACGGATTTCATGATGATAAAATCAGAAATGTCATATCATTTTCGTAAGGCAAGAGCAATTTGTTTAAATGATTATCTTAAATGGATATTTAATACCTATCGTGGGTCAAGTCGAGTTAAATATGGTACTTACGGACTTAATTTAAATAATTGGGGCCCATATATTCAGGTTTGATTGGAAGATAAACGTCATTTTTATCCAGATATAATAAAGGGTACCCCACGGACTCACGGAGTACCCAAGATTCGAGGATTTGCCGGAATCGGCAATATTCTATCTTAATAAAGAAATCAGGATAATGCGGATATGTAAATTCAAATGAAAAAGTTCAAATTATAATTTTTCTATGCTCTTCTTGCGGAATTACCCGTTAATCTTTTTCATTTAAATTCTATCCTCAATATACAGGGTGTTTCATCATAAACTGGAAAAATATAAATGGTCATGTAGACGACACCGGGAGGTGTCGGCTGAAAATGGTCTTAAACGATTTGGTTCGACTCACTGATCAAGAATCCGTGGTCGAAATCGATTCTGTCCAGCCGGTCCGGCCTGCCCTCCGTTAACACGATAACTCTCGAATGAAAGGAGTCAGAGGATTGAAATTTGCAGGGTAGGTTTGGAGCGTAAATATCTCGGACAAGTTCGTTAACCGGCGAAATCCACCAAGTGGTTTCAGAATTATGGGCGTTTTTAGTAAGAACGGTTTTTTATGAATATTTCCGAAATCGAAATTCGAAAGTTACAGACATTTGGGTAAAATGATAACGCGATGTTCCCCAGAACATACGCGCAAAAATACTATCCTCTTTTCATAATTTGAAATTTAATAGTTCATACCACTTACACATTGTTTGCTGTATTATGGACCTTAACTCAAGAAAAAATGTTTGATAGCCAAATGTAGATCCATATTTCAGAATTTTTTTGCTGGCAACATTATGAAAATACTGTCCATGTCTCACAACTTAAGGAATTAAAAGGTAATATTAACCTCAGAGGACAACGAACAGTAATTTCTTTTGATGATTCCATTATGTTCTTCTTTCGTATTGCCTTCATAAACTACATCATTAAAATGATCCAATTCTAAAACTTCTAAAACATCATCCCCCAATATTTATACATGAATTATTCAATATGTAATCAGTCAATATTATTTTCGGTTTCAAAACAGTCTTGTATATATTCACAAATTCAAGAATCGGATACTTGTTTTCCAACAGAAAATATTTTCAAGCTACGAATTGACATGTCTCTAATAGCTAGGTAAGATGACATTTATGAACAGTGAACACAGACCGATCCTGTGTTCACATTGTGTGAATACATAGAACTACGATGTTTTAAAGAAATTTTGAAAAATCATATCTCCGAAAGTATTAGCTTGTTGGAGTTGAAAATGATAACAATGGATTCTTATGATAAAAATGCATCTTAAAAAAAATTTCTTAATTTGAAATTTGTGATGTAAATTAAAATTTTCTTTTCGTTACTCCGAAACCATCATGCTTATTTTACCCAATAACAAATTCAACCTAGATATTTATCACCCAAACCTACTCTGAAAATTTCAACTTCCGAGCGTTATGTGTTCGACATTAGAAACAAAAGTTAAAAATTTGAAAAAAATTATTTTTACTCTTTACGCAACCGGCTCAATACAATGACTTCGCATGCATATAAAGGTCATTATTCTACAATTTAACGCTAAATTTCAGATAAACGTCATTTTTATCCAGATATAATAAAGGGTACCCCACGGACTCACGGAGTACCCAAGATTCGAGGATTTGCCGGAATCGGCAATATTCTATCTTAATAAAGAAATCAGGATAATGCGGATATGTAAATTCAAATGAAAAAGTTCAAATTATAATTTTTCTATGCTCTTCTTGCGGAATTACCCGTTAATCTTTTTCATTTAAATTCTATCCTCAATATACAGGGTGTTTCATCATAAACTGGAAAAATATAAATGGTCATGTAGACGACACCGGGAGGTGTCGGCTGAAAATGGTCTTAAACGATTTGGTTCGACTCACTGATCAAGAATCCGTGGTCGAAATCGATTCTGTCCAGCCGGTCCGGCCTGCCCTCCGTTAACACGATAACTCTCGAATGAAAGGAGTCAGAGGATTGAAATTTGCAGGGTAGGTTTGGAGCGTAAATATCTCGGACAAGTTCGTTAACCGGCGAAATCCACCAAGTGGTTTCAGAATTATGGGCGTTTTTAGTAAGAACGGTTTTTTATGAATATTTCCGAAATCGATGAATCGATCTATCTGAAATTTAGCATTAAATTGTAGATTGATAACTCTTATATGCATGCGAAGTCTTGTATTGATCGGGTTGAAGAAAAAATTTTAAAAATTTTTAAATTTTGTTTCTTCGATAACTCTCGAACAGATAATGCTAGGCAGTTGAAATTTTCAGAGTAGGTTTGGGTGATAAATATCTAATTCAATTTCGTTATTGGGTATAATCGGCATGATGGTTTCGGAGTAACGAAAATAATTTTTTTTTACATTACAAATTTCAAATTAAAATTTTCTAAGATGCAGTTTCATCATAAGAATCATTGTTATCATTTTTAACTCTAAGAAGCAAATACTTTCGGAGATATGATTTTTTAAAATTTCAATAATACACTGTAGTTCTATGTATTCACCGAATGTGAACACAGAATTTATCTGTGTTCATTGTTCATAAATGTCATCTTATCTAGCTATTAGAGACATGTCAATTCCTAGTTTGAAAATATTTTCTGTTGGAAAACAAGTATCCGATTCTTGAATTTGTGAATATATACAAGACTTTTTTGAAACCGAAAATAATATTGACTGATTACATATTGAATAATTTATGTATAAATAGTGGGGATGATTTTTTAGATTTAGATTTGGATCATTTTAATGATGTAATTCATGAAGTCAATAAGAAAGATGAACATAATGGAATCATCAAAAGAAATTACTGTTCGTTGACCAGTGAGGGTAATATTACATTTTTACTTCCTTAAGTTGTGAGCGAGGGGTTAATTTCAAGGAAAAAAAGTGTACACATGACTTCCCACTCCGAAATTTCCTATGAATTCCCATGAATTCCCAGGAATTCCCGGGAATTCCCATGCAATCCCAATGACTTCCCATGAATTCCCATGACCCGCGATTTTCCATGACTTCCCCCACAAACAGTGTACACAATACACATATTTCCCAGGAAATTAATCCCTCGCTCTCAGGATGGTTCAGATTCACAATTCGGCCAGGTAGATGGCGCTGCAATTGGTTTATAGGAACTCGGAAACGGATTGATCCATTTTGATGAAATTTTGTGTATGTGAGTCTCAGAATGGTTCCAATTCATAATTGGACCAGATAGGTGGCGCTGCAATCGGATTAGAGGAACTCGGCTCAACAGATCTTAATGAAATTTTGTTTGTTGGAGTAGGTCTCAAGGTGGTTTTTATTCACAATTTGACCCGGTAGGTGGTACTCCAATCACTATGTAAAAACTGAAAAACGTCCTGACCAATTTTCATGAAATTTTGTGTGTGCGTTTGTTTTAGTGTTTCCAGGTGGTTAACATTAGGCCTGATAATAATAATAATAATAATAATAATAATAATAATAATAACCTACTCATAGACAAGAGCATTTGTCAAGATGCAAAACACTACAAGCGCGATCTACATACATCCTGGCTGGATTACGCGAAAGCATTTGACACATCGTCGCACAGCTTGATATTACAGCTGCTTGAGATGCTCAAAGTCCACACAAATATCGTCCATGTGATGAAAAAATTCATGGCGCTATGGAAGACTAAGTTCGCCGTTCGATCGGAAGGTCGAACCACGTATACGGGATGGGTGAAATACAGGCGAGGCGTATTTCAAGGAGACTCGCTAAGCCCTTTACTGTTCTGCATAACACTCCTACCATTAACAACGGAGTTGAGGGAAAGCAGAATAGGGTACAAGGCCGGGCCACCAGGCAGAAGGGAACATCTGGTTTCACATCTCCTGTACATGGACGACTTAAAACTGTACGCTCCCTCCAAGGCAGCGCTACAACAACTTCTTAACATCGTTGCGGAATACACCACAGCAATAGGAATGTCATTCGGTTTGGAAAAATGTGCTGTTTTCCATCTGAGCAGAGGAAGAACTGAAGAAGTAGGAGAAGACATCGAACTGGAAGGAGGAATAATCATTCGGCACCTCGATGAAGAGGAAAATTACAAATTCCTTGGAATGCAACAAAGACGCGCACTGGAGACAACTCGAATCAAGGATGCTTTAACAGCCAGCTACAAAAAGAAGATCCGAGATATATGGAAATCACAGCTGTCTGGTAAAAACAAGGTGTCAGCTACGAACATCTTGGCAGTTCCGATAGTCACATACTCTTTCGGAATAATCAACTGGACAGTTAATGAGATTCTCGAACTAGACAGGGCCACACGTAAAGTGATGAACATGAATCGGAGCCTGCATCCCAACTGCTCGGTTCAAAGAATATATCTCCCACGAACGCAGGGTGGCAGAGGTTTGCAGAGTTTGGAATACCAACACCATCAACAAACGTTGGAAATGGCAATAAGGATATTGAGAAGTGAAGACCCGCTCCTCAAAATGGTAGCTCATCATGAAATCAGGAACCAAGGAGCTTTCCTATTTAGAGCTGGACGGAGAGCCTTGGAAAAACTCAGCATAACTGGAGTATCCATCGACTATGAGCTAGTGGGAACACCTATCACGCCAACAGACCAGAGAAGAGTAGGCAGAGAGATCAGACAGGCACAACTGAAGACGTTACTCGAAGACCACATGAGTAAAAGTCTGCACTCTATATATTTCAGGAGTTTGAAAGATCAGGGCCTATCAGAGGAACTATCCTTTGCGTTTTTGAAGTCGGCTGGTCTAAAGTCGGAAACGGAGGGATTCGTTATGGCTTGTCAAGATGGAGTGATAAATACAAGATGGTATAAGAAGAACATCATGAAAGTGGACACCCCAACAACTTGCAGAGCATGCCACAGTCAGCAGGAAACTGTAATGCATATCTTGTCTGCTTGCAGAGTCCACGCTCCATCAGGATACACAGAAAGACACAATGCGGCGCTTCGGATTCTCTACTTCCATCTGAGAGAAGTTTATGATATAGACAAGGAGCCAGTGCTACCATTTGTGCCTCTGGAAATTGAATCAGTCATCGAAAATGATAGAGCTCGAATCTACTGGAACTATGCTTTTCCAACAACTCGGCAGATCCATGCCATAAAGCCAGATATAGTACTGGTGGACAAAGATCTCAGGGAATTATTTGTTGTCGAATTTTCCTCCCCCGCTGAAAATAATGTGGTGATGAAAGAACAACAGAAGAGGGAGAAATACAAGGATTTGCTGTTTGAGCTGGGAACCCTATATCCAGGGTATAAAGTAAAAATGGTCGTTCTGATCATAGGATGCCTTGGCGGAATGAGAGCGAACTATGTGACAGAATTGAAGATTATTCCGGCCTGTACATCCTTGGCCGAGGTTTTGGCGAACAGAATGCAAAAAGCAGTGTTGCTCGGGTCACTACGAGTGATGAGGTCCCATCAACTATGAAGGCCACTTGCAGCTCATCTCTTTTGTTAAGGGACGCTGTAAGGGCAGGACGAAGAACAGTCCAAGAATAGTGAGAGGTTTTTTAGTGAGTAACCAAATAACATCTGGAGTCTCACACTGCCGCTTGCGGCGCCTATAAAAGGTTTTTCCTCTTACGTGACAAAAAAAAAAAAAAAAAAAATAAAATAATATTATTGATTTAAAATAATATTCATACAAAAAGTATTTATAAAATTGAAATAGGTCAGATTCATGTTTGACGTCTCCTCACAAATTCCATATACTCCCTCAGGTTGTATGGTTCGCATTCCAGTAGGAGGCTGAGAATTTCTTTTCGAAATCGTGTGAACTTGTCTATGTTCTGGAGGTGGCGCGGCAGACATCCAAAAACCTTTATGGCCATGAGTTCAGGACCCCTTTCTGGTAGTGCAGTCCTATGCTTGGGCGTGAGATAAGGCAGCACACCTCTCGAGTTGTTCGGATTCTTGAACTTGGAGAACTTGATTTCATGCTTCTTAAAAAACAACATCAGTCTGAAGACGTATAAGCCATACACTGTCAGGATCCCAAGTTGCTTAAATTGATTTCGGCATGATTGTCGGTAGCCCATCTCGAGCAAAGTTCTTAACGCCCATTTCTGTGCCACAAAAATACTGTCAACACAAGGAGAGGCCCCCCAGAAAATAATGCCATATCCCATGATCGATTGAAAGTTGCTGAGGTACAGCGTTCTTAAAGTATTCAGATTAACTTGGTCCTTCATCATACGCAAAGTATATATAACTATATTGAGCTTACTTCTCAGGTTACATATGTGGGGCTCCCATCTCAATGATTCGTCAACAATAACGCCCAAAAACCTCACAGACTCCCTCACTGGCACAGGGTTGTCATCCTCAGAGATTGTAGCAGGGTAGGTATGGCGAGACCAGCTGGTGTGGAAGAACATACCTTCCGTCTTATCCAAGTTCAAGAGTAACCTATTATCAGAACACCATTCTCTCACATCTCTCAAAACTCGAGCCGCTTCCACCCGTGCTGAAGAAATACTATTGGCACACATCAGGATGTTCGTGTCGTCGGCGTAAATGATCTGTTCGCAACGGCCACAGGCACCAGGCAGAGAGTTGATGTATAGCACAAAGAGAAGAGGACCAAGGATGCTCCCCTGTGGCACTCCAGAAACAAGCACCGATGGTTCAGAAAAGAACTCAGTACCCCGATCCTTAATCAAGACGATCTGCTTTCTTCAAGACAGATAACTCTTAAGGAGATTCAATTGTTTGTCTCTAATTCCGTAATATTCAAGCCATCTCAACAGCAATTCATGCTCCACCCGGTCGAATGCCTTCGACAGGTCGAGAAACAAGGCCACAGGAAATTCTCCATTGTCTAAGGCATTGATAATCCCATTCACAAGTTCATATATCGCTGTCTCAGTGCTTTTACCCTTTATAAATCCATGTTGTTGCTCAATAATGATATTGAACTTCCTAAAGAAATGTAACAGTCGACCTGCTAGAACCTTCTCAAAAATATTTGAAAAAGAAGTAAGTGAACTTATCGGCCTGTAATTGGACAAATCCTCGACATTCCCCTTTTTGAAAAACGTTCTTATTATGGTTGTCTTATTAGGGTTGCCTTATAACTTATAGCTCGACTCATTACAAATTATTTCGCATATTAGAGCATATATATGCTAGCTAACTTAAATTAAATGCTATATATGATAAGCACAGAATATCGTTCGGCTATTACACGAGAAATGAACGGCACTAGATAACGAGAAATTTGACTAATTTTTATCAGTATCCTGTGGCTGATGAAGGCCAAGAAGCCAGAAACGTGTCTGCTCTTGCTTTCTCGTCAGATCAATGAACCCCCTGGGGTCTATTTGATTTGTGAAATATATGCATAAGTATATTTATTATACGAAGCCATTTATGAAGGACCCGATTAGCAGGAACGCTCTGGAGTTGTTGATTTTTTAACAACGGTATCGCCATTTTTCATTATTATTTTTTGAAAACGCATAATCAGCGTTCATGGCCATTGAGAAGATACTGCCTGAGCTCTGTGGGACTCGTTCGTCTCGTTCTCGATTAATGTCGAGTGAATGGTGGCATATGATTTCACGCTTCAAATATTCACTGGTGGGGAGAGGCTGATTTCCGTGTTTCGTCTCATAGGTGGCGTGGGCGATTAAATTGATCGACCAAGCTGGCTCTGAGAGGCTTAACCCGGGTCAGTTTAGTTGAATTTGTTGAGGAAGCTACAGGGTACTGATGAAGGCCAAGAAGCCAGAAACGCGTCTGCTCTTGCTTTCTCGGCAGATCAATGAACCCCCTGGGGTCTATTTGATTTGTGAAATATATGCATAAGTATATTTATTATACGAAGCCATTTATGAAGGACCCGATTAGCAGGAACGCTCTGGAGTTGTTGAGTTATTTCTTTTGCCGTAAGAGGGTCAAGGAATGGCGACACCATCTACCTATGAAGCGACCTTTACGGAATGAAAACGTCCGGTTTAGTTTGTATAGATAAACCAAAAACCAGTGAACATGTAATGAGGTGAACTGTGGCTAATTGCCAATAACTAAAACAGGACACACGGTGAAATATTCATTGATTTTAACCATCAAAAAATATTCCGCGTGGCCAGGCTAGATCTCTTCATCGCTCAATGTTCAGGGGCAGACACAAACCCAGGGTTTCATGGTTATTATACCAATCATCAGTGTAACTTAGCCAAACACTGAATGAAAACTGCCGGCGTTCTAGGAAACTTATATCCATCGATCAAGAGCTGGTAGGGAAAGAACCCCACCAGCGCCATCTATAGAGAATCCTTACGAACTCCGACCCTCTGCGATGAAGTTCTCGGCCGATGGATATAAGTTTCCTAAAACGCCGGCAGTTTTCATTCAGTGTTTGGCTAAGTCACACTGATGATTGGTAATAACCATGAAACCCTGGGTTTGTGTCTGCCCCTGAACACTGAGTGATGAGGTGATCTAGACCGGCCACTCGGAATATTTTTTTATAGTGAAAATCAATAAATATTCCACCCTGTGTCCTATTTTAGTTATTGGCAATAAGCCACAGTTCACCTCATTATATGTTCCCTGGTTTTTGGTTTATTCAACCAAACTGAACCAGGTGCCACAGTTCACCTCATTACATGTTGAATAATATACCAATTTACTTAGTAGCAAATCATGATATTTAGATTAGAAACAAATCAGATTTTCTAGGAGTCACTTATCAGATTTTCTGAAAGGCACTACTCAGATTATAGTTAATATTTCAAAAACTTCTAACTTTGTCAAATACTCACCAACTTTAAGGCCGGAGTGCCGGACCCATACTCTGAATTCATATTATTAATTCAGAAAGCACCGAATTGCATACCTATTCACTATTCTCCTCACACATTCTAGTTTTTTCAGAGTATTAATTTCTAGGTTTTGCAAGCTTCCAGAATTCATATAATGAATTTAAGAATATAAATTCAGAGAAGGCCGGCAGACTTAGGCCGGCCTAAGTCGAATCAATTCATTCATTTAGAACTTGTTGGTGTTCATTAATGACTAGTGAACCAGCAATGAAACAACATACAGTCCACTCTATCGTGTGTAAATATATATTGTAAATAGAATACTAACCGAATAGTTTTCAATTCAACCAATCCAAAATCTATTTACACACGACTGAATTTCGAAAATTGTGAACTGCCCATTATGTAGTTCAGTATGAAAATTCGATACGTTACTGCACAACTAAATTCACTTGAATTTGAGCACGAATTTTCTACCAATGAGTTTTCTGTAATCGTATGAGATCATTTTCGGCGCAACATTCGAAAAGTGTCGTCATTTGGACGAAATGCTCAAAAATCCTTATATACCACTTGTCATTTCATAAGATCAGAAACTAATAAATCTTCTGTTCAATGAAGATTGGTCACCAAATACCGGTAATATGTGCTCCTATGGTGGTGCCCAAACGATTGATTATCCTATCCACATGAAAATATACTTCTTGTCAGGTGCAGATACCCATTAATCCCAATTAAGAACGTCATTTCTTCTATGTATTTTCTGAACGAATATGCACCATCTGGAATTTTCTATCACGGTCACGAACATGTCTAGTCGGATTCCCATTATCTAATACGATTCGGCGACCTTTTTTTATTGCCTTGTCCGAAATCGAAAAAACCTACTTGTCCATTACTGAAAATTGCAAATTTGGTATCAGGAAGGATAAAGGAACATTTTGTCCGCGTAGGCGAAAATTCGGGATATTATCTAATTCTCTATCTGCTTTTTGGCGCTCTTGTTCCTCGGAATAGAGTGCTTATCAATTTGCCCAAATGTCTGTAATTTTAGAATTTTTAGCCGAAAATGGTCTTAATCGATTTAGTTCTACTCACTGATCAAGAATCCGTGGTCGAAATCGATTCTGTCCGGCCGTCCTCCCATCCGTCCGGCCGTTAACACGATAACTCTTTAACGAAAGGAGTAAGAGAATTGAAATTTGTAGGGTAGGTTTGGAACGTCAATATCTCGGACGAATTCGTTAACAGGTAAAATCCATCAAACGGTTTAGGAGTTAGGGCAGTTTTTAGTAAAAATATTTTTTATGAATATTTCCGAAACCGATCTCTAGATCTAGCTGAAATTTAGCATCAAATTGTAGAATAATGGCATTTATATGCATGCTAAGTTTTTTATTGATCGGGTAGCCGTAAAGTGTAAAAAAAAACTTAATTGCAATTTTTTTTTCTACAATAACTCTCGAACATAATGAGCTAGGCAGTTGAAATTTTCAGAGTATGTTTGGGGGATAAGTTTCTTGGTTAGGTTCATTATTGGGCAAAATTGGCTTGATGGTTTCAGAATAACAAAAAAACAATTTTTTTTTACATTCAAAATTTCAAATTAAATTTTCAGTTTCATCATAACAATCCATTGATATCATCTTCAACCCTAACGAGCTAATACTTTCGGAGATATGATTTTTCGAAACTAAATAATGGATCGTACTTCTATGTTTTCAAGGAGTGCTGTACTCAATTTTTCTATCTATGAATTATTATATGATCTGTGTTTTTACATATCATTTGATTTTCCTTTGAGAGATAAATGTCAAAATTATTTTTGGTTCCTTATTCTTCATATAAAATAAACCTTCTGTTCTATAAAACAAAGTATGATTGAATGCATAATGACCAATGAAATAACCTCAGCTATCGTAGAATTATGAGGATGATATGATATTATACTTTTAAGGTGATAATATAATGCCCTTGGATAATCCATATGATGATGGAAATATATTCTTTGGTAAGATACAGAATCAAATTGGGTTCAGAATATCTCCAGTAAAAAGAATACTGCAATATTATCTAAGTTTTAATTGATATAATATAATATTCAGAGCAGATTTGAGGAATGAATATCTTGGATAAGTTCGTTATTGGGGAGAATCGGTCTGTTTGAATTTAATTTCTTTCATGATGCAGTTCTATCGTAAGAATCCATTTATATCATTCGGAGATATGATTTGTCAAAGTTTGAACAAGAGCACCAAAGCTCCTGTCCAGAGGGCTTCGACCAATTTTTCATCTTCATCCCGAAGAGAACTTCTTGGCGAGCGGTCGGCGATATTCAGATGAACAGAGGGCCTATCAATTCATCCGAATGTATGTAATTTTCTAATTTTGTTCTCAAACTATTAGTTTAATCTCACTAATGAAGAATCCGAGGTCAAACTTGATTCTGTCCGGCGGGCCGTCAGCACGATTACACTTGAACACAATGAGTTTGAGAGTTGAAATTTTCAGAGAAGGTTTGGAGCCCAAATGCGCCGGCTAAGTTTGTGGGCAAAATCCACCGAGATGTTACAGAGTTATGAGCCACCTGGAATTTGTTGTCCAACTAACTCGAAAAAAACTGATCTTACCGAATATAGCTCAGTAGTTAGTTGAACAAATATGGGAAAGCCCTGTGGACAAGAGCTTTGGCGCTCTTGTTCAAACTTTGACAAATCATTATCGTATAAAAGTAGCCATATGGATAGACATACTTCCGAATTCTCCTGAAGAGTTATTGAATTAAGTGAATTTAAAAAGTTTCAAATCTGATTAAAACTAACTGAAAAGATATACAAGTGAGGAAGTTTGGTATCGTGAATCATATTGACCGGAAATATTTCCTTCTTTTGTTTCCACGATTAATTCAAAGGAATCAAGTGATATATTAATTACTGTGCGTAAAAACATCCTGAGAATCACAACAACATCTGGTCGTTCTACAAGTCCAGGGTGTGAAGCGTAACATACACATCAAGATATCGTCACGGAGAAAGGATGACCGCTAGTGAGGAAATATCGAAGCTTCTAAAGAGTGAATTCGCCAACCAACCGGTTGAACTTAGGAACTTAGGAAAGTGAGAGAAGAAATAAGATTACTGGGAGAGTCTACAAAAATTCGAATAGAAACTTGTGAGGAACGAATTTCCAAAGTCGAGTACGATGTCTTAGAGATAAAATTGGTTTTAACAGACAAATTATATCTCCGAAAGTATTGGTTTCTCAGATTTGAGAATTATATGAATGTGTTCTTATGATAGAACTGCATCATAAAGGAAATTCAATTAAAATTATAGTTTATTTATCAAGATTAAATGAGCAATCTGAGAATGAGAACTGCACCATGGAAGAAATCAAATTAAAATACCTGACTTTCTCTTATAGAACAGGATGACGTATACTAGTATGAACACAGATCATATAATAAATCATAGATAGAATAATTATAGCATTCTGTGAAAACATGTACGGTTCATTATTGAAATTTCGAAAAATCATATCTCCGAAAGTATTAGTTTGTTGGAGTTGAAAATGATATCAATGGATTTTTAGGGTGAAACTGCATCTTAAAAAAAAAATATTTTGAAATTTGTAATTAAAAAAAAAATGATTTTTCATTACTCCGAAACCATCTCGCCTATTTTGACCAATAGCGAACTTAACCGAGATATTTATCTTCCTAACCTACTCTGAAAATTTCAACTGCCAAGCTCATTCCGTTCGAGAGTTATTGAAGAAACAAAATTTAAAAATTTTCAAATTTTTTTTTTACACTTTACGGTACCCCGATCAATACAAAATTTCACATGCGCCTAAAGGTCATGCTTCTACAATTTGAAGCTAAATTTCAGATAGATCGAGTGATCGGTTTCGGAAATATTCATAAAAAACGTTTTTAGTAAAAACGGCACTAACTCCGAAACCACTTGATGGATGTCGCCCATTAACGAACTCGTCTGAGATATTTACGCTCCAAACCTACCCTGCAAAATTCAATTCTCTAACTCCTTTCGTTCTAGAGTTATCGTGTTAACGGACGACCAGCCGGCCGGACAGAATCGATTTCGACCAGATTCTTGATCAGTGAGCCGAACCAAATCGTTTGATACCATTTTCAGCAAAAAAATGGAAAATTACAGACATTTGGGCAAATTGATAAGCACTGTTCCGAGGAGCAAGAGCGCCAAAAAGAAGATCCTTAAAAAATAACGTTGTAATTTTTGGACTCACGCTTGACTCTTCTTATTTATTAGATTACGTAATCACCCAACTAAACACCCTTTTGGGAATCAGCTTGCTAGAATGAGAAATAAACAATATTTATATTGTTGTAAATCAATCATTAAGATAGAATTTTTATCCTCTCTGTCGAAATCTAAAATAACTGGGAATAGCTATAAATTGAAAGGTTCTCGCATTTATATTAACGACGATCTTTGTGAAGAGGATCGTAACGATTCTAAACTCTCGAGACAAAAGCTCAATTCAGAAAGAGCAAGCGGCCAAAAAGCGTAAATCCGAATCTTCTTTTTGTACTTGTAGAATAGTAATTTCAATTGCATTTTTTTCATTATATAAGAGTAAATTTTTCTTTTTTGTATAGATCAATATTCAAGGGATTTTGATGTAGAATTACACATAGCAGAATGCCTAGAACAAGGGAGAGATTTAAATATTTTCAATGTCGAGACAATATTCAAGGTGATACATAATAATATTAGGAGTATTGAGAAGAATTTCGATGAATTCAGGTTATCATTAAGAACATACTCAGAAAAGTTAAATATAATCGTGTTAACGGAAACATTTACGATAGCGGACTTAGACCTATATAAAATTGAGGGATACAATTGTATGTATAATGAAGGTGCATATAATAGAAATTATGGGGTAATAATCAGGCCCGCCGCTAGCTGTTTCATCGCCCGCGTGCAATACCGATTATGCCGCCCTACGACTACTTACTCTGAGTTTCGTCAAAAAAGGATAATTAATGTTTTTTCAGTATGGTGGAAAAAAAGAATAACAACTTAACGAAGATCAAGAATCCGTGGTCAAAATCGATTATGTCATCATATCTACCGATAAGAGACATGTCATATTCATTTCTGGTTCTATTGAAAATTCGTTGCTCATCATGATATAAAATATCTCCTGTTCCAAAAAATTATGTATGATTGAATGCGAAATGACAAATGAAATAACCTCAGCTAGTTTCGGATTAATAATTTTTAGCACCCTTGTTTTTTTTTTAATTACACTTTTTTATGCACATGTTCTGAGGAACATCGCGTTATCATTTTGCCCAAATGTCTGTAATGTTCGAATTTTTTGCCAAAAATGGTCTCAAACGATTAAGTTCGACTCACTGGTGAAGAATTTTGGAAGTCAAATTTGATTCTGTCCGGCCAGCCAGCTGGCCGCCCGGCCTTCTGTTGCCACGATAACTTGAGAACGGAAAAAGAAAGCGACTTGGACATTTTCAGGGTAGGTGGCGCGTCCAGATACGACAGACAAGTTCGTTAATGGGTATAATCAGTCCATCGGTTTCCGAGTGATAATTTTGTTTTTAACCAATACGATTGTGAAAATTTCTGAGAATCGTAACACTATAAATTACAAAAAAAATATTATTTATGTCACGATAACCTGAGAACGGAAAGAGATAGCGACTAATAGCAATTTTAAGGGTAGGTTGAGCATCTGAATGTGACATTTGAGTTTGTCAGGTATGGGCCGAATGTTAAGGCAGATAAGCTGGCGAAGCAGGGGGCTCGGATACCATATATAGGTCCTGAGCCTTCACTTCCAGTATGTCGTACCTATGTTAAAACATTCTTCAAGAATCGTTTGGACAAGAATTTCTCCAGACTATGAAACATGGGAGTAGGACTCAGGCAGTCAAGGCTTCTCATTAAGAAACCATCGTCAAAGTCTGAAGTAAAGAAACTTCTTTCACTCGAAAGAAGAGAACTGAGCCTGGTGACTGGATTACTAACTGGTCACCAGTTCAACAAACATCTGAATAGGATGGGATTGGCCGATAGCGCTCTGTGTCGCTGGTGCAAGAGCATGGAAGAAACAGCTGAACATATTCTGTTCGACTGTAACAACCTTAAAGAATTGAGGGTCATACACCTAGGCAACCCAACACCTACGATTCCTATGGTGAGAGGGACTTCTCCTTTTAAGCTCGCGGCATTCCTGTCAGCGTGTTTTTTGGAATGAGTCTCACGAGTCTGTCAAGCGGAAGAACAATGGGCCAGAAGGCCTCAGTTCAGCCTGAGACGGCACCGCGGAAGAAGATGGGCCGAAGCCAAATTTTTGGGGGGGGAAAAGCATTGAAACTTTTAGAACTGTAGACGAAGGATTCCAAAAAAAATATTCCAATTCTGGAACACAATCATATAATAATTTATTATTGAAATTTTGAAAAATCATATCTCCGAAAGTATTAGCTTGTTAGAGTTGAGAATGATATATTTGGATTCTTATGGCGAAATTGCATTAAAAAAAAATTTAATTTGAAATTTGTAATGTGAAAAAATTTTTTTTTTCGTTACTCCGAAACAATTACGCTGATTTTGTCCAATAACGAACTTAACCGAGATTACTCTGAAAATTTCAACTGTTTAGCTCATTCCGTTCGAGAGTTATCGTCTTAACAGAGGGCCGGCTGGACAGGTAATTCGAAAATTACAGACATTTGGGCAAATTGAAAAGCACTCTGTTCCGAGGAACAAGAGCGCCAAACTCTAACAAAGTAACAAACTCAAACTCAAACTAACAAAGTAGAGTACTCCGTACTCACATATTTACGTTGCTAAATTCAATAGAAATGAAAGCTTTTTAAAATGCCGCCCGACAGTGACAAATAGCTCAAATTGGTACCAGGAAATATTCCAACTCCATTGAAATTTTTCCAACTGCTTCGAAATTTTTTCCAACTCCTTCGAAAATTTTACAACTGTGTTGAAAATTTGCCAACTCCGTTCAACATTGGGGGGGATCATCATCCCCCGTGGGTACCTAACCTACGCCTGCTAACTGCTTTTCATAGAATGACAGACGACTTTTGGATTTGCATCTTAGTTTTAACGGATTCCAATAGATGGCGCTGTTAACGTGATTCGGTCGGTTTTTTCCATGCGATGACATTTCCTATACTTAAGGTGGGGTGGGTATCATGACAATGACTTGAATTACGTGATGAGTCGCTCGATTTGCCGCCCCCCCTGGACGTGCGCCCGTGTGCGGTGCACGCTTTGCACGCCCGCTTACGGCGGTCCTGGTAATAATATATGTTAGAAATGATTTGGAATACAGTAGAAGAATAATTCCCATTGGGGATAATAAAGCTATCGAATTGGATGTGACTGTGGTGAAAATAACAGGGATTTACCGATCGCCACAAGGATGCCCGAAAAAAATTAATAGAAATTTGTGGGACTATATTGAGAAAACGACAATATGGGATTTTTATATTCTTGTAGGGGACATAAACATAGATCTGTCATCAACCAATTAGATTATTGACGAATACAGAAATATTTTCAGCTCTTTCGGCTACGCTTCATATGTAAATGATGTAACGAGACCATTAAGTGCTACTTGCTTGGATGATTTCTTCCTTGGTTGTCGGAATCCGGTGGTGGATCAGATTGGATAATTTATTGTACGTACCAATGTAACTGTTCACTTTACAATAGTATTGTGTCTTGGGAAGCCCTGCCATATAATGTTATTTCAATTCCACAAACCTAAATACGTATTTTTGCGCGCGTGTTCCGCAAGGAACAGCGTGCTATCATTTCGTCACAATGTCTGTATTTTTCGAATTTTTTTTCGAAAATGGTCTCAAACGATTGGGTTCGACTCCTTAATGAAGAATTCGAGGTCAAATTCAATTCTGTCCGTCCGGTCCGGTCCGGCCGTCCGGTCGGTCCGGCCGTTAGCACGATAACTCTCGAACGGAACGACTTAGAGCGTTGAAATTTGCAGGGTAGTTTCGCACCTAAATATCTCGGACAAGTTCGTTAAAGGGCGAAATCGACCGAGCGGTTTCGGAGTTATGGCCGTTTTTAGTAAAAACGTTTTTTTATGAATATTTCCGGAACCGATCGCTCGATCTTTCTGAAATTCGGCATCAAATTGTAGAATAATGAGCTTTATATGCCTGCGAAGTTTTGTGTTGAACGGACGGCTCTAAAAAGGCAAAAAAAAATTTCGAAGATTTTAAAATTTTGTTTTCATGATGACTCGAAAAATACTGATCTGATTAAATTGATTCTCAGTAGTTAGATGCAAAAGACCTAAGCAAACACTTCTGCAAAATTTCGTGAAGATCACGTGACATGAAAAAAATCAAAAAATTACTACTATTTTGCGGAATACTTTGCTTTTAATGCCGAAACCTATGTTTTTGAGGTTCATGCTGTCTTTTCCGGGCATTTTTCGTTATGCGCATGCGCAGATGCGAAGTCATTTAACTGCTTAAAGTTTTCGTCAGAGAGGATTGGGGTTTTGGGGTGTCGGATGCTATTCCTCCATAGAATCCAGATCCTTGATGAGGGTCTGCGCATACGTGGATTAAAGATGCGATATCTCCCGAACCACTTGCGTTGGAGAATCGGCGTGTGATTTTGAGAGGACCTTTAGCCGCAAGTTGATTGCGCATGCGCAGAAGAGAAGTACATGTTTTTGGGTTGGATGGGTTATGTTGGGAATGCTGAGTCGATATTGTGAGGTTTTAAAAGAATATTCATGGCAATTCAGTGCAAGGACAAGTCAGTTTGGCGGATGCAGCTTTGTTTCCGAGTTGAAGTTTCCGTACCGTGCCCCTGGGGCTAATTTTGAAATTGATCTTACCCCTTACAGGCATTTTTCGTTATGCGCATGAGCAGACCATCAGTGATTTAACTGGTGGTGTTTTCGTCAGAGAGGATTGGGGTTTTGAGGTGGCGGCTGCTATTCCTCCATAGAATCCCCTGGTGAGGGTCTGCACATGCGTGGATTAAAGATGCGATATCTCCTGAACCACTAGTGTTGGAGAATCGGAGTTTTTTGTAAGGTGTGTGTTTTTGAGAGGACCTTTAGCCACGAGTAGATTGCGCATGCGCAGAAGAGAAGTGACTGTTTTTGGGATGTATGGGTTATGTTGGGAGTGCTGAGCCGATATTGTGAGGATTTAAAAGAATATTCATGGCAATTCAGTGCAAGGACAAGTCAGTTTGGGGATGTAGCGTTGTTTCCGAGTTGGAGTGTCCATACCGTGGCACTGGGGCAAATTTATAAATTTATGTTACCCCTTACAGGCATTTTTCGTTATGCGCATGAGCAGACCATCAGTGATTTAACTGCTGGTGTTTTCGTCAGAGAGGATTGGGGTTTTGGGGTGGCGGATGATATTCCTCCATAGACTACCCTGGTAAGGGTCTGCGCATGCATGGATTAAAGATGCGATATCTCCTGAACCACTGACGTTGGATAATCGGAGTTTTTTGTAAGGTGTGTGATTTTGAGGAGACTTTCAGACGCGAGTAGATTGCGCATGCGCAGAAAAGAAGTGACTGTTTGTGGGTTATACGGGTTATGTCGGTAGTGCTTGGCCAATATTGTGAGGTTTTAAAAGAATATTCATGTCATTCAGTGCACGGACACAAGTCAGTTTGTGGGAAATAGCAGGGTTTCCGAGTTGAAGTGTGCATTCCGTGGCCCTTGGGCTAATTTTGAAATTGATGTTACCCCTTACGGGCATTTTCGTTATGCGCATGAGCAGACCATCAGTGATGTAACTGCTGGTGTTTTTGTCAGAGAGGATTGGGGTTTTGGGGTGGCGGATGCTATTCCTCTATAGAATCCCCTGGTGAGGGTTTGCGCATGCGTGGATTCAAGATACGATATCTCCTGAACCACTAGTGTTGGAGAATCGTTTTTTGTAAGGTGTGTGATTTTGGGAGGACTTTCAGCCGCAATTAGACTGCACATGCGCAGAAGAGAAGTGACTGTTTTTTGGTTGTACGGGTTATGTCGGGAGTGCTGAGCCAATATTTTGAGGTTTTAAAAGGATATTCATAGCAATTTAGTGTACGGATAAGTCAGTGTGGGAGATGTAGCGTTGTTTCCAAGTGTCCATACCGTGGCCCTGGGACCAATTTTGAAATCGAAGTTAACTCTTACAGGCATTTTTTGTATTGCGCATGAGCAGACCATCATTGATTTAACTGCTGGTGTTTTCGTCAAAGAGGATTGGGGTTTTGGGGAGGCAGATGCTATTCCTCCATAGAATCCCCTGGTGAGGGTCTGCGCATGCGTGGATTCAAGAAGCGATATCTCCTGAACCACTAGTGTTGGAGAATCGGAGTTTTTTGTGAGGTGTGTAATTTTGGGAGGACTGGCAGCTACAAGTATATTGCGCATGCGCAGACGATAAGTGACTGTTGGGTTGTATGGGTTATGTTGGGAGTAATGAGCCGACATTGTGAGGGTTTAAAAGAATATTCATGTCAATTCAGTGCACGGGCACAAGTCAGTTTGGGGGAAATAGCGTTGTTGAAATGTCTGTATGGTGGCCCTGAGGCGAATTTAAAAATAACTATATTCGGTAGATCTGTATTAAAATACGTTCGGATTTGGACAAGAGGCAATTGCGTTCCTTACGGAGGTCCCATAACCGCAATTTTTTTCGATCTACGGTAAAGCTAGCAGCCAAACTGTATCGATAGCTATATTTGTTAAAGGAACTTGAAAAGAAATAAATAATAGTTTAAAAAAACTAAAAAAACACGCTTTTATAGCTAACCGAACTAAAAATTAGAAAATAATTTTTAATTTCAGAGAGTTTATAATACAGTAGTAGAAGATCGAACAATCAATCAGAATTTATCACCTCAAAATAAAATTATAATAAAGTTTAAGTTATTAACAAAAGAATTCAATTCAGAGTAAACAGCGTGGGGTGCTTGATAAAGTAAATGTATCAACCATTCTATTGGCAACTATCTATGAGAAGAGAGTTATGAAAAGTAGTAAAATGCACCCCACGCTTTTTTACTCTGAATTGAATTCTTTTGTTAATAACTTAAACTTTATTATAATTTTATTTTCAGGTGATAAATTCTGATTGATTGTTCGATCTTCTACTACTGTATTATAAACTCTCTGAAATTAAAAATTATTTTCTAATTTTTAGTTCGGTTAGCTATAAAAGCGTGTTTTTTTAGTTTTTTTAAACTATTATTTATTTTTCATTTTTTAGTTCGATTTATCAATTAGTTATTTGTTGACATGTGGTATTGAAATGTCTCACAAATTATTTCGCAATCTCATCATTTCATTCAAAATTTTATTAATCCTGGCGGTCCCAATAAGGATAATGGGAAACTGTTAGAACATGTTAGAACTGTTAGAATATGAGCCCAAAATGATATATCGCATGCGACAAATCGCCTTGCGATAGACAGGCTCCACTCTGTGAGATTTTGTACATGAGATACAGATAGTCCGCCGTATTCACAAATCATTCAATCTCCGTTAAGTCACAACTGAGGTACTCAGTTAAGGATAAATTTGAATCGGAACCTCAGTTACCTAAAGTGAAAATCAACGTGAAACAGGCCAGTTTCACCACCGTTAAATACTTTAACTGAGGTTGCGATTCAAATCTATTCTTAACTGAGGACCTCAGTTAGGACTTAACGGAGATTGAATGCTTTGTGAATACGGCGGAGTATCTGTCTGCGCTTGTCGCTCATGCGATATCGCATCAGTATGGGACCTGAAACATCACGTCATTGGCGGAGGTGCCCGGTATGAGATAATATGCTATAAATAATAATCAATTTTTGTGGATAATAAGGATAATGGGAAACTGTTATCAAATTATTGCATTGTCATCGGTTCTTGATACGTATGCAAAGTTTCAAATTAATCAGACTTCTGGAAACTGGTGAAAATTAAGTTCAAAGATTCCGTTACATACATAGTCAGATACAACCCAAGCTAATAAAAAGCGTGTTAAAAAAAAGAAAAAAAAATAAATAAAAAAAGCACTGACGTGAAGTCAGTACTCTTTGGCGCGCGTGTTCACGGTGGCTTATTCGAATTGAATGAAGAGTACTTCAAGCTCAGTGGATAGAGCGAGCCGAAGATCTACCCAAAAGGTAGTACTCATCTCTCAATTCAAATTAGCCACCGTGAACACGCGCGCCAAAGAGTACTGACTTCACGTCAGTGCTTTTTTTTATAGATTATAATGATTAGGAATATAATCAGAAATAATTTAACAAATTGCAGTAAACAGTGGATATGCTACAGAGTTAATCGGAAAAATGTTGCAGAAAAACAATTAGTTTAGTATTTCCAGAAATTAACGCTTACTGAGTCACCAAAATAAAGGGGTTTCTTCAATACCAACCTCTCATTCCGGATAAACAATAACCTGGCAAAATCCATTCAGATTAATAAATCAAAGAACAATAAAAAAGATGAATGCGGGGTTTATCAGTTAAATTGTGGTAGTTATGATAAATTATATATAGGAAAAACTGGTAGAAATTTTGGCATATGAATTATGGAACATCATCACAGCTACCAAAGCAACTTAAATAATTCTAATTAGTCGAATCATTAATTAGCAGGAGGGCATAAGTTTAAGCCGGATTGCAGAATCCTACACAATTCGAATACAGGTGCGCAATTAAATTATTGGGAAATGGTAGAAAAAAAATTAAGAAAAACATACGGGTAATGAAGTTAATAAATTAGATCTCAATTCTCCTCCATTATTCAACCTATTTAAATAGAGAGTAATTTTATAAAAGCGGTAGGGGTGAATTATTTAAAATTTTTACCAAATACTAGCAGTTTATGATTTTGTAACTAGTTTTAAATAAACCGTAAGAAGAAGAATAGAAAGACTATGTCCTGGTAATCGATTGTGAGGTCCTAGAGAGATCATTAATTGTTAAGAATTTAGTATGATGTAGTCTGAAGAAGTCGTCGTATTGACGAAACGCGTCACAATATTAAATATTTATATCGGTGTAAATCATATATAATTTTTCATCTGAGTTAATATGGATTTGCATCAAGTAAAATCATTCAACTCGAAAAATACTGATCGAACTGAAGCTCGGTAGTAAGTTGTGTAATACCGACATAAAGACTCATGGAAAATTTCATGAGGCTCGTATGAGTAGACAATTCTGAAAAAATCTCAGATACTATCCATCAGATATCATTGAATCTTAGCGAGAATATGATCCAGGTCAACCTGACTCCAATATCCTCATATCAGTTCCGTAGCACAATGAGCAGTCTGAATCCGGCTCAAAAGCATGGGGTTCGATTCCCTCAGCAGAAGTGACCTTTTTTCAATATTCTTTATTTCGTCACTAAATGGTTCATTTCTGGGCTTTCTCTTCCAAGCTATGAGAAATATCTATTAAATAAAAAATTTCATTACTTTGACATTGTTTCTGCCTTAGAAACACAAGATATTTGTTGGAAGCACTGTATAGAACAATGTTGCCTAATAAACATCAATGAAACAACATCAACGATAAAACAACTATATTCTGTAACCTTTCGGAGAGTAAATCAGACTTCAAGCGAAAATCTTCAGAATTATTTTTTGGTAACAGTTGTTCTGAATTTTGTGACAACTCAGAAATCAGCTTTGGTGCAAAAACTCATAATATCTTTCAGCTTCCTCATGACGAAGAATAAGAAAATTTTGATTATGAGAAATAAGAAAAAACGACTCGAAATGAGTATCGGCATCAAACAGTATGTTTGATGCATCAAACAGTATGTGATGCAATTCGATTATATAAATGTGTGGTTCAAGCTGCGCTGAAAGCCTCAAATACAGTTATAATATTTCATTGAAAATATTCAGGAAGATGTTACCCAGTGAAAATAGAATATATTAAATCGAGAGCCTCTGTAAATACACAAGATCTGCCAAAACATGGGCGAAGTGGTAGGCTTGCCTCTTATATTATTATACCACTTTTATTATACATGAATGCCAATGCTTAATTGTTGTAAAATTCAATTATCGCGCTTCCCCAAGAAGATAAAGTTCTTCTCATTATAATAACGAACAAAAGATACAAGATCTCATGAAATACGAGTCCGATGTCAGAAGTTCAACGTAAAACTCTTAATACTGGGTTGACAATGAAAATCCCCTTATTATATTGCGGCTTTACTGGTCTTTGTGCCAAGGGATCCAAAATCACAACTTTCTCCAAAGGATTTCGTAACAATTGTATTCAGGAGGTGCAAAATATCCTGTAGACTTTCCTGGCGTAGAAACATCCGTGTAGAAGCCGCAGTTATCCCTTAAATTAACCAGACTCGAGTTGTTTTTCCGATGAAAGAACTTTATAACTTGATTTATCATATGAAGTCATGTCTAGCGTTGTTTTATCATTTACCTACTAACTGTGGGCAATATGCATATTCATGCTATTCCATTCGTACGATATATAGTTAGGAACTTTCGATACTGATTCTCCTTTCACCGCGATACAACAGGTACTTAGCCTGGCAAAACATAATGGTTCTGTCGTGACAAAATTTTTGACATTCCACTTATTCAAGATAGCATAGAAATTGAATATTTATCTTAAGTGCAGCGTTGGATTGTATCTTCTTACTTTTATTGTATTTATGAAAGTTTGCCGCTTTCCATTTATATCCTCGTGAAATAGTCATGTCGAATAATACTCGACATACAATTATTTAATTATTTTTAGCAATGTTAACGAAATTTCGCGGAAATTAACACTTCTGCAAGTAATAACCAAGTTTCAATTCAATCTGATCTGTATTTTTTGAGTTATTGAGGATATATCAACAAAATTTCATATGGGTATAACTCCAAAACCATTTGGCCGATTGGGCCCATTGAACAACTTAACCTTCGTATCCGAATGCTCAACCTTCCCTGAAACTTTCGAGTCTCTATCTCTCTTCGAAAGTTCGAAATTTATCGTGGCAACGACTTTCCGGACAGAATTCTTCATGAGTAGGTCGAACCTAATCATTTGAGATCTTTTTCGGAAATGACAAATATTTGGGCAAAAAAAATGTTTTTATTGGACTGTGATCCTTGAGGAATCATGGCTCTGATCCCGCAGGGACCATATTCACAAGTTTTTCCTTAATTTGCTGCAATATCTCAACCAGGAGTTGTTTTCTTGTCGGACACTCTTTAGTAATGTTATTCGTCATGTGAAGTCGTATCCATCATCGGATGTTTGCGGGAACCCTTCGGCAAAGTTTGCCCAGTAGGCGTAATTGTATTCTGATATATTTGTGTTGATATCGAGGTGAACCTCCTGCTCCCAAGTAATAGCACTGTCACTGATTAGTAGGGTTGGGCATAATCAATTGATTTCAATAATCAATGTATAGGTTATCGAGAGGTTTCAATAATCGAATGATCACTCCAGATATTAATCGCTTAGTGCTCGTCTAAGTCCATATTGCGTGAGAGCCTTCTGTTATCCCTTATCTGTAATAGGTTTGCCTTGGATTGCTACAACAGTGTTCTGTATTCAGTTACCACTTCATTACTTTTCACCATTTAAATATTATGCTATTTTGGCACCATCTTCATTTCCAGCTGTTCAAAATCAATACGCACGGTACTTATGCTTCAGATTTCGGAAATTCTGTTTGGATTGAATTTGATTCGAAAGCGAAAAAACAGTGAAGCTCACATTGCATACATATGTATGTTGAAATGCCTCTTTTGAACAGAACAAAATATCCAGGAACTTTATAAACTCGTAATTAAATATGTGTGTGCCCCCGGTAACATCAATTCTGTTGGAAAGGGTACTTTAAAAATATGGAAAATGAACTGACTTCCGTCGTGATAGAATCCCGCCAAAAAAAAACAAAACAGTTCAACCAAATAATATGCATATGTTTTATGCATTTTATCAAATACTTCCATCCGGTACAACCCTTGAACGCTTCCATGCTGAGAAAATTGAATTTCCAATTTAACATCTATTAAAACATCCACATACCTACACCGAGTTTTGCACGCGTGTTCCGCAAAGAACAGCGTGCTATCATTTCGTCACAATGTCTGTATTTTTCTAATTTGTTTCCGAAAATGGTCTCAAACGATTCAGTTCGACTCACTGATGAATAATCCGGGGTCAAATTCAATTATGTCCGTCCAGTCCAGCCGTTAGCACGATAACTCTCGAATGGAATGAGTTAGAGCGTTGAAATTTGCAGGGTTGTTTTGTAGCGTAAAGATCTCTGACAAGTTCGTTAATGGGCAAAATACACTACGCCGTTTAGAAGTTATGGCCATTTTTAGTTGAAATATTTTTGAAGAATATTTCCAAAACCGATCAATCGATCTATCTGAAATTTTGCATCAAATTGTAGAATCATAACCTTTATATGCGTGCGGAGTTAATCGGATAGCAAAGGAGAAATGACTGTTTTAGGGGTGTATAGGTTATGTTGGGAGTATTGTGAGGTTTTAAAAGAAAATTTATGGCAATTCTGTACACGGACAAGTCAGTTTGGGGGAAATATTGTCGTTTCCGAGTCGGAGTGTCCCTACCGTGACCCTGGGGTCAATTTTGAAATTCATGGTTCTCCTTTTTTGAGCATTTTTCTTTATGCGCATGAGTAGATGAGAATTTATTAAACAGCCTGAGTTTTTGTCTGAGAGAATTGGGCTTCTGGAGTGGAGGATGCTATTCCTCCATACAATTCCCTGGTGATGGTCTGCTCATGCGCGGATTCAAGATCCGATATCTCCTGAACCAGTAGTGTTGGAGAATCGGAGTATTATGTGAGATATGTGATTCTGAGAGGACTTTTAACTGCGAGTGAATTGCGCATGCCCAGATGAGATATGACTATTTTGTATGGTTTATGTTTGGAGTGGTTTAGGACTATCGGTCATGGGTCTAGCGCTGAGCCAATATTGTGAGGTTTTAAGAGAATATTTTTGGCATGGGGGAAATAGCGTTGTTTCTGAGTTGGAGTGTCCGTACCGTGGTCCTAGGGCTAATATCTAAATTCTTGTTACTCCTAACGGGCATTTACGTTATGCGCATGAGCAGACGAGAAGTGATTTAATTGCTGGAGTTTTGGTCTGAGAGAATTGGGGTTTGGAGATGCAGAATGCTAGTAGTCCATAGAATCTCCTTGGGAGTATTCGCGGATGTGTAGATTGAAGCTGAGATATCTCCTGAACCACAGGTGTTGAAGAATCACAGTTTTAAGTCAGGTGTGTGATATTTAGAGGACTTTCAGCCACGAGTAGATTGCGCATGTGCAGAGGTGAAATGGCTCTTTTTGAGCAGTATGGCTTATGTTGGGAGTGATTTGCGTCTAGTGGCCATGGATTTGGTGCTGAGCCGATATTGTGAAGTTTTAAGAGGAATTTGATGGCAATTCTGTTAATCGACAAGTCAGTTTCGAGGATATAGCGTTGTTTCCGAGTTGAATTGTCTGTATCGCAGCCCTGGGGCCCATTTATAAATAACTATATTTCGAAGATCTATATTAAATTGAGTTCGGATTGGGAAAATAGGCATAAGTAATTGCGTTTCCAACGGGGTACGTCCAACGGTAAAACTAATAGCCAGACTGTATCGATAGCCGGAATTTGTTAAAGTAACTTGAAAAAATATAGAAAACCACTGACGTGAAGTCAGTACTCTTTGGCGCGCGTGTTCACGTTGTCTAATTTGAATTGAACAGTGTAAATTAAGAGTGTGTAAGAGTTACAGCGTTTGGAAGTTTTTCACGAAACACCCTATATCCCATAAACGAATATACTTTGGGTATATTATGTCGAACACTTATTCAGACTATCAAAATTGTCCTGTATTTGCACTGAAAGCATGTACAGTTATTCATGAGACACCATGTATAAAACACGTTATTTCCATATTAAATTTTTTTTTTATCCTTCAATTAGCTGCAGAATTATAGAAAATTATATTTGTGTGAATGGATTCATCAAAATATTTTCGTGATTGGAAAAATTGTCTTACGTTTTAATTAAGGACAACCGGAATATTTCTCGGAAAACAGCTACCGAATAATGAATATCACATTCGCCATTTGGGTTCACAATAATAATAATCATTCACTAGCACCAGATGCCAGCAATAAATTATATCGATTGTTAAACGAAGCTTTCAATCTTATAATATCTATCTCGAGTATGAAGTGTCGCCACTCGAACTTCGAAATATCAGAACATTCCAATCGCAGACGAGATATCTCAGCATTCTCGTATCTCGAGTCGCGTTATCTCTTGTCGGTGCCACGCGAACACATGATAGGTGGGAGAAATTCATTCGTATAAACTAGATCGCATTTTTCAGAAAATTTCGAGAGATTTCCATAATCGAAATGTTCGTTTTTGCGCGTATGTTCTGGGGAACATCGCGTTATCGTTTTGCCCAAAAGTATATAATTTTAGAATTTTTCGCTGAAAATGGTCTCAAACGATTGGGTTCGAATCCCTGATCAAGAATTCGAGGTCAAATTTGATTCTGTCCGGCCGGCCGTTGCCACGATAACTTTAGAACGGAAAGAGATAGTGAGTTGAAAATTTCAGGGTAGGTGGCGCATCCCAATACGACGGACAAGTTCGTTAATGGGCATAATCGGCCCAATGGTTTCCGAGTAATAATTTTCTCTACAACCAATACTAATCCGATCGAATTGAAACTTGGTGAGTAGTTGCAGAATATAGTACGTTTGTGAAATTTTGTGAGAATTGTCACGATAACCCAAGAACGGAAAGAGATAACGGCTTCAAATTTTCAGGTTAGGTTGAGAATCTGAATGCGCCATTTGAGATTGTTTATAGGCATAATCGGCAAAACGGTTTTGGACTTATACCCATCTGAAATTTGGTTGTTATTTCCTCAATAACTCGAAAAGTACGAAACCGAACCAATTCAAACATGGTTATTAGTTGTAGAATGGAAACGCGAAAATTCGTGCGGAATTTCGTGAGGATCATATCACGAGAAAATTCTTAAAAAATCATTGAAAATTGTTGAAAAACTATATATCAGAAACCATTAATACGACATCGCTGAAATTTTGCGGGAGCCTTCAGAACCTAACTCTACTACCAATTTTTAAGTTTGAACATGATCGGATCTATATTGTTGGAGATCCGAGCAGTCTTGTGTGAGTTCAGTTGCTGGATGGGTGACCGTTGCCTCGACAACTCTCGAACGAAAGGAGGAATTCAGGATAGGTTGCACATATGAATGGGTGAGTTACGTTCGCTGTTACCCATAATCGGCCCAACGGTTTCGGAGTTATACCCATCTGGAATATTATTTCCCCGGTAACTCAAAAAATACATACTCCATCGAATCGAAGCTTGGTAGGTAGTCGTAGAATATCAACAAAGACGTGTGTTAAATTTTGTGAGGACCGTACCACTAGAATTTTTTTAAAAAATTACGAAAAAATATTATATATCTAATGATTCCTTGAGAACGGAAAGAAATAGCGACTTGCAGTTTTCAGGGTGGATTGCGCATCTGAATGCAACATTTGAGTTCGTTAACTAGCATAATCGGCCAAATAGTTTCGGAGTTATATCAATCTGAAATTTGGTTGTTATTTCCTCAATAAAGAAAAAAATACAAATCCGATCCAATTCAATCATGGTTATGAGTTTGTAGAATGCCAACGCGAAAATTCTTGCAAAAATTCGTGAGGATCGTAGCACCAGAACATTTTGAAGAAATCATTGAACAAAAATTGGTTCAAGCACTGACGTGAAGTCAGGAGCTTTTGCGCATATGTTCTCTTGTCCATTCTCCATTCACTCTTAATCGAATTTACCATGGTGAATTCTATTGTTCGATTAAGAGTGTCCAATACAGGAGAATGGACACGAGAGCATACGCGCAGAAGCTTCTTACTTCACGTCAGTGCTTGAACCAATTTGTTTTATCGTCATTTTTTTAAAATTTTCTAGAGGTTCGGTTCTTACAAAATTTCAAACACGTCTTTATGTTGATTTTCTACAACTAGTTACCAAGCTTCAATTCGATCGAATCTTTATGTTTTGAGTTATCGAGGAAATAATATTCCAGGTAGGTATAACTCGGGAACCGTTGGACCGATTATGCCCAAAAACGAACTTAACTCTCCCATTCGGATACGCAACCTACCCTGGAAACTGCAAGTCCCTATCTCCTTTCGTTCGAAAGTTATCGAGGCAACGATCACCCATCTACTGAACTCACACAAGGCTGCTCGAATCTCCAACAATATTTAACCGATCGTGTTAAAAATTAAAACTTGACAGTACAGTTAGGTTCTAAACGCTTTTTCAATATTTTAGCAATTTCAGACAAATAGTTACTGATAGGTATATAGGTATATATTTAATTTTCAATTATTTCTTAAAAATATTCTACAAGAACTATCCGCACGAAATTTTGCAAGAATTTTCGCGTTGGCATTCTACCACCAATTACCATGTTTGAATTCAATCGGTTATGGATTTTTCGAGTTAATGAGGAAAAAACACAAACAAATTTCTATATGGCTATAATTCTAAAACCAGTTGGCCGATTATGTTTATAAACAAA